>QLOH01000344.1:0-600000 GCA_026901365.1 Sesbania bispinosa
AAGAAGATGAATCCTTGATCAAAACTCAAAGAAGAACTTGGTGCAACCACGGTGTCGTGATTTTGTCGTCCTTTGTATTTGAGTCTGCAGCCACTCCATGTCCTTTGACACCTAATATTCGTGATGAATTTCGTTGCCCAATTTCACTTTACTTAATCAGGGACCTATATTTTATGATTTTATCAACAAACAAAGCAGCTGTAGATGCTATCAAAATAACAGCAGAATTTCTAGTTGAACAATTGGCATATGTTTCATGGCAGGAATAGATTAATCTAAGTTAATGATGCAGGAATTGTTATGAGAAATGTTAATAGACCGTAACCAGAAGGGGATGGTGAGGGGAGCGAACGAGGTGCCACCGGAAACATATGTCTTTTATTATAGACTAATTTTTTATTTTTTATAGACTAATTTTTATACACATTAAATATATATCTTTTATTATTTACTATCTCCATTATTATTTATATGTCAAACTCATTACATAAAAACACACAGATTAAGAAATATAATAAATGTCTTGATCCACGTTAAATTTATGTCTTGTTGGTATAAACGACAGAATGGTAGGTATGAGTTTTGATGGAGGTGTTGTTGGTGGAGTAGAGAGAAGTGAGGTGGATAGGAAGAGCATGGTAGGAGATGCAATGGCTGGAGTATCAAGGGAATGGGGAAATGGTGGTTGTGGTGGTATAAACATGAAAGAGGGGAAGAATGGTAAGGGAAGATGCAAGGGTGATCGTATGCATATGTAGGCTTTGTTGTTTATTATGGATGACGGCATGGAAGTTTAGGACCATTTGTAAACTTTAATAAGTTAAAAAAAAAAACTGAAACCTATTAAAACTAGTAAAACCAAGTAATTTTATTTGTGTATTGGTGTACAATCCTTAGGCTCACCTGCTATTGATTCTTGATATATATATAATTGTAAATGTCGTAGAGTGATAATGCCATAGCTATCATCACATGGTGACCAAAAACCAAAAAGGGCCAAAGAGAAACAGGAAGAAAAAAAAAAAAAAAAAGAAGCCATGGCAAAATCACTTGAAACCGAGCTCCCACTAACACTTCGTTTGGTAGGGAAGAAGTATCCGAGAAATGGGTGGGGGTTGAGAAATGGCAAAGAAATGAGCTATTTTCCTGGTTTGGTTGAGGCAAGAAGTGTTAGAGAAATAGCAAATGGTGGTGGGTCCCACAAACTTTTAACTTCCTCTCTCAGCCGGCGAGAAATGTTGGAGAAATGGGCATGAGGTTCAATAATAATCGATTATTATAGGGGGTGAAGGTAAATGATCGATTATCTTAGGTAATAATAGATTACCTGTACAATTTTTTGAAAAAAAAAATCAAGATAATCGATTATTCAAATTGATAATCGATTTCTAACCTTATTATGGGCGGGAAAAAATAGAAAATTATTTTATTATACCATTTATCTCCTACCTCTTCAATCAAACCAAACACATTAAATTTACATTTCTCTTTTACTTCTCACCTATTTCTCTCCTACCAAACAACCCATAAATCATCTTTATCTCTACTTTATTTCTCTCTTTCCTACTTCTTTCTACTCTATTTCTCTATTCCCTATTTCTGCCCTACAACCAAACAAAGTGTAAAATTTTTTAATAAAAACAAATAAAATAATCTTTATTATATTTAAAAGGAGGGTGCTTCTAGGGTGTGTCACCCATATGGGTAGTAGTAATAATAGGTCACTCAATTATTTAAAATAAAATAATCAATCAATCAATCAGAGCCGTTTATTCAAAAATGAAAATGATCCAACGGCTTTTAATAGGTGTCAGACCAGTATGTCACCGATGCGGTGACATACCCTAGACACAGCCCTAAAAGGAGAGTAGTGAGAAGCAATTTTTGGCGTCAAAATTGAGGCTACAACTGTAATTACCTATTTAATCTTATTTTTTAAATTAAAAACTCAGATTTCAAATCTTGAATCAGCAGTTAGTGGATTTGAGAAATGTGAAAGGGTTGGAATATTGAGTACAGATTTATTGCTGATTCACTTTCCCCATATTTTGCATAGCAAGTGAAGGCTATTAATTACATAATTTAAAATGGGATTGGAAATAGCTTCACAGGGCTACATAGATCGTTTCTACTCTCCTTTTCTTTGCAACCAAATTATCTTCCAAAATCATTTTCTTTATCTACGACAATTTGTGTTCCTCTTTTTCTTACAGTTCCAACACCACGCAGCGGCAATAAGGGGAGGAACAAGCTGAGTTTGATGGGTTCGCAGAGGCCTGGAATTAATGGATGCTGTCGTGTGCCGCAATGGACGGTGGGGGCGATTGGGATAGCGAAGTGTGGTGGTTGACCGGCGACGCGTGGAGAAATACAGCTGCAGTGACTGTTGAACCAAGATGTATCAACGCGGTGATGGTAGGTTGGACACAGGTTGTTGCGTTCTTTGGAGAAGGGGGTTTCATTTTTGTCTATCTATCCCTTGGGTGATTTTGCCTCTGATGTGTTTCCTACTTTTTGTTTATCAGTTTTGATCAGGGAACAATTGAGATCATTCTTCGTATATTTTCCATTGAAAGAGGTTAGGATTTAAACTCCCTGTTGTCGATTATGAGCGTAGATTAGGGCTTTAGGGTTCTGTTTAATTGTTTCTTTTCTTGATTTCTTAATTTCATCTTCTACAGCCTGCAGAAAGCTGATGACTTGGTGATGCAGCTAGCCAGCGACCAGGTACGGCTGTGTGATTGGAGTTGGTGGTGGTCACGAATTTATAAGGGCTATTTTTTCCCCTGCTCATTCCCATTTTTTTCTTTTAATTTGTTGCAACATACTTCCTCCATCTAATTAATCCCACCTTCTATTCTTCGCACTTCATCCTTCTGCTTTTTTTTAGATTCCCACATCAGTGGTGATTCCGTGTTGCACGAAAGGTTTTGCTTCAACTCTAAAAAATAATGGTAGAAGCAACTTGATTATGAAACATGTATTGCGAAGTGTCAAATCCACAAGCTGTGAAAATTCTATTCAATATGGTTATTGGAAAAAGCATTTTTCTGATTTCCATATTCTCTTATTGCATGCTTACTTATCATACGTGATTTAGCCTTTTTATGCTCTTGACATTACTTATTTGATTGTTTGAGAACATATACTATAGAACTAGTTATTTGATTTCAATTTTTTCTCTTAATTAGTTTGCATTCTATGTTGTTTTAAATTGTTTGATATGGTTGCCATGTTATTATCTCCCATTGTTGTTCTGAAAAGAGAGTTTTATGAGATCTTGAGTTAAATTTAGTTGAAAAATTAGGATTATCTTCCTTTGGTAGGGTATACATGAAGAATTATGATATTCTATTTGTTCCCATATTGTGGAGTGGTTTATTTCTACACATCTTCCTTTAAAACATGTTTTTTAATATACTTTGTGTAGGTTGCCACATTTTGGTGAGTGATTGATTATTTTCTTGCTGTTGGATTTTGTGAATCTTTTGGTTTATATTGTATTGTGTTTGAAACAGTAAAGTTTCCATTGGATTGGATTTCTTACAAAGATTGTGTTTTTTTTACAAATTTTTTATACATTCAGGTCTTCATACATTTGCATTAGTTGCATATCGAATGATTTGTTTAGTTCCTCCAGCACCAATATTTCTATTTTTTCTTTATTTCTTTGCTTTTCACATTAATCTTCATACTTTTTCGATTTCAGTTGTTTGAGACTCCAACTGCAGGTGTGAGATCACAAGTGCACAACAGAAAGAAGGAAGGTGGAAGAAAGTTGTAAAGGTAGCAAGGAGGTAAAATGGTAGCTTGAGGTATAAAGGTAGATTTTTTCCCTCTTTTATGTCGATGTGAAATTGTCATGTCTATTTCATTTCTTTGGATTTTTAAAGTTTTGTCACTATCTTTTTCAACGTAAAGTGTGTGGTTTTCCCCTCGACCGTTGGTTTTCCTGTTGCTGGCACCGGAACCAGTACCAGCACTGACTCCACTCTCGCACCAACTTCTTTGACAACTTCTCTCCTATGCCACTGTAGCCGACTCCTTCAGGTAAAAGACATAAGAATTTTTTGTTTTATTTCTCTTCTTGCATTTGTTTCTTCGCTCAACATGGACAAAAGCTAAGATTTTAGTTGCTTTGTATTTCATAAAAAGGTGTATTATGTTTGGTTGAATTTAAAGTTTCCGTTTTACTATATTGTTTTATATTTGGCTTAGAATTAAAGAGGGAATGCAACTGTGAAAGGGATTGTTGTGGTTGACAGGAAATCTACTGTTGGAAGGTTTGATGATGAGATATGTAGTTGGGGCATGCTTCTATGTTGAATCTGATATTATTGCTTCTTTTTTGTGATATGGTTCTCGAAATTGAATTTATTTCATTTTTTTGATGCATTTAAACCTATTTTATCCTCATTTAGATAGGGCAAATATGAGATGCAGTTCCCTTAAAGTTAATATTTTTCTTACGAATTGTGGACTAGAGTGAAATAAATGTTCTGAAAGCCCAACATTTGTTGTTTCTTAATTTTCCATTTCTGCTCATTCTAGGATCTTATGGCTTCTTTTAACAAATTTGTATTTTACACACAGGAAAGCTTGACTTTTATGTTTGAAATGGTTCACCTTCATGAAGATGTCTTACGGGAATATGATGAACTTGAACTCTGCTATCTTGAAACAGGTACATGATGCTTAGTTTGCTTCTCTGTTACCGTTGTATCGAAGATGAAGTTTACATTGTTAGTATTGTGCTTTAGATACCTTGATGAGACATTTGATATTGCGTTATGAAGAGAGGTTTCTTTTGAGTACTGGAAATAATTAGTATACTTTTTGATTAGATACATGCATTATAGTGAAAACATTTTCCTTTTTGTACATTTATTGCTTGCCTACGTAGAGTTAATTTATCGAACCAATACAAGAAGGCATTGTGACTAACCAATGGCTGGGTATCATTATGTTTTTGGCTTCTTGAAACATCTCATCTTATTCTTCTTCTCACTCTACTTTGAATTAATAGTGGTAAGGAAAAATCTTATGTACTAAGGCAGAAGTTGTCCATCAAAGGTTAGACAACACCGAAGTCATTGACAAAGCCATCTTCATAGATTAATCCTAACAACTTTTTTTATTTAATAACTTTTGTAATTATCTGATGTTGCATATCACATCAGAATCTCATAACAAGCCACCGAGTATTATTACTGCAAATGTTACTGATAAATTCATTGGCATCTGTATATATACTTCTATTGAATTCTTACATATATGGGTGAATGAATCATCCAAAAAGCCTAAACTCAAAACTTTAAATCACTGATTTTCGATTAGTTTGTTGCACTTCTAAAATTACCCAAAAAGCCTTAACTTAGAAATTGAAAATCACCTCTTTTTGAATATATACTTTATTTTCTTTCAATTTTCTTATTATCTCTTTTGATATGGCTTGTTCTAGATATGTTGTATGAGTGAAGAGAAGATTGCAATATGAACATTGAAGACAGCTCAATCGCATGGCTCTCTCCCCTTAAAGCAAGAAAGCTTATTTTTCAAAAGTAATAAAAATTCCACTTGATTGTGCTAAAATGGAGGTGCACTATCTTTTATTACAATTTGATTAGATATTTTTGGCCGGTGATTTTTAAATTTCTAATAGAAAGGCTTATTATATTGTTCATTGACTGAATCCCTTAAATTGAGTGTTACATTGCTACTTCATTTAATTGTATGTTCTTAGGCTTGAGTTTAACTTAGAAATCTTAGTCCATGTACGAGACAATCTTGCTTTTTCCAAAAAAAAAAAAAAAATCACTACTTCCATATATATGTCCCGTAAGTTACTCCTCTATTTTCTGTTTTTGACCTTTTGCAGGGTGTTACAATATAGGTAGTACATGCTTTCTTATATATTTCTCAATCAGATCATATAACATTCAGTTGAGGAGGTTTTCACAGGGTTCTATTTTTTTTTGTGGGTATTAAGAGTGTTTCAAATCTGCAGCATTTTGTTGAATTAGAAATAATTTTAAAAACTGGACACCAAACAAATATGAATGGAAATTCTAAACGAAATTTTTGTTTAACTTCTTAGAGTAAAACTGTGGGCGCTTTGCTCAAAACTTTGGGTGCTTTGTTCAATTGGCTGACCTTTTTTTCCCTTATCATTGAAGTGAAGTCCAACTTACCAAATTTGTTAGCATTGTGATATTTTAAAAGAAAAAGGCAGTAAGAACCGCATCCAGTATCTATTAACTCTCAAACCTGGCCCCAACTTCTATATTACCATGGTGCCAAAAGTTTTTGTTTGTACTCTTTGTCTACACCCTTCATTCATCGTTCACCCTGTTAATATCTAAATTATCTGGGCAAAAAATATAGTTTAATTTTTTTAATATATATTTGTGTTGATTATAAAAACTTAATTAATAAAAATGAAAGACTTTTTTAAAATTGAATTGTGTGAATATGGATATAAATTTCCTTTTTTTAAATTTCTTTTAATATTTTTTTCATATACTACAAGGGAATAAATCTTTTTATAAAAGTTCATTAATGTTGATTATAAATGTTTGAACATATATCATTTTGGGATGATCATTCCACATAAAAACAATGATAATTTATTTATAATAATTCAAATGAGTAATTTCATATGAACAATATCAATACTATCACTAATTTTATGTGATAAAAATATACCTTTTAAATTTTAATATAGATTAATTATTTTCTATTATTTTTCAATGACCTTTTAAATTTTAACTTAGATTAATTTTTTTCTATTTTTCTCTCATTTGCAATGACAATAGATCAAAAATCAAAAGTAATAATTTAATTTATGAATTAAAATATAGAAAAAGACTTAATAATAATTAATTTATGGGATATATTAAATCACACAAAGCAAAAATTACACTTTAATTATTTTTTAATATAAATCGGGGTTACTGATGTTTTTCTTTCTTTAGTTATAAAAATATTAAAAAAATTAATTAATAAAAGTTAATTACTTTCCTAAATTGAATTGTGATTACATTGATAGAATTTTTTTTTCTAAATTTTCTTATAAAACTTTTATCTATTATTGAGGAATAAATATTTATAAAGTTCATTAATATTTAAATTTTAATTTAGTATATATATATATATATATATATTTCAAAAGGTAATACCTAACATGAAAAAATTACATAAAATTTATTAATTTTTAAATTTGAATTATAGGGAGTAAATACCTGTAATAAGTATGAATAAAATTTTTGCATTAAAACACATTAATATCATGATCATATATGCGTGTTCGTGTGTGTGTGTGAGAGAGGGGGTGAAAAAATTATTGAGCTTTTAAATTTTAGCATAGATTAATTATTTTTAATTGTTCTCTCATTTGCAATGATAATAAATACAATAACAATAAATAAAAATAAGGGGAGATCATTTAAATTTCATGTTAAAATATAGAAAAATACCTATTAATAATTAATTTATGGGATAAAATCAAATCATATGGGAATGAAAAATTTACAATTAAACTTATTAATATTTAAATTATAGGGTAAAAATAAATCATACATGAGAAAAAAATTACATAAAAATGCATTAATATTTCAAATGTTGATTAATGATATTAATATTAAAGTAAATTATAAATATTAAACTTTGTATCAAATATATAAATAAAAATTTATTAATAGATATAATATAAAGTAAGAATATATCACATGAAAATAAAAGTATGGATGTAGAAGAAGTAAATAAATACTCAGAATATGTGCTTAGTATTGGAGATGGTACCATTGGGGAATCAAATGATGGAGAGGTTTATATTCAAATTCCAAAGGATTTACTAATATGAGATATTGTTGATCCAATCACTTTGATTATGGATAATACTTATCCTTTATTATTACAAAACATGCATGATGTATCATTCTTTCAACATGTAGCTGTTTTAGCTCCAACAAACGACATTATGTTCAACTTGAATGAATATATGTTGTCATTGTTTTGTGGAGAAGAAAGAACATACCTCAATTTTGATAATCCGTGTACAAAGAGTGTTCATTAAAATACTCTTGTTGAAATTCATACTCCAGAATTTTTTAATACAGTTAATTCATACGGGCTTCCAAATCATGTCTTAAAGTTGAAAATTGGGACACTAGTAATGTTGTTGAGAAACATTATTTAGTGTTCATGTATCTGCAATGGTACTCAGTAAGGTACCTATGTATTGGAAGCAAAAGTCATTTCTAGAGTATATATGGGGCATAAAGTATTCATTTTGAGACTGTCATTGAATCCTTCAAAAAATAGAATTCCTTTTATGTTTCAGAGAAGGTTGTTCCCCATCGTTGTATCATTTGCAATGACTATAAAAAAAAGTCAAGGTCAATATTTGAAACATGTGAAAATTTACTTGCCAAAGTTTGTCTTATCCCATGGGCAATTATATGTTGCAGTATCCAAATTTATAAACAAAGTAAGATTGAAATTACTCATAACTTATCATGAAACAAATATTTTAGATACAACTTCAAATGTTGTATATAAATAAGCTTTCCAACTTTTAAATTAGGTTGATCCTCAATACTATTAATTAGAAATTTTTATTATTTCTCATTAATATCATTATTGATTAAATCATGCTCATTCCAATTGTGTTGAATTAATGAATATCATATATTAATATGTTATATGATCTTTTCCCATCTTATTTTCACGTTCTTCAAGGAATTTCTTTCAGTGACTGCTTATAATTTTCGATATACTGATTTCACTTAAAATTTGTAGACCAATATTATTTTGTATGAACAAATTTTAAAAATAAATATTTACTAAATCATCAACAGTTCAACTATATTTGCTATTAGGGCGTTTTTTTCAAATAACTTTTTATAATTATTATTCTTTAAGTTTTTTTCCTTTTTATTCTTATTTAATGTTTATTGTTATGTATTCTTAGCTAAATTTAATACTCGACTCTTTACCATTTTCCCGCCCCGTGCATCTCACGGGTACCCGACTAATAATAATAAATGCTCCACTCAAAATTTAAAATACTTTATAAAAAGGTCCACCAAAATATCTTTAGATGTCTTATAAGAAAGATTAGAGCAAGTATTTTAATTTTATAACTAACATCACCAAAATATTGACAATTTTTATTAACCCATATGTTTAGAGTCTGTTTGGTTTACATTTCCATCTGAAAACAACAAATTTTTGTTTCCAGCAATTCCAGTTTTTCCTTTGTAAAATTTCAAAAAATAGGAAACAGAAAATGAGTAATTCTTGTGTGAGCACAAATCTAACACCTAATATTTAAGCACAACTAATAGAAAAATTACACATCATTAAAATAAAAATAAAAAAGCCAACGTGTAAAATTGAGAAAATATAGAGGCATGTGAGTAACTTTTCCCTTTGCTTCGCAACAATTTTTTTCTCTCCATTCTCTGGCATTTTTCTGCAAAAAATAGGATCCCTTTCTTCATCATTATGTTTCAGGGATTCTCCAATCCTTCAGCCTCATCATCTCCTATAAGGTTGTGTACATTTGTTCTATGATGAGGGGCTGGTTAATACAGTGTAGAGAAGGCCATGGAAGTGGAAGACGCTGAAGTAGAGGAGGCTAGTGACATGGCAAGTGCAACCAATGCCAAAATTTGAACAATTACATGGACAACAATTACATGGACGTTGGAGTAGAGAAGGGTAGAACAATATATTTGGATTTAATCAATTCTCTTTCAAGCTTCTTTTTTGAAACAAACAATGCAAATTAAAGTAATAAAAGATTTCAATAAAATTAGAAAGGGTAATAATACCCCATGAATCGCATTGCTTCTTGTTGCAGATTAATCCATATATCTCTATTACATAAAATCACAGTATCAAGCTTTTCATAGAAACCACTTAAAATTCTGCACTTAAGCAAGATATCAACAGTAGTAATTGGTACAAACGACCACAACACGACGACCATTGGGCCAAAGTTGCAGAAGAAGTAGAGATTGTTGAGAGTTTTCTTGCAAGTCTAATATGGTGGTGCTAGACCTTGTAGGAGACGACGAGGCAGAAATTGAATGATGAATAAAGGGGTTTTATTCTTTTGGGGAAAAATTGGCAGAGAACGGTGGAAAAACGGTTGAGAAGGCCAGGAAAGGAAAAGGTTACTCACGTGCCTCTATTTTCTCAATTTTACACGTTGGCTTTTTTATTTTTATTTTAATGATGTGTAATTTTTTTATTTGTTGTGCTTAAATATTAGGTGTTAGGTTTGTGCTCACACAAGAATTACTCACAGAAAATGGTAACAGGAAATGAAATGCAAACCAAACAAGCCCTTAGCTTTTGTAAAACTAATTTATACAATACACTTTTTCTACTTGAGTGTATTTGATAAAATTAGCTAAAAAGTTAACTAAAATAAAAAAAACTAGCTGATAAGATTTGATCGAAAAAGTTTAGTAAAAATTTATAAAACAAAAAATAAGAATATCATTAATTATTGAACAAAATCTTAAAATTTGATAATTATATATTTTCAAATAATTACAAATTTCTATATAGTAATATATTTAAATTAGTTATAATCTTAAAGTTTTGATGATTATGATTTATAAATTTCTATATTACAATATCGAATTTTTTAACATGTATATATTGCACAAGATAATAAATTAAAAGTGGAAAATTTTCATTAAAAGATATAACATTTAATATTACTAATACATTGAATATTATGATAATTATAATTTTTAATAAAAAATTTTCCAATTTTAATTTATTATACAATGTAGATTGCATAGATTTGGAAATTCTTTGCAATATTTATTCAAGATTATGATGATACAAATTTGGCAGAATTGGTCGGTGGAGGTGGACTAGAAGGAAAAAATAGATAGGCATTGCCAGTAGTACTGATATTTATTGTAGCGTTCTCTTGGTTTGGTGGTGCTTTATTGATGTCTTGATATATAGTAGTAGTAGTAGTACATGCTGCAGAAGCCATAATAGCTATCATCACTTTGCTTCCAAAACCAAAAGGGCCAAAGAGAAAAACAGAGAAAGAAGCCAAGCAAGCCATGGCAAAATCACCTGAAACTGAACTCCCTCTCAAAGCTTTTGGCTGGGCTGCAAGAGACACTTCTGGAATCCTCTCACCCTTTCATTTCTCCAGAAGGTTCACTATAACTAACCCTTTCTTCTTCTTCTTCTTCTTTTTTCTTTATCTTTTTTCTCTTCATTTTTTAGCATTCATTTTTACTCCTTCCACCTTGTGATTTTTGCAGGGAAAATGGCGATGATGATGTCACTCTCAAAATTCTATTTTGTGGGGTTTGCCATTCTGATCTGCACACTGTCAAAAACGATTGGGGTTTCACAACTTACCCTGTTGTTCCTGGGTACGGACTTTCTTTTTTTCTTCTAATTTTTTTGGGTGTTTTTTATATTATTATTTTGCTATAAAACAGAGTAATTTTAAAGGTTATGATCGTCTTCACTCGACCAGATCCTTTTGTTTTTCACAATTTGTCTATTGGTTTGAATGTAAGCTTAAAATAATATAATATTCATCTGACATCATTGAATTTGAATGTGTTGTGGCCTGTGGGACACATCCATTACTTTCCATTATAAAACACTCTACTTGATGGTTGAGTCAAATACAGTTGTATTTTGAAATTTAGATCTCAATTCTTAATTGACATCATTTATCTTTGGAGTTGGGTGGACTGCCAAAAAAGGAAAACTCTCATAAGGAAACACCTTAACCATCAGGGAGATAAAATCATTACATAGACTATTGGTGTAAAAAATAATGGGAAATATTGTGTAAAAACTGTGTAAATGCGAGATGGAATGTATGTGAGTACCATTATGATGATAATAAAGTGCTAGTTAATAGTGCAGTTTTTTGTTTTTGGTGGAAATGATGCAATGTCTGTTTGTTAAATTTAACTATTTAAGTAAGTTAATTCCCCTTTTTTTCTGTTTGAGTACTAATAGCTTGAGGCTTGCATCTATTTGTGCTATTGTCAACACTGGACATGTGGAATACTTGATTACGAACTTGACATAAGGTCATCTTTGAGTTTAACTTGCATTGACTTAATTGTGTTTTGCAGGCATGAAATTGTTGGTGTTGTGACAAAAATTGGAAATAATGTGAAAAAATTCAGAGTGGGTGATAAAGTTGGAGTTGGTGTACTGGTGGAATCCTGTATGGCATGTGAGAATTGCCAGCAGGATCTGGAGAATTATTGTTCTAAACCTGTGTTTACTTATAATTCTCCTTACAAGGGGACACGAACCAATGGTGGCTATTCTGATTTTGTGGTTGTTCACCAGCGGTATGTGCTCCTATTTCCTGACAACTTACCCCTTGATGCTGGTGCTCCACTACTGTGTGCTGGGATTACTGTGTATAGCCCAATGATGTATTATGGGATGACCGAGCCTGGTAAACATTTGGGAGTGGCAGGGCTTGGTGGGTTAGGCCATGTTGCAATCAAATTGGGTAAAGCATTTGGGCTGAAAGTTACTGTCATTAGTACCTCTCCCAACAAGGAAGCTGAGGCCATTGAAAGACTTGGTGCTGATTCTTTTGTTGTTTCCACAGATCCTGAAAAAATGAAGGTAAGTGAGATACAAAACCAGAAAACGTTTAAAGGAACTAGTTTCATCTAGGTTCCAGTTTTGACTTCATAATACAGTTCTATAGGAATTACTAAGGATAATGATATTGTCATACTAGACTTGGGCTTCTCTATGGTGGCAAACAATTTATGCTTTGTTTGTTATAATTTACTATTTTGTGGTGGTAGTCTTTTATTTAGTATTTACTGCTTAAAAGTTATTGACATATTTCATAAGTTGTCATCAAATAATAGTGCTTTTTTAGCTAGAGCTAACTACTATAGAGAAGTGAAGAAAATAGTGTAGTAGAAACTGATTTGAGAATATATTATCCTGTTAGTTGGAAAACTTGAAAAAATAATATGGCTGTGTAGAAGAAAATGTTGGATTGACTTTGCAGTAGTCAATCTTAGCCATGAATATGTCTCAACATGATGAAACCTCACTTCCTCAGCTGGATCAACATGATGGGCTGCACTATTTGAGCACTGTAGAATACAGTAAACCAAACTATGTTCTCCTTCTCCATGGCATTGAATAGTAAAACAATGGATTGAATGGTTATGTATCTGCTTGTAATACTAATAACTTTGTATTTTTGCACATATTTTATGCAGGCAGCTATGGGAACAATGGACTATATCATAGACACAATTTCTGCTGTTCATTCCCTGATTCCACTGCTTGGCCTACTGAAGCTGAATGGAAAGCTGGTCATGGTGGGGTTACCTGGCAAGCCCCTTGAGCTGCCCGTCTTTCCAATAGTTGGTGGTAAGCCATCAATATTCTCCATTCTCCAATATGGTACAATCTGGTTTAGTATGTCACTAACAACACCAGGTGAAAGAACCTGATTTTAGCATAAGTTTTCCATGACAATCATAGCCCATAGTGAAAGACCCCTGGAGTGTAATATGTTCCTAAGAAGCTGAATGAAAGACAATTGTTGAATTCATTATAGTTTCAAGATTTTCCAAAACAATTGTTGAAAGACAATTGCAGCAGGTCTGCACTTCATAGTGATACATAAATTTGGCCAATGAAATGTCTAAATTTTGACATGTCTTACCTGCAGGAAGGAAGCTTATAGGGGGGAGCAACTTCGGAGGGTTAAAGGAGACTCAGGAGATGCTTGATTTCTGTGGAAAGCACAACATAACTGCAGATATTGAACTGATAAAGATGGACCAAATCAACACAGCCATGGAAAGGCTTAGCAAAGCTGATGTGAAATATCGCTTTGTGATTGATGTGGCTAATTCCTTTTCAAGCCAGTAGAGGCCACCTTTGATTATGGAATTCTGCATATGAAGCCTTAGATGTCTCATTATCTTGGGAATAGTTGAGATTGGTAAAAGATGCAACACTCCAGAGATGAGAACATCATATATATTCTTGGATGAATTATTCTGGATTTTTGAATTTGTACTATGTTATTTTATCAAAATTAGTGGTGGCACTTTAGAGATGAGAACATCCTCTATTTTCTTGGACTAAATAATATGGACTTTTGAATTTATATTATGCTGCTTCATCTTCATTAAGTTCTAGACTAGGTGTTTCACTTATTTCAGAGTATACTTTTGCAAAAATTTGCGGTGGCACCATATTAACTTTTTTAGTTTTTTACTAAATTAGTTTAGTAGAGATTTAAAATGTTACAATATTTCTTTTTCTTGGAGAATAAAAGCAGTACCAAAAAGTTGTGGCTCGGTTGATAATGCAGATTGAGATGGTAGGAAGAGCTTTCGAGTTTGATCCTCACTAAACACACTTTTTGGGAGGGGTGAGAAGCCTTAAATGTGACAAAGTCCCGAACAGGATTGCTCCTGGTAACAGGGGATACTGTGGTTTACAAAAAAAAAAAAGGAGAACAAAAGCAGTAGATAATTTAATAATTAATTCTTCCAATTTTTAATAAATGTTATTTAAGGTAATCATACATAAAGTAAGAAATATAATTAATTATTTGATTATATTAAATTATTTCTTAATTCTGAATATTTTAAAATAAAATTGTTTTTGCAATAACTGAAAAAATATTTTATAATTTTAAAGGATTAATTTGATGATGGGTTTTAGAAAATATTTTGCTAACTTGGCAATTTAATATATTTTTTAAAATAACAATTGCAAAAATATTTTTTTAACTTTAAAAAGATTAATTTGATGATAGTTTTTTTTAAAGAATTAATTTGCCAACTTGGAAATTGTTTCGAGTTGAAATCGTTATAGGATAATTTATAAATTTGGCAAACGTTAATAAGTGTTTAAAAATTTCTAAAGGCAAATTTTAAATATTATCCATGCATTATTTTTTGATTTTTTTAATCAGTTTTATTGATTGCTTATATACGGCCACGGGGATCCAAAATAATTTATTAATTTGCAGGTTCTTTTATTCTTTCCTATTTCTCAGCGTCGTGCTGCATGCATGTGATATCTCAGTCAAAGGGCTATCATTGAAGTCAAGTTATAATCTTTGTTGGATTCTCAGGGCTTCCAAAATCCAAATCTAAGAATTTGTCGTCTAATGCATTTTATGATACAGTTATTAATTATCCCAATTTTTTAAAAAGGTAGAATCTAAAAACATTAGATAATTTATTATTTTAAAAATTTACTTTAAGTAAATAAAGTAACTTTTTGAAAAAGGTATTTATTTCTAGGCTTTTTCGTTAAAAATGTAATTAATTTTAGTTTTATTTTTCATTAAGTATAGGTATAAAACTCATAGAATTCTTTGCATTTATACTTCAAATGAGATTCTACTTTACCATCTAAATAAAAATATTTTTTAAATTCACTTTTAAAATATCATTCCTCAACACAACTCTATTATTATAACTTCAATTCTTCAAAATCCTTTAAACAACAATTCTACTAAGTTCAATTTTATCAAAATTTAAAACAAATGGATCGTGCACGCATTAGCCTCACTTACTAATGAAATGCTATAATTGAAAGATTATTTAACAAACTTAACAAAATGAGATAGTGTGATTAGGTCATCGGAACTTAATCAAAATTATGAAAAAAATGTTTGGAACACACTCTTTAGCACACTCTTTCCACCATGTTAGAGATAAAAATGTTAGTTAAAAATTAGTTAGTCGGTTAGGAAATTAGTTAGGAATTAGTTGATAATATTGGCTTTATAAGCCCATACTTCTATTGTAAATTCAACATTTTTATTCTATTATTAATATAGAATTTCATTTTTATTTTCGTCTCTAATCTATTTTCTTTTCTCTCTGAAACATTAATTTCAACATGGTATCAGAGCCATGGCACCCACCTTGATCATTCTTCCGCTGCATTCTTCTTTTTTCTTCCACTTTCTTTTCTCGAGAAAATACAGAAAACCCAAAAAGTTTTTTTTAATTCTTCATCAAATTGTCTTCTTGGTGTTGTTTTCTTTCTTCCGCTGCTCTGCTCAACCGTTCCATAGTAAGTGAATCTTGGATAAATTTCTTGCATTTACTTGTTGGAGTTGCTTCTTCGTTACAGGTTTCTGATCACATTATGGTGCTCTGTTTCTTTGATATTTTTCTTCTGGGGCATTGCTAAAGAGCTTTGAGATAATGAATGTTCTTCTTCCATAACAGTGTTGAAATTATTGGTGAGAAAGAGCCTGATCAGGTGCTTTCATGGATGACGGGGAGATTAGTGGCGGAAGATGCACATGCCAATGCGACTCTCATGCTTGCTCAAGAGAGAATTCACCAGAAAGATATTTTTCACCATGTTCAGCGCTACAATGGTAGTTGGAATATCAGCAATACCCATCACATTTTGTCAGTTTTTTCTACTGCAGTTCCCTTCTTTGTTGTTGCTCTAGCCTAGTTCGTGATTTTTGGGTTTATTTTACATCTCATTTGTATCTCTTACTGCGCTAATCTTTCCAAGAATCCGAAGATAACAAGATAATACACCACGACATAGATGGAATGTGGTTGGCTCTTATTACAGTTGTTGGTGTTATGCTCCTTGTTGCATTTCTCGGATTCTTATTTTCCATACTCGGGATGTAGTGTCTTGTATACTTCTTGGTGGTTGTTGGATATGGATTCTTTGTTGTAGGCGCATTTATACTTTGTGGTGCATTTCTTTTTCTTCATAATGCAATTGGTGATACATGTGTTGCCATGGATGAGTGGGTTCTGAACCCCATTGCTCACACTGCCTTGGATTTAATTTTCTGACTATCACATGGATATTATTTTTTCATGTTAATGGTTCGTGTGCCTTTCTTTTGGCCAATGTGTTTCCGACATTTTTCATTGTGAGCTTTGGTAAAGATTGATATTTGCTATTCTCCGTGTGGATGGCTAAAACGTTGTAATTTTGTTTTGCTTCTTTCTTGGGTGGTTAAGCATTGTGGTTAGCTTCTGCTCTTGATGGTTAAGCTTGTTGCTTCTGCCTTATGGTGGTTCAACATTGAAGATTTGAGCCTTTACCGTATGGTGGTTAAACACTAAAGATTGAAGATTTGTAGCTTCTACCAAGTGGTTAAGCAAGAATGGTGGTGGCTTCTGCTTGAGTGGTTAAGCTTTTGACTAAATTTGGCTTTGATTTTTAGAGGCCTATAGAGCCCATTTCATGGTATTTGTTGTACCATTTTCATTGTAATTGTTCTTTTGAATTTTGATTGTATTGTGTTGTCCATCCCAAGTTTGAAGTGCTAACACTTCCAGCTTGTGAGGGCTGTTAGAGATAAAACTGTTAGTTAGAAATTAGTTAATTGGTTAGGAATTAGTTGATAATATTGGCTATATAAGCCTATACTTCTATTATAAATTCAACCTTTTTATTCTATTATCAATATAGAATTTTATTTTTTCATCTCTAATATATTTTCTTTTCTCTCTGAACCATGAATTTCAACAGACAACATTCCATGTGATTGGTTTAAAATCACATGGGTCCCACCACATTGGGAGTAGAACCCACATAATTTGATGAAACCCATGCAAATTTTAACCAATCACATAAAGTGTGTTAGAAAGAGTGTGTTAGAGAGTGTATTGATAGCATTCGTGCTATGTATGGTTAGGTGCAATTTTTTTAAAAAAAATTCAACTTGCAATTTTTTATTTATTTTTGCTCTCCAATTTATCACTAGATATAGAGCCATGCGGTGGAAGAGCTAATAGACAAAATTTATAACATAAATGAATTTATAAAAGAAATGTTTTAGTCATTTTAAAATTAAAGTCGTTTGTATGCAAACATTGCTTCATAATTTTTTTTTCCTAAGCAAAGAATATTGCTTCATACTATCTTTTAATAAGAGTGAAAACTATCTTTCAACTTGATCATATGAAAACCTTTAGTTATTGCTGTGATAATATAGAAAATGCAAACTTAATTTAAATCCAAATAATTTAAGTATTTTATAAAAACTTTCTAGAATTTGAGTTATCCTCATATACTACAGGCACAAATCCATCAAACATTTACATATGCAGATAAAATTGTTTTATCAACTAATGGGGAAAGAAGTTAACAAACCCTTTCACATAAATAAAACACACTAATTATAAAAGAAAAAAAATTGATATTGTCAATCTACATATTTTTTATAAAAAACAAATTTAATGTAAGATGTAGCAATTACAAGTAAGAACACCTTAACTATGGGCTGTAGAATCAGATTAAGGAGGAGAAAATAAATTAAAATAAAATATTGTCATCAAATTACTCTCTAAAAGTTTGTATCTTTAATACTATTGTGGCTCAAAAAGATTGGAGGCTGTATAAACTTACTCCAATTGTTCCATTTATAGATCGCAATTGCTGTAGTGAATCTAGTCCTACTATGTTATCATTGACATTTACCAAGATATCAACATTTCAAACTAACATGGAGTTTCTTTCTTTCTGTTTAATTTTTTACACCTTTTTATGTGGAGAGCTAAAAAAGCCAAGAAGAGAAGATGGCACCGATTAGAACTATAAAGTATAAACTATAGCAGAGAAAGCTAAGAAAGCTATTTTCATGGAAAGTTATTGAATATTTCGAAAGTGTAATTGTCATTGTCTTTTTCTCCTTCATTTTTTTAATAAATATTGTGAATTACTAAAAGTAATAAATTGCAGGGAAGAACTAGTCATAATAAGAGGAAACAGTTCGTCGAGAAAGAAAGACAAAGAATGCAATATTATTATAGATTATAGATAGGAACATCCTAATGGCGGTGATCTCAATATAAAGAGAGTAACTTTGATGAATAACAAGTAATCACATAAAAATTGACCACACCTAGGTGGGTTGATCTGATTATACTTTGTAAAACATGGTTTGATTCAACAGAAAATGAATTGTGTATAACCATAACAATCTTTTTTTTATATATATTTATCAAACAATGATTTGAGAGCTAAATCATGTCCAAACACCACCCAACCCATGGATCAGCCGGTAAAAGGTTGTTCCAACTTGACCAATAGTCTCGAGTTCTAGCCATGATGCAAATGTGTTAAATATTGGAAAGCTTTGTGTGGTAGCTCGAAGTGGTGGAAGATACTTGTGGTATTGCACGGAAAAAAAAAAAAAAAACACCCAACCACGGTTCTACCAAATATGTTATATGTGAATGAAATTCGATTTGTAAACTATAATCCATACATGCTACCTAATACCTTCTTGTCTTGTCCAAACAAGAAGTGAAAGGCCAAAAAAAGCTAATGACAAATGTGTGATGACAACAGAATTTGGTTTGGAACAAGTAAAACTGTTAGAGATGTCTAGCATACTCTTCAACTTATAAATAATTAATTATTTTGCAGGCTATACCTTGTACACATTCCATTCTAGCATCATTGAATCTGCTTCTACTTAAATCCACCAATTTGCCAATTCCTCAACTTGAAACACCTAGTGAAACTTTGTTAAACATGGGTGTCCTGTTTCAATTTGCTCTTCTCAACTTTGCTGTTTATTTTTCATCAATCATACACTTAACCTCATCAAGCAGCTCTCTAGTGGACTTAACACTTGGTTTCACTGAATTCCCTCTAAACACCTCCAATTTTCATCATCACAAGCCTTTCAATTTACCTGTAAGCGAACGCTATAGTTTTATAAATGGAGTACACAAACTTTGGGTATACTCCACAGATGAACCTCTGTTCCCAAATAGCCCAACCAGGCCTCGATCAGAAATCCGCATTAAGGTAAACTTAACAATCTCGTTTGCTCAAATATTACACACTTTACACTATTTATGTGGCTCCTAATAGATAAATATTATTACTTATACCTTGAAGGGCTATGATTATTCATCCGGGGTATGGCAATTTGAAGGGCAAGGATTTGTGCCTAATGGTACTTCTGGTGCATGCATTATGCAAGTGTTTGGGGCTCACCAAGGTCGTGCCACCACATTTATGCTTATAGCCTACAACAATTCACTTTTGTATTACAAGGGTCCAGTCCTTGTTCCAAACATATGGGACAGATGGTTCCAGTTAAATGTGATCCATGATGTGGAGGCTTCCATTGTTAAGGTTTATGTTGAAGGGGTTCAGGTATATGAAGCCCCGGGTCAGGGAGGTAGCTCCCATTATTTCAAATTTGGTGTTTATACAACACAGGATGATCCTTCTTACTACATGGAGTCAAGGTGGAAGGGAATTAAAGTTCTTAGAAAATGTTCATGATTGTGCTTTGGATCTATGCTCTTTGAAGGAAGTGTATGATTCACACACTAAATACTTTCTTAATTAGATAGAGGAAGAATATTGCTTTACCACTTACACATACTTAAATGAAAGTTATCAACCAATAGAGAAACTGGGGTTTATATTTTCAACACATATATCATACCATACTTATTATCCTGTCAACTTTTTTGTAACATACTGATAGGTTCCAAAATTAAGATAATTTCACTTTCATGGGATAACCATGATTCAGTAACAAGAGAAAGCAACAAAATGTCAAAGCAGAAACACAACCATGAATCAAAGCCTTATCCAATAAGGCATTGAATATTATATGTCTATTTAAGATAGATACTTGATGGGAATGGGAGCTCCATCACTAGCAGGGGCTAAAGCAGAACTTGAAGCAGAAGCATCACAGTAGCCACGTAAATAATGACCTTCCTGTGCAGTGAAACCCAAGGAAGTGAGCATTGCAGGCCAGCAATTATGGGTTATCATTGTAATAGCACAACAACAATTGGGGCCAATATCAGGTTCACCATTGCTGAAGAATTGCACAATCTCATTGGAACATGATTTTAACTCAATGAGGTTTTTCCAGCAGCTAATAAGGTCTCCTCCTTTCCCTTGAAGCCTGATAGCAAGGTCCTGTGTTGGCCTCTTCATAAGCAATTCCCTTGTTGCTGTTCCATATGCAACAAAATATGCAAGTGTGAACAAGAACAAACCATGTTTCAGAGCCATGAAATTGATGCTTTTATGACTTCCCATATATCAAGCAAAACCAAAGTATGATGATGGAAAACTGTTCTCAAACTAGGTACTTATACTAGTGATCATCACTCCCGTTTAGTGTAATTTAATTCTTTTAAATCAATGCAGTGGGCATGGTTATATTAGTTAATTAAAGAAAATTATGGGCCTCTGTAAAACTTAAACTGTAACTGCAAGTGCCAGGGCATTGCATTGGTTAAGGGAATATGGAAAACACATAAACTGCCTTTATTTTGTACCAAAATGCAACCTTTCAGATTCGCTTGCACCTACGGTTAAGACTTCAGAGAACTTTTATTAATTAATTAATTTTACTTTTATTGGAGGCTTTCTGTTTTTTGAATGTCACCATTCATTTACTTTCCTATAAAGTTTAAAAAATTTATTTTTGTTAGAATAAAAAAATTAAGATATTTTTAAGTTTATAAAATTCTTTTTTATGTAAATATTTTTAAATATAAATTAATTTACTCAAATACACTATTCATTAAAATTAATTTTATAAAATTAAGTTGATGTTAATTCAATTTTACTAACTCCAATTTTTACTAACTCCAATTTAAATACACTAGTTTGTCTTTTTAGTCTTTTTTTTTTTTAAATGATTGACTAAACCAGCAAATCGGTTCTGACTCTTGGGAAACCATGCAGTTTCGTCCCTGACTTTGTTAAATAAAACTTTATTCTCTAACAATTTTAAAAGTATGTACTTTAGTCTCTACTTTATTAAAAAACATGCATTTTAGTCCTTCACTTTATTAAAAAAAGCATGCACTTTAGGGACTAAAAAACGTGTTTTTTAATAAAGTAAAGACTAAAGTGCATGCTTTTAAAAAGGTTAGAAAATAAAGTTTTATTTAACAAAGTCACGGACGAAATTGTATGATCCCCAAAAGTCAGGGACCGATTTGCTAGGTTGGTCAAAACGATTATGATTAGATTACGAGCTAGTCCTTTTTTGAGTCCTTGACGATTGATTTGATCATTTTTGGTGGGCTGACATTTATGTGGCCCAATCTGTTATCAATCTGGCCCAGCCCTACATTCTGATGCGAAAATGGGCTTGTGATTGGGCTATAGCGTAGAGGAGTAACACTAAACAGACGTTAGTGACAGAGAAAGGGGTTTTCCCTTTCCCTTTCCCTCCCGCGTAGTTCAGAGAAGAAGAAGAAAGAGATGAGTGTGGAAGATCTTCCGCGGAAGGAAGTGAACGTGCTGAAGGGTCACGAAGGTGCCGTACTAGCCGCGAGGTTCAACGCCGACGGCAATTATTGCCTGAGTTGCGGCAAAGATCGTACCATACGCCTCTGGAATCCCCACCGTGGCATCCATATCAAGACCTATAAATCCCACGGCCGCGAAGTCCGCGATGTCCATGTCACCTTGTATTCTCTCTATTACCTTTACTTCACTCATCAAATTTCATCTATATTCACAATGTAATTTAATCACCAGAGTGAATTATGAAATTTATGTATATTCACAATGCAACCAAGTATTAAGTTACATTATTATTATTATCTGTGAAAACCCTATCATGCTTTAGGTAAACTGTGAGGTTCTGTGCTTTGAATTGTGTTTGAGGTTCTGTATCTTGGAATGTGCTGTACTTGATAATAACATTTGCATTTATAGGGACAACTCCAAGTTAGTTTCCTGTGGTGGAGATCGACAGATCTTCTATTGGGATGTTGCAACTGGACGTGTGATTAAAAAATTTCGTGGCCATGATGGTGAGGTACTTATTATTCTCACTCACTTTCTCACCCTGTAAAACAACAAAATCATTTTTCCGTTCTTTTTTTACTTTTAGTGTCACTCATTTTTCTCTTTGAATGAATGGGAGCCAGGGATGGTGATGTTAATGTATCAATTATTAATATTTAATTGTTATCTTTACTCTTTCCTCTTGTTTGAGTGCTGTTACTGTTATTGCTTTTTACTTTAACAAATGACACTAGTTATATATGCACCAATTCCATACCTATGTCAACTTGAACCTTCAGCATACAGTGTCACTGTAGTTATTGTTTACTTTTTCAAATATTACAATGCATTTATCAATTGGTGATTGGTTTGAGTGGTACATGTCTGGTTTCCCTTAAACATGGTCTTATGTTCGAGTCTTGTATGGAAAAAAAAACCCCTGTTGGGAGAGCTAGTCCTACACTGATGTGGATGTTTCTAGCTTGAACAAATTGTCTCACGTGGAGGATATACAATGATAAAAATAAAAAACTAAGATCTTCTTGAGTTAAAGTGGTCTTGAGCTCTCAATGATTGTTAGTGTGATATATATTGGCCTGACCTTGAGTCCAAAGTAGGCAATAGATATAAAGTTTCTGATTGATAATTTGTTCTTCAGGTAAATGGTGTAAAATTCAATGAGTATTCTTCTGTTGTAGTCTCAGCTGGCTATGATCAATCATTGCGTGCTTGGGACTGCAGATCCCACAGCACTGAGCCAATTCAGGTGGATGTCTTCAACTCATTCCCCCTCTCCCCACTTTTTTTTTCTTTGTCACAATTATTTATTACTTGCAATGCACTCAATTTGTTTCCACCGGCTTATTAATAAGGAGTTGTAAACCTGTAATTGATGTGCAGATTATTGACACATTCGCAGATAGTGTGATGTCTGTTTGTTTAACAAAAACCAAAATTATTGGTGGAAGTGTTGATGGAACTGTTCAGACGTTTGACATTCGTATTGGCAGGTTTACTGCAATACATTTAGAGAATTCCAAGTCCTTTTTTTTTAATTCGTGATTTTTTGTTTAAAAAAACTTAGTAATACATGTTAGGTGATTTTTCAAAATGAAATAGATAAACTGCCTTCACACAATTTAATTGTTGCCATAAAGTATTTTTGCATTATGAAATTTTACTAATTACTAATTTTCTCTTCTGTTCATTAGAGAAATATCCGATAACTTAGGGCAACCTGTCAACTGTATATCAATGTCAAATGATGGTAACTGTATTCTAGCTGGTTGCTTAGATTCTACTCTGCGTCTTCTGGACAGGTATGCTTGTAACATTTTGGGAAAGTTTACTTTGGGTCTATATCCCTGCTAGTTTCATTGTCCTTTCTTCTGACAGATCCACAGGTGAACTATTACAAGAGTATAAAGGACATACTAATAAGGTTAGTCTGCAGATGCCTAAATCTGAATTTAGCACTCTCTAATGTTCCACATATAGCATTATCTAATGATACAGGAAGATACCAGGTGCATGCTCTCAGCTAATTGTGGGATGCAATGCAAGTTGTTATTCACCATCATTTGTATATTTGCATTTCTGGAGTAGTATTATTTATTGACTCCTGCAATGATTCATTCTTAAACCATGTTTTTCATGTGTTTTAACAAGTAACTTTTCTATGTTCATTAGAAACTTTTTGACTTAATCATTTAATGACATTTGATCACTTCTATTGAATTATCCTCAGTCTTACAAATTGGATTGCTGCCTTACCAATACGGATGCTCATGTAACTGGTGGCTCTGAGGATGGCTTCATCTATTTCTGGGATCTTGTAGATGCATCTGTTGTATCAAGATTTAGAGCACATACCTCAGTGGTAAATTTTTTATTTTTTTTACTAATTTATTCTTCCTAGAAGACAGCTGTGCAAGGATGATATAAAAGAACATTATATAGACCTTTCTTTCACTAATACTTTAACATGAAACATGATTATGGCTTCCTCAAGTTTTTAAGTCTCTCAACAAAGGAAAACTGAGTTCCTCTTAATACTGGCTTGATATCCTTTTACACAAATGCCGTCTAATAAAACTATACCTGCTCATTTAAATTATATGATTTCCATTGGAGTGGGTGATGTTAGAAAGACGCTTTTTCTTGCAAGTAATGATTCATACACACCCCAACAGTGTTACCACCCATTTTACATCCCTAGTCTCTCTCTATATCTCTTTTTGTCATATCACATTATGCATCATACATACTTATTACTTTTCTCACTTCTATTACCTCTCTTCCTATTTCTCTATGGGTGTCTACACCCTAAGGGGTGTGAAGTGAACTCAACATTTTCCCTTTCTTGCATTGTGTTGAAGGCCAATGTGAAAATAATTGTTACCATAAACACTTGAATAAAATGATAACCTAATTGTGAAACAAAAGTTTTGTCTCTCAGAATATCTAGTGCAGTTATTGTTCATGCTACTTTGGTCTGCTACAGGAACTTAGCTATTGCATTAACTAATCTTCCTTATGCCGCATTTTATTATTGTCACTTTCTAGTCTAGTGACAATGTCATCATTACCTTAAACTATGGGGTGATGCTGCATTTTGTTTGTTCCAAAAACGTCTGCATTGCAGCTGGAACTGGTCACATTTTGGGTGTCATAATGTTATTGTTGTTTTACTTTTAGAGATGCAAAGGTTTGTGCATTGTTTCTTTTTAATTAATACCTTTTGGAAGGATACGTCCATGATATAATACAATGGATTTTTTTTGTCAGGTAACA
Organism: Sesbania bispinosa; assembly: GCA_026901365.1. Taxonomy (NCBI): domain Eukaryota; kingdom Viridiplantae; phylum Streptophyta; class Magnoliopsida; order Fabales; family Fabaceae; genus Sesbania; species Sesbania bispinosa. Next base: position 25,597 of record QLOH01000344.1, read on the forward strand.
AGTGTAAGTTATCACCCAAAGGAAAACTGCATGATAACTGCTTCTGTGGATGGCACCATTCGAGTATGGAAGACATAAGAACAAAATTCGAGCACAAAGCTTCTTGGGTGTGACCACGCGTGTCATACTCATACCAGTACAGCAATACCAATTAGCAAAATGATGATAACATGCCCAATTCCAATTGGGAGTTCGCAGACACGATGTTTCTTCAGGTTTATAATATAATATATATTCTTCTGGAGGTTTGACCTACATGTGCATTTAATTTGGAAGATAGTAAATACAAGGTGCGAGTCTGTTGGTTGCTGCATTTGCTGCATCTCTGATCTTCTGTCAAATCACAGAACAGTTTTTTGTGACCAGAAGAAATAGGGTATTATTGGGTAATTTAATCCACTTATGCCCGTGAAGGGAAAATATCAATTATGTTGTCAATTTTACTCGGTTCATCTTATCCTGATTTCACCTGTGTTCCTTGTTAATTATTATTGGGGGTTGTCGGTCATGGGTTTAACTAGTGTAGTTGGCGAACAAGTGGCTGCGATACTGTTATGTAGCTACAAATCTATGCTCTGATCTCATCCCATCCGTGACTATTGTTTTCCAATGCTCAAATCGTAAAAAGCAGACAGCGAAGTCTTGACGGCAATTCTTTTTTATTTGTGAGTAAACTACCAAACCAGTCCCTGACTTTGTGGGGATCATGCAGTTTCGTTCGTGACTTTTCTAAAATAGCACTTTAGTCCATACTTTATTAAAAAACATGCACTTTAGTCCTTATTTTATTAAAAAGCATGCACTTTAGTTCTTCACTTTATTGAAAAACATGCACTTTATGTATGTTTTAATAAAGTTAGGGACTAAAGTGCTATTGTTTTTTAAAAAAGTCAGGGACGACATTTCTTTCTTTCTTTTTAACCAATTAGGTATCCCCTAGCTGGTAGCTAGAGATTAATCTCTTTTGAAACGTAGAGATCACCCAAGTGGGCTTTGTCTCTCTCAATAAAATCTTTTCTATATACATTGTTAGAGATCGAATTTCTGTCAAGATGTTTAAAGGAACCAACTATCTATCAAATGTGTCACGCTTGGTTGGTTCTTATTGACTATTTCTAAATAATAATTTCTATACAGTTAATAAAGTCTTTTATTTTAATTTAGTTAATTTTAAATATATTATTAGTTAGGTTAAGTCAGCCTGACTTGATTAATACACAGATGAATTAAAACATGCGGAACCAAGTTTTTTCCTCTTTGCTTTCTCAAAATACTTCATTATGCCTAAATAATTCTGTGTTTTTTTCCTTGCAATATTAACATTATGATGGGAGTTTAAACTTATAATGACTTTACTGTATAACAGAACTAAGCACCAAAATTTACATTTTTACTTCAATTATGTTGATGATTATGTATAAATCATCTGACATGTCGGCGTGTGCTTCATGTTCATGTTTGGAAGCAAATTAACTCAGTTGCCCTAGTGCCTACCTGAACATGCGTTGGAAGTGTTAAATTACGTCCGGCCAAACAAGTTATAAGTTGTACTGCTCTTGTTATGATTATTTTTAAGTCTCGCTGTCACATTTTCCCGGCGAAATGGATTCTCTCGTACATGTGGCTTTCAATTATAACAATAATAATAATAGTGGTAGTTATTGTCATTATCACCGTCATAATTGCGTCCTGTATATATATACATTTACCCATTTTTTTATTGAAAATGAAAATAGTATAAGATATTTGAGAAAGAGCATGACAAACGAATGAGGTTTAAACATCAATTTGTTCCGGTGAAGTTTACTTATCTCATGAACGCAATTAGCTAAGAAAATACGACTTAATCACATTTTGTCGATCTTGTACTTGCAATTTAATCTACTTAGGCTATTTATATTCTGATGCCCGGAGACACCATACCACACTCTGATGGTGCTGGTAATAGAATTATGTGATGCGTATAATTTGCGTATCTCGCAAAGGCATTTCTGCTACCTTTTTGATATTTTGGAATCCAATGTAAGATGCTTGATTTTTCTTGTAAAATTAAAATAAGAAGATTTTTGAAATTATTGATGACATATGTGAAATGAAATTCATGAATTATGAGGATCTTGATTTCAATGCGTGTTATATTCCTCCTAGTCAACGTAGATAAAATTATTGATTGATGTACATGCTATACCAATCCATCTTATGTATTGATTTTATCGATATACGGTAATAGTAGGTGGTCCGTCAAATTATAAATTTCAACGAACTAGATGGAATGAAAGACTTGTATTGTATCTAGTGTTCACCAATTATAATAATGAGAACCTTTACTTGTTGTGGTGTATAACCTTTGTATTTATATATTTAAAGCAACTAAAAGGAAAAAGATATATATATTTTATAAAATAGAAAAAAGGGACATACATAGAAGAGTGAGAGAGTAGCACCGAGCCACCGACAGTTTTGATAGGCAACAAATGAACTATATATCTGAATTGACCAGTCCCTTATTGCAATGAATCAAAACTTAGGGGAAATTAAAAAAAAGAAAAGAATGACATAGACAAGCCCCGGTTTTGTGTCTTGAATGAGTAGCTAGCAGGGCTGCAGTAATTGCAGGAAAAAAAATGCATTGAAGCCATGGCATTGATGCAAAAACCGTACCAAAGAGAAGGGAGAAAAAATAAAGAGTGGTTGATGTGCAATTGAAATGGTGGTACAGTAATATCGAGCATGTGTGTCAGCTGATAATGAATTATTTTAGCTTAATTATGATCTTGAGTTAAAGTCTTAAAATATGCAGTTGTGTTAAATATTTATACAAAGAATTTTACAATCCATAAAAATCCTATATAACTCGAACAAAATTACAATACAACTAATTTTTTTTTAAAAAAATGGAGGTCTTTGTGCTAGGCTGGATTATTGATTCAACATGTCAAATATCTCTGCCCGACAATGTGACCCAGTTATTTCTCTTTAGTCTTTTAGATTTGGTGTGGTTTGTGTTTTTAGTGTTAAGGGGCATCGTGTGGTTCACAGTTCACTTTCCACCCAACACAAGCGAACACATTGCCAGCTGTGACCTCTTGTTCTTCGTGGTCCCCACTCTGAAATTATGATATTGGAACTTGCTAGGTTGTCTTGGCCCTACCTCCCTCACATGCTTTTTAACGTGGCATGTTGTTATTACTAGCTACTACTACAATTCAAGTACCATGGACTAACCCAATTATGAGCTTTGTGATTATACGCTTAATAACTTGGCACTTCCACAAATACGCAGCTTGTTTTTCAGGTGGGGGATAAGACTAATAACTAATGCCAAATGTGCTTGCTACACTCAGCTTGAGACTGAGAATGGAACACTAAAGTAAAGTGTAAACTTAATGCATAAGTATTTTTTTTATTTAAATAAAATTTTGAAAGATAGATAAAAAATATATTTAAAAGCAAATTTTTAAAGTTATAAACATATATGCAAGTAATTTAAATAAAATCAACAAAATGAAAAATGGAAATGTTTAAAATTATGAAAATATGTATTTTTTTTATTTGAAATTGTTTAATTAAGCATATGAGGTTGAGAAAAAAAACAATATAAAAATTGAAACCAAAAAAATGTTTCTTTCTCAAAAAGTGACGAAAATGACTATTAACCTCATTTGGAAGCGCTTTGGGTTACCATTTACGTTGGAAAAGGCAAATGCTTAAATAAACATTTCATTAAGGAAATGTTGCATTGACAATAGAATAACAAATTAGTTGTGGTGAGATGAATGAATCAATCGTGCCAAATTTAAGAGCCAAAATCTTTGTTCTTCCTAATGCTATGACTTTTTTTCCCATTTATTTCTTTTAGAAAAGAGAGCTTCAAGTTTCATTTTTGTCATACATATATACTTACTCTTATAAAATGTCATTTAAAAAGTATGCAATTACTATGTAAGAAATTTAACTTTTTTAATAATATATTAATATTCATCCATTATTAAATCAATACAAATGAAAAAAAAAATCACCATAATAAATCAAAATTAAATTTAAACATCTTAAGGTAATTGCATATACATTCAATATAAAAAAAATGTTTTTTTTTCAATTCATGATATAATTTATAAGATATGAACTTACTCTTTCTGTTAATATTATTTGTTTGGTGTGATTTTCAATTTTATTTCTAAAATTTTTAAAAAATAAAACTAGTTTTTATTTCTATAATTTTAATTTTATTTTTTTTATAATTTTTAATTTTAAAATGTTGTCACCAACGTTAAAATTTCATTAGGTACCTCCACCACTATCAAACACCAACTATTACTGTTAACGTCACTTAACACCCTCTATTACCGACATTGTTATTGCCACTTAACACTTTCCACCACCATCATCGTCACATGACACCCTCCACTATCATCATGACTATCAATACCCTTTATCACATCACTATTGCAATGGACGATGTTGGGCGTCGACAACGATAATGGTGGATGGTGAAAAGGGGCAAAAATGAAGGTATAAGGTGTTAAGTGGTGCGACAATTGTGGATGATTTTGATAGGTAATGGTGGCGATTGTGAAAAAATATCATGCAGCGACAATGGTGAAAGATATTAATTGATAAAAGGGTGTTGGATGACAATGGTGGTTGAGGATGCCAAGTGATTATAATAATGGAGGGTTTTTAGTAGTAGTGGTGGTGGTGGTGGTGGATAGTGTCAGCAACGGTGATGGTGGAGGGTGTCGAGTGATATTGGCGGAAGGTGTTAGATATGGGAGTAGGCTATGATGTTAAATAGTGGTGGAAGGTGTTAAGCGGTAACAATGGTAAAGGGTGATGGATGACGCGACGAAGGGTTCATGCGATAGTGAGTATCAAGTGACAATAACGATGGTAGAGTGTCGAGTGGCAACGAGAATTATAAAGGGTAAGAGATACATGACATTTTTTAAAAACTAAAACCATAACCATGAATTTTTTTAAACTTATGTAAGTTTTTTAAAATAAAGTTTAAAGCCATTTTAATTCTATTTAACCCAAACGCATTTTATTTTGAAAATTATATTTAAAAAAAAAAGTTACAACTACCTTAAACAAGACCTAAAACATCAAGTTTACTGTATTTTTTTTTTATTATGATTGAATTTATTTGAGAGAAAATACAATGTAATAAAGAACTAACAACCAGACTATACTTTATTTGATAAAGGGTTAGAAATGTTAAAGAGTTACCATATGCTTAAGAATACCAATTAATGAAACTTTAAAGGTACTAAATGCTTATTTTAGTCATTCAAATATTAAATGAAATTACATTAGTCATTCATTTATTCAAGATATAAAAAATAATTAATTCATACATATCCTTAATTTAAGGATTAATTTATTATTATTTTAAGGTTAAATGTGATGAAATAAATGATTAATCTAATGTATTTATAACCTATATGTGATTAGTTTAAGTGGTACATGTTTAATTTTTCTTAAACAAGATTTTGAGTACCTTATGTGGGGAATAATAGCTAGTCCTAGACCAAAAACTATATTTGATTATGTATAAATCTACAAAACTCTCTAATTTTAAACTTTATGATTAAAGTGTACTATTCACATTATATGAGTTAAATCTCAAAGGAAAATTCCATAAACATTATGGGACGATTTTATGATGGATCAAATAGAATTTAGTTCACCTAGTCTAACCTATATTTTACAAATTACTAAAGGTAAATGAATACCTATTTTTCATTAAATGGTTTTTATATGAATAATAATTTGAGTTTAATTTAACAGTGAATATGAATTTACAATACAACCTATTATAGTTTTGTTGAGAATTTTTCAATTTAAAGTTGAAATAGAGAAGTTCCACATTAAATGGTACTATCAATTTGGATTTTTATTTTTTTCAACCAATATGTCATAGAAGAAACTGGAAATCGGTTCCATTAATAAAATGAACATTAAATCTGATGACCTGAAATTTAAATTAATAGATTTTTACATTTTAGACCACATGCTTAAACATACCCAAAGATTATGTGGTAACTAGTGTTGCGCATGGGTCCAACCCACCCGACCAACTCAACCCAACCCAACCCTACCACTATTTGGTGGGTTGGGTTGGGTCATCGGGTCTGTTTGTGTTGGGTAAGTATCAACCCGACTAATTTGGGTTGGGTAGCAGGTCTGGGTAAATACAACTCGATGTACCGAACCCGACCCGACCTCATATATAAAAATCTATTATATTATTAATAATTATCTTATTTGTATTAAATTTAGTAACAGTAAAATAAAATTTAATTAAAAATCGGTGCCATAATAGAACATTGGTTTGTTAATTTGTGAGATGAAGACTTTTATGGTTGTGGAATATCCTATTTGGAACATCTCTTTACTTCATTGTGCTAAATTTTTGAATTAAATGTGTGTAGAAAGTGTATGTCATATTTTTTCTAGTTTTTATTTATAAAATTTTTGAAAAAGTTATATAGTCAAAGTGTCAAACTGATGAAATTACAAGTTTATATAATTTATGAAGTTCAAATGGTGATACAAGAATTAAATAACTCGTTTCTATAATACTTTTTCGGATTTTTTAATTATCATGATCCGATTACCCAACTTGAACTTGATCAATTTGAGTTGGGTTGGATTTGGTTCATAATGGAAAAATCAAACCCAACTCAACCTAAGCATGATTAATCGGGTTGAGTCTAAAAGTAATACAAATACAACCCAATTCAACCCATATACAGCACTAGTGGTAACTAAAATCCATTCTAATCATATTTGAAGGAAACAAAAAGTAATGTTCAAATAATAGATTTCCCCCGAATAATGATCGGCTAGAGTAGACTATTGATTCTAGATCAACTTTATCTACACTAAGACGTCAAAAAAAAAAAAACTTTATCTACACTATCAAAATTTTGAGTTCTGAAAATACCACTCTTTAAAAAGCTAAAAAATAATAGATTTCCCTTCATTTTAGTGAAAACAACAAAATGAAATCATAAAAAATAGTTCAATGGTAAATTTTTTAAAATATTTTCTAAAATGTGAACGAGATTACAAGAAATACCGAATAGCAAATAGCACTAAATACTTCTTTAGACATATCTTTAATTCAACGTTTTTTTTTTACGGTTTTAATTTCTTGATGTAATTTTAGTGTGTTGGTAATCAAACAAAGAAGTTTGTGGGAGATCATAATATTGGATGTATATAATACACAATAAAATTACTTAAAAATGAAACTCAAATCCAATCAGAGATAAAATTAATTCGCACATGCCACTTGTTACTATATAACCAAACAAAAACAAAGTGTTCAGTCAAGAGTCGCTAGTGTACGTACATAAGGGAGAATAATTTATTAGTGATTGACATAATAAATTAATAATGTGATTTTACTCTTATCAATCAGGCACAAATTAAGTTATTTAGTTTTTTCTAAGTATATTAATTTTATAAATAAATATCTTCAAAATTAAAACTACAGTTTATAATGATATCTAGTTGTTGATTTCGGTATCATTTAAGAAATTAATAAGATATATAATTATTTGAATAAAAGTAATTTTACATACCTATCAAAATTATCTCTTTAAAATAGTTATTTATTGTTCTATTACCGAAAATTCTTCATAAACATAGTTGTGGATTCAATATTCGGGATCGAGGGTAATGGTTAGATAAAATCCTACCAAGAGCGACTATTATGGGATTCGAACTTCTGACATTGTAGGTAAAGTTTGCATGGGGACACAGTCACTTTCACGGCAACCAATCACTTTTTTTAATTCTTTAAAACTTTTATTATACCATTATTTATTAATGCATTTAATAATACTATATGGGAGTTGGGAAGTTAATTAGATGCAGTATATATATAGAATTTGTTACTACTTTTATGTATAGTTGTTACATGTTAGCTTACTTTAAAACGGATATATATATGACTTTGTGACATTAGAAAAATGACCCTCATCTTTTATTATTGTTATTTAAGAGAAAGGAGAACCAATTGGGAAATAAGACATAAACTGCCCAACTCCAACTACGGTGTATATTCTACCGATTTTAATTAATTAATAAAATAAGAAGTAGATAATACTAATTTATGGCTCAACTACGAAGGTAATCATACGCAAATCACGATCACAGTTGTTTTTACGTGACGTGGACAACCTTTCATAAATTGACGAAAACGACTTTTTTATTTAATATTCAATTAAAAAATCACCACCGACAGCGGATGCTGCCCATGTGGCACAAAAGTCATAAACATTATTCTAATCAAAAGACGAAAAACAAAAAACAAAATTCACCACAAAATGTAGCAACACATTAACAGGACTTGGTATATGTCAATTATTATCAATTTAATTTTCTTTGTTTTATGTGAATAAAAATAAAGAAAATAAATACATTGATCCACTATCAAGACATGTTACAGTACACTCAATGGATGGATATTTTGTTTAATTAAATCACTTATCTTTTTTCTCCAAAGAAGAAACTCACTTTTTTAAGATTTGGTTAATGTTCGTCTTTAAGATAAAATAAAGGAATTGTGGATGTTAATTAGACTCATAACTATTACTGTAAGAGTAGACAATGTAAACGATAATTATGAATGGGCTGGCCAATCCATGTTTTGGGTTAATTAACATATAACTAAATTAAGCAGTTCAGAATTAAGCCATAGTGGACCCAAAGTCAATGAAATTAACATAGAGATCTAACTACCCAAACCCTTCTTGCACACACAATATACGAAAATCAACTTAATATGTTATGGTCCACAACTTTGAATAGGACTTATAGCTTATATTATACCCTATGGAATACTCAATTTAATTGGTTATCAAAGTTTCCTTTTACTTTGTTAATTTGAAATAAATTTTCGTTCCATGAAATGTTATTGTCACTATATATTGGGAAAATTCCCCCAAAAAATAATAACCAACGTATATGATTGAATTGAATTCTAGACTAAATTTAAGCATTATATTATATATATACTACATTTATTTCTATCTATCTATCCAGTTATAAGTTAAATGCAATATTAATTGATTATAATATTTTTAATTACATATATACTAATTCTGAAGTATGTGTAGTTTTAAATAAATAATATGTTAATATTGTTCCAGATTCAGTATGGTATAATTTAATGTGTTCTGAGCATGTACAGTCCAATGAATGCAACAGTAAATAGTGCTTAATTAATTTTCTCAACCTTATACGTACTATGACATGTATATATTTCTAAAATTAGTTGTGTTAAGGCATTTTGTTTTTGTCAAGTGGTAGTAAATTAAGTTTATTCTCGATCACCCGCTCCACCCGCAGATGTTCATTTCTCTAATGCAATGTGTTAAATGGAATTAAAAGGTACCATGTTATGTTCTTCTTGTCGTGATGGTGCATGCTTCATTTTATTACTTTAATTTCCGGCATTCTATGATTTGCTGTAATGGAATATATATTTTATTTATTCTCGATCGGTCAATGATTTTATACTTAATTTATATATGTGTCTGTCATACTCACCATCTCAAACATACTACCTAGCTAGTAGTAAATATAATTTTGATAATAAATTGATGAAACAAGATCCATAGCTTATGCAAGAAAATAGAAATAGTAATATGATCAGATTGAACTAGTCAAAAAGCTAAAATTGATTTGCAATGAGTTTCAACTCACGGTGTTGGATTGAAAATTATTTTCTAACTACAGTTTTTTTTATATGCATAATTGATGCTATAATACTCATATGGGAAAAGAAATCTCAAAAGATTAATATTATTTAATTGGACGGTTGTGATTCGTGTAGACTTAGATCCAAATTGGATATACTTACTCAAAGAAGGAAAAAATAGAGTAAAATAAATTTTAACTCTTTTCATAAATTAAAATTATTTACTTATGAAAAAGATAATTGAGAGAATTTTAGGAGAAATTAAATTGTAAAAATTAATTTTAACTCATAAAAAAGATTAAATTCATTTTAACTTCATGATTCATTATATTTTTTCTCCTATGAGTTATTATAAATAAATTTATCTAAATTTACCCTTAATTTTACGTGGTAAATTGTGAAAAATTCAATATTACTTAAGCATCTTCTTAACTTCTCTAACAATTCTGCATCTGCCAATTTTACACCAAAATAGTTCAACACCTCAACACAAGCATTGTGATTTGTACCTGCTTTTTATCATTTTGATTTTATTATGTAAAAGTAAGCGAATAAAAAATTAAAATTTCTTCAAAACGTGAACAATAAGAATGTAACAAAAGCACCTATAGCAAATTCTATTTCGGTGTACATAAAAAATGTGCACATATATGAATGAATGTGCTAGGGATTGGAAAAGGAAAAGGAGCATGAACCATGATTAATGAATGAAAAAAAACAAAAAAGTGAATCCAGACAGGAGCCAGATGTGGAACTGAAAAGCAGAAAGAAAGCAAAGAAGGAAGGGATCGAGAGTGCATTACATTCACCGCACAGTCAAAACACTAGGAGTCTATATCTATGCCTATAGTTTAGTTTAATTTAATTTAATTCACAGTTCATCAAAATCGGAACTGAGAAATACTAATAATTTAATGTATTTCATATTATTAGAAAATAATAATTCATATAAATCCTACCAATCAAAGAAAATATCCTATTAAATAAATAAGAAATGAGATTTGCATAATAATTATTTTTTTTTCGAGTTCAAAAAACACTTATAGACTTATAAAATGGGACTTGAACTGTAATCTGTCATATAGGTACCCTATCTTGCTCCACTCGAGTCAAAACCTTATAAATTTTATTTCATCTAATATACGTATATATTGACTAATGATTCGTAGAGAGAGAGCGTAGTGTTAAAGACACATAATATACGCCGCGTGAGTTGATCCTACTTGCCAGTTCCTACCAACCCTTTTTTTTTTTTTTCCCTTTCTCTCACATACATAACATTAACCCTTTCTTTCCTTCCATGTAGTTTCTTTTTTTCCAATCTATTAAGTGCCAGTGAATCGTGATCTGCTTCCACTCTCAAACCTTGCTGGTACTAGATGGACCCAGTGGTGTGATTGATTTCAATATTTCAGAAAATAAAATAAAAAGAGAGAGGCATGGTTTTCCAATTTTAACACAACATGACTTGATACCAAAACAAAACCCACATACACACATAAATAACGCTTTGCCGACGAAAATTTAACCCCTTATTTCTCCTCTCACAAAAACAAACCAAAAAGAATCTCCCGACACATTCTTCATTTTAATTTTTTCATTACAAATTAGACAACAACATTAACAATAATAATAAATATTATTAAACTATTGCCTTTTCATTATTCACCAAACTCTGTTGAGGACACAGCCAACGCCACCACCACATCCTGGACCCCACTTCCCACATCACTCTCTACTAACTCTGACTCTCACTTCTCCTAACTCGTTTATTATTTTAATTAATTAACTAATTAAAATTAATTAAAATTTTGGTATATGTTTATTTTTTTCCTCTTTTTAATAATCTCTTCTTTCATTGCTTTTTCTCTCAATCTCTCTGTCTCTCTGTCCCCCCCTACTTGTATCTTCTTCTCTCTTACGCGTCTTCATTTCTACTCACACACACACAAACACAAACACACACTCTCTATCTATCTTCTTCCTCTTCTCTCTCTCTCTTTCTTTCTATCTCAAAGCATTGCCATAGATTAGGACCAACAGAGACGGTGGCTACCTTCTAAAGGAATCAAAGTACAAGCACACCGCACACCCCTCCTCAAACACTTTTCTCAAAATAAACCCCCAAAAAAAAAAAGATTATATTTTTATTTTTATTTTCCTATAATTACCCATTACATATATTAAAAAAAAGGAGTCATTTTGGATCCGTTTTAGTTTTAGGCCTTTTGCTTTGATGCAAGGGTTGTGGTATTGTGTTGTTCACCAATGCAAAAGTGGATCTTCTTCTGAGAGAAGAGTCTTAACACTTGGTGGGGTTGCTTGATTTGAAGAAGAAGAAGAAGAAGAAGACTTTGCTAAGTCCAAGACCAAGTGTGTGACTTGTGAGTGTCAGTGATGCACACCGGAGGTAGACTCATTGCTGGTTCCCACAACAGGAACGAGTTTGTGCTCATCAATGCCGATGAGAATGGACGGGTACCCTCTCTCTCTCTCTCCATTTTCCATCTCATCTTAACTATGTAGGGTTTTTCGATTCTTTTCTCCTCCAATTTTTGTGTGATTTTTCTCCTGATCTCTAGTTCTACACAAAAAGTATCCATCTTTTTCGTTTTTTCATCACTTTCTTCTCCGTCGGTGGTGTATTGGAACAATTTTGCATTTTGATGCAGCTTATGTGGTCGCTTGTTCATTTCCCCCTTTTCTGTGTGCCTAATTAGTTGGGGTAGGATGATTTGTTTTGATGGATAACATAGCAGCTCGCCCCCTTTGTCCTTTTGATTTTGCATTTTTAGATTTTATGTTTTCCTATGAACAAAAATGGCTTGTGAGCTTCTGCTCTCCCAAAATTGGGGTTCTAGTTTCTGGTTTTACTGAGAGATAAGCTTCAGATTTAATTGATCTAGGTACTGTTTGAGGTTTGACCTTTCTGGAGTGTGTTTAGGTGTCTACAATGCATACGCATTTGTGCAGATTGTGTGTATCTTCACTCGTGACATTTGTAGAAGACTAGTTGACTAGTGAGGGTGGAACAATTACCGATGATTTTGTCACTTATGGGAAGATTTGATGTTGATGTATTATGATTTGCTTGTGATTTAGCTTTGTAAATATCCATAAGGAGTATGTGAATGAATTTGTCTCTTTCCCTGCCTTCATTGTGTTGTGCAACTTGGATTTGTAACCTTTTCTCCATAGGGCTGGATTTTATTAATGTGGAATCTTCTTGGCAAGTTAGATCATTATAGTTTCCCAAAGAATTGTAAATCAGGTGCTAATAACACTACACTCCTGTTTTCTTGGTTTGGTTCTTCTCAGATTAAGTCTGTCCGAGAACTGAGTGGACAGATATGTCAGATTTGTGGGGATGAGATAGAGGTTACTGTGGATGGAGAGCCATTTGTTGCCTGCAATGAGTGTGCTTTCCCGGTTTGCCGGCCTTGCTACGAGTATGAGCGGCGAGAAGGGAATCAGGCCTGCCCCCAGTGTAAGACCAGATACAAACGCATCAAAGGTGAGATCAATTTTGTATTCCTCTATGATTTTGGTAACTTGCTTCTGTTGTAGATGGACACACTCTTACAATCTTATCAATGAATGAATTGCAGGCAGTCCCAGGGTTGAAGGTGATGAAGATGAAGATGATATTGATGACCTGGACAAGGAGTTTGATTATGATCCTGATGATTTGGGCCCACAACCAGCTTCAGATTCATTGTTTTCTGGACGCCTTAACACCGGGCGTGGTTCTAATTCTAATATATCTGGCATCCCTTCTGAACATGGCTCACCTCCTCTCAATTCTGAAATCCCACTCCTGACTTATGGGGAGGAGGTATATCTTCAAATTTTCCCTTTTGACTTGTCTGATTTTCCTTCAATGTTTGTATTACTACACACTGGCAACATTGATCCTTACATAATATTGTTTCTATTATTTATAGGATCCCGAGATATCTTCTGATAGGCATGCTCTAATTGTTCCACCATATATGAATCATGGGAACAGAGTCCACCCTATGCCTTATACTGATCCATCTATTCCATGTAAGCCATATATTATTGTTCAATTCTGCATTTTTTGTACATTTCTTATTATGTGGCTATATTGTCATCTTGGTGCTTCTTTTGTCATAGTGCAACCCAGACCGATGGTTCCCAAGAAAGACATTGCGGTGTATGGGTATGGAAGTGTGGCTTGGAAAGACCGGATGGAGGACTGGAAGAAAAGGCAGGGTGAGAAACTTCAGGTGGTGAAGCATGAAGGGAATGATGATGGACATTTTGGTGATGAGTTTGAGGACCCTGATATGCCCATGTAAGTTCCCACTCAAGATGCTATTTTGCTCCCCTTTAAGTTCCAAATTGTCTGTATGATTGGAATGGATACTGGAACACTTCTCTGTAATGTCAAGGCCAAAACATTTAGTATCAGGAGGACATTTAAGGGTTAAGACTCAAATATCAATATAATTTTATATAGGTGGTTGGTGGTGCATATATATGTCATAGACAAGCAATCTGTTATTGTTTTGTTAGTTTAGGTGTTGCAATATGCAGGCATACTTTCAGGGGTGGGGGGCAAGTGTAACTAGAATGAAATAATTATATTTCTCTAATTTTCTGCCATATACTTATGTTTTCTTTATTGACATTTTTTCATCAATATATTATATCAGGATGGACGAAGGCAGGCAGCCACTTTCCCGGAAGCTACCTATCCCTTCAAGCAAGATCAATCCATACAGAATGATTATAATACTCCGCCTCGTAGTCCTTGGGCTTTTCTTCCATTATAGAATTCTCCACCCAGTTAATGATGCATATGGCTTGTGGTTGACATCAGTCATCTGTGAAATATGGTTTGCGGTATCTTGGATAATGGATCAGTTCCCAAAGTGGTACCCAATCAAGCGAGAAACATACCTTGATCGTCTATCACTTAGGTAATTGAGCATATGCACCACAGCTGGTGATTTTTATTTCTCGATTAACATAATTCTGCACCGAATTTTATGCCTAGTACATCTTGATTTTATTTTTCATTCTCAAAGTCCTTGTATCTTGCTCAACATTGGCTTCTTATATGGCTGCAGGTATGAGAAAGAAGGGAAACCATCTGAGTTGGCCAGTGTAGACATCTTTGTCAGTACAGTGGATCCCATGAAAGAGCCCCCACTGATAACAGCAAACACTGTTCTGTCTATCCTTTCTGTTGACTATCCAGTTGATAAAGTTGCATGCTATGTGTCAGATGATGGTGCTGCTATGCTTACTTTTGAAGCACTTTCTGAGACATCTGAATTTGCTAGGAGATGGGTTCCATTTTGTAAGAAATACAATATTGAGCCCCGGGCCCCTGAATGGTATTTTGGTCAGAAGATGGACTATCTGAAAAATAAAGTACATCCAGCATTTGTTAAGGAAAGGAGAGCAATGAAGGTTTCAACTCTCTGCTTGAACTTATTTCTTTTTATATAATTTTTTTTCTTGTAGAGTTGCCAAGGATGCAAACGTTTAACATCGTTAATGGTCTTTTTCTTTTTGGCTGTTGCAGAGGGATTATGAAGAATTTAAGGTGAGGATTAACAGTTTGGTGGCAACAGCACAAAAGGTTCCTGAGGATGGATGGACCATGCAGGATGGGACTCCATGGCCAGGAAATAATGTGAGGGATCATCCTGGCATGATTCAGGTAAGAAGATATAACAGTTTAGCAGACACCAAAACTAGTTTTTATGTATTGTGATGGGTTTCTGGTGAGATTATGTTGAATACCTTTTTTCTTTCATGTTTTGTTTTTTGTTAAAATCAATAAAGATTTTTTTAATTTGTTATCTGATAGTTATCAGTATCCCTGTATACTTATAAGATTCCTTTGCCTGATGTTCAAACTTATTTGAAATTATATAATGTAAGCAGTCATGCTGTGTAAGTAGACTTGCTTATGCCACCATCCTGCTTTGGCTAGAACATTTAAATCCTAGTTGTCACATATCACTGGCCTTGGAATTAGAAATGATGACATTCGTTATGTGTTTTACAGGTCTTCCTTGGTCAGGATGGTGTCCGTGATGTTGAAGGAAATGAACTACCTCGCTTGGTCTATGTTTCTCGAGAAAAGAGGCCAGGATTTGATCACCACAAAAAGGCTGGGGCAATGAATGCTCTGGTAAGTCCCAAGATACTTTTATTTTGGTTTTTCAGGTTCAACCGACGAACCAGTGGCCTTAAATAACATGTTTTTGTAATAATAATAAATATTTGAAGGTACGGGCGTCAGCAATTATCTCAAATGCACCTTATATTCTGAATGTTGATTGTGATCACTACATTAACAATAGCAAGGCACTTAGAGAAGCTATGTGTTTTATGATGGACCCTCAACTTGGGAAGAAGGTTTGCTATGTACAATTTCCTCAAAGATTTGATGGAATTGATCGTCATGACAGATACTCAAACAGAAATGTTGTATTTTTTGATGTAAGTTTTTGCGTCTTGTTCCTTTACTTGTTTGAATGTTTTTCCTTCTGCCCTTTATTATGACAAGTACTAACTCCTCACTTGAAACAGATCAACATGAAAGGATTGGACGGAATACAAGGTCCAATTTATGTCGGAACTGGATGTGTTTTCAGAAGGCTAGCGCTTTATGGATATGATGCCCCTGCCAAGAAGAAGGCACCAAGCAAAACCTGCAACTGTTGGCCAAAATGGTGCTGCTTGTGCTGCCCATGTTTAGGCTCTAGAAAGAAAAAGAATACCAACACTAAAGAGAAAAAGAAGAAGGTGAAGCACAGTGAAACATCAAAGCAGATACACGCACTTGAAAATATTGAGGCAGGGAATGAAGGTTAGAACTTTGGATCATGTCGCTGTTCTTACCAAACACTTGCTGTTAGAAAATTGATTGATAATAATACTAAATAGATTCTGTTTCAGGATCCAACAATGAGAAGTCACTCGCTTTGACTCAAACAAAGTTGGAGAAGAGGTTTGGTCAGTCTCCAGTGTATGTAGCATCTACACTTTTGGAAAACGGTGGAGTTCCAAAGGGTGTGAGTCCTGCATCACTTTTAAAAGAAGCCATCCAAGTAATCAGTTGTGGTTATGAAGACAAAACTGAATGGGGAAAAGAAGTAAGTACCGAAGGAAGTCTTTTTTTTTTGTTTTCCTGAGAAGTTAGTTTTCTTGTTCTTATATTTCTTTCATGTGCTCATACTTTTTGGCATATTCCAGGTTGGGTGGATATATGGTTCTGTGACAGAGGATATCTTGACTGGATTTAAAATGCATTGCCATGGTTGGAGGTCAGTGTATTGTATCCCTAAGCGACCTGCATTCAAGGGGTCAGCACCTATTAACCTTTCAGATCGTCTACACCAAGTTCTCCGTTGGGCTCTTGGGTCTGTTGAAATCTTCTTTAGCAAACATTGTCCAATCTGGTATGGCTACGGTGGTGGGTTGAAGTGGTTGGAACGATTTTCCTACATAAATTCAGTCATATATCCCTGGACTTCCCTCCCATTGCTTGTCTATTGTACTCTACCCGCCATATGCCTTCTGACCGGAAAATTCATTGTACCTGAGGTATGCTTGTGTACAGTATTTCTATCATGTTGGAAATAAATCCCTTTTAAATTTTCCCTTCCCCAACTCGGATTAAGAAACAAGAAAATGCAGTACCTGGTTTAACTGATATTCATTTTTGACATGTCAAATGGATTGATAAATTATGTTTTGTTTACTATCTGAATAGTAGTAATTCTTGGAAAGAATAATGCTATTTGGCTCCTCTTAAGGGAGTAGGTGCACATTAGAGGAAATATTGCAGAATCATGACATTTGATTGAAAAATCAAGTGAGTAGGATAATTTGTTATATATGTGCATGTATTTTATCACAATAAAATCCTGCAAATTTTCTGCTGAAGTGCACTCCTCACTTTAGAGGAGCCAAATTCATAATTCTTAAAAAATTAGAAAATGGGAATGGTTGTGGAGCAACTAGTTATTAATTGCAATGGATTTGACAATCTTGGAACTTTTTTTAAGGTCAATGACAATGCATGTTACTGTCTCTTCTGTGTCCCTTTAACTTCAAGTAGTTGGGTTTTACTTCAAATAATAAAATCCAAAAGTGTAGACATGGCTAATTAACATACAATGTCTTTTCTTATGTTATGTGCAGATTAGCAACTATGCCAGTCTTGTGTTCATGGCCCTCTTCATATCCATTGCAGCAACCGGTATCCTTGAGATGCAGTGGGGTGGTGTTGGTATAGACGATTGGTGGAGGAATGAACAGTTTTGGGTGATTGGAGGTGTTTCATCACATCTATTTGCCCTTTTCCAGGGTTTACTGAAGGTTTTGGCTGGTGTTGACACAAACTTCACTGTCACATCAAAAGCAGCTGATGATGGAGAATTCTCAGAGCTCTATGTCTTCAAGTGGACATCTCTATTGATCCCTCCAACTACATTGCTAATCATGAACATTGTTGGGGTGGTTGTTGGAATCTCAGATGCCATCAATAATGGTTATGACTCATGGGGACCTCTCTTTGGTAGATTATTCTTTGCCTTGTGGGTCATCATCCATCTCTACCCATTCCTGAAGGGTTTGCTTGGGAAACAAGATAGGATGCCAACCATTGTATTGGTGTGGTCAATCTTGCTGGCCTCCATCTTGACTCTCATGTGGGTTAGAATCAACCCATTTGTGTCAAAAGATGGTCCTGTTTTAGAAATTTGTGGATTGAATTGTGATGAGTCATGAATAAAAAAAAGCTGAAGGTGTTTTTTTCAGCTACTACTACACTTCACTGCATGTTGAAGAAGCAATGCGTTGAATACGACACGCTTCACAAAGTTGCACGAATTTTTGGATGGAAGTTGTATTTTTCGGGTGTGTAGATAAAGAGGAAAGGAGGTGGGGTTTGGGGTTGGGGGGTTGACACATTGTTACCTGTAATAGGGGTTTTTCATTTATTCTTTCATTTTATTTCTGTGGTTTTTTTTTACTTTTAGTGTTATTCTCTTTCCAGTTTCATGTATTCTTATAAGAAAGAGGCATTGAATGATAAATTATTCCCCTCTTGAAAATGTGGGGATCTCAGCTGTCTCAAGAATTGTCATATGGTTCTTGTTTGGTTGGGGACATGGGGCTATCTTCCTCATTTGTAAGCTATGGATATTCTTGTTCCTCAGATGTTCTTTATGTTTATTATTTAACAACCCTCAGGGAACTTTTTCAGTTAGATTCAATTGCTTTGCTTGGCATGGCACATAATAACTTGTGGAGGTTGTTCTTGCCAAGTTACTTCTTTCACAGATTTATTTTCACCTTTGAGATTTGTAACTTTCCAGCTTAATTTGCAGAGCACTAGAAAGTAGAAACATAATTGCAAGTTGAGGGATTAAGTGTCTTTGATTTCACCAAAATTACTAACATGTTTGATTTAGTTTTTAGTCTTGAAATGTGATAAATTTATGTTTTCAATGTTATATATAGTTGTGTTAGAGAATTTAAACTTGAGTTTGGTCATTTTTAAGCCAAATCAAACACATACTACATTATAAACATAGATTTAGAGTAATGTAAATCTAAAATATAGGTGAAGAGTTAAATATTTTCATTGGTAAACTCATTGAGTATAATTTGATAGAGCAACGTATGGAATTAATAGATTTAGCCTGAAATCTGACGAGGAATTGCATTGCTACACGAGTGGTGTACTGTGTTGTGTTATTCGGCAATAACACCGTCTTTTTGCTGTTCTCAACGTTGTACTTCGCTAATCTGCCATTCTCTCCATGAACTCTGCCTTACATAACATCAATAGTATAAGGGGGAAAGAAAGAAAAGAAATTAAGGGGAGAACACAAGGCATGAAATAACTTGTTTCGATTCATATTCTAGGTATGTAAAAAACCGCCTTTAGAAGATTAGCAAAATTTTAAGCCACTAGAACCGCTATTGATGAGAGATTTAAGCAATTTATGAGACCATCTTATTGTGATCATTGTAAGGGCTCCCGTTTCCCATTTTCAATTAGAGTTACTCTATTTGTACAACAGGGAAAGGTACAACAACGTACAATCGTCACACGTCACCCATTTTCAATTAGAGTTACTCTATTTGTACAACAGGGAAATGTACAACAACATACAATCGCCACGCGTCAGAGGTTGTGCATGTATGAGACTGTATAGTAGAGGATAGGTTGTGCATAGGGACACATAGATGAACTAAGCCCTTATCCGAATGAGAGAGATCCAGAGGTTGTGCATGTATGAGACTGTATAGTAGAGGATAAGTTAAAGGAAATTGTTGTGAAGAACTATACAAACAAGATGCATCTTCTTTTCGGAAGCCCATAACATAAGAGTTCCATAATTAAGTGTGCTTGGCTTGGAGGAATTTGGGATTGACCTTCTGGATAGTTTCCCATAAAGTGTGCAAGTGAGGACAAAACATACCGGAAAAGACTCGTGTTGATTTGTGGGGACCCTCATCACTCTTGCAAATGGCTGGGACCCTCTCACCTCTCTGAAGTGTTTCTCTCTCTTTTTTACATTATTTTAAATTTAAATTTAAAAAAAAATCAATAATATGGCGCTAAAAGTGTTTACTAGATTTATTATTTTTTAAATGTATTTTTCCGACAACTAACCTGTACTTTCTTTTTGTGCCAATTGACATGACACGACCATTTTTATTTGTTTGTTTTTAAAAGAAATGTTGATGCGTGGCGGTTGTATGTTGTTGTACCTTTCCTGTTGTACAAATAAAATAACTCCATCAATTATATCTTTATATAAATATTGGAATTCAATTGACAGTACAAGATCCACATGATGCCAAATTCTATTATGTGTTTGGGTATAATTTGAAATTACTGAATTTTATATGTTAGAATAGTAAAAGAGAGAATTTCAAATGAAAAATAGGAGAGATTTTTATGATAATTAAAAAGAATTTCAAATGACATATATTAAGAGATTTTAACATTCCTCTTGTTATGTTTAACTTTTCTGATTAATTACCATCAATTTCTCTCATATTTACAATTCACTCAACATTTCCTATCATAATCTTGGGAATTCTAAAATTCTTCATCCAAACAATTTTGTATTTTCTTTTGATTTGGGAGAGAAACCAACATTGTTACCCATGCCCGGATAATATACCTCAACAATTTCGTCATTCAGTTTTTTTATTTCATTTTTAGTACAAAGTTTGGGAATAATACATCATTTTGATATATGTATATTATTATTGGACACAATATTAATATTTTTTTAATACACAAGTTTTATTTGACAAAACACCTATTTAGCCAATGCAACAAACCCATCATTACCTGCTGATGCAGAATAACCATCTATAAGACCATCGTTAACCTTAATTAGAGTGGGCAAAATGGACTAGCCCGACCGAGCCATCCCGCAAAAATGTAGGGCTTGGGCCGGTCCAACATGTTGGGAGGCCTCAAACAAACTTTTATATTGGGGCCTTTTTAAAAACATGAATTGAAAAAAAAATGTGCCTTAAAAATTAAAATTCATTTAGTCAGGATTGAACCCTCAACCTTAAGATGAAAAATCAATTTCTAAATCAATGAGCTAGGCCTAATAATAATAATATTTTTAATTTTTTTATATAAAATGTTATTATCAATCGAGGGCCTAAAGCAGGGGCTTGGGCCGCTTTACCCTTGGGTCAGCTGGGCACCTATTTTAGAAACTCGAATAACTCCCAGGTTTTTTAGCCCTGCCCGATAAAGCTCGCTACCCGCAAAAACCTTGCTACTCGCAAAAACCTGCAAAAAATTAAGTCGGGTAGCCCTAAAAACCCCGCAAAAAATCGAGCTGCCCGCAAAAAAATATAGGGCTCAGACACCTATTTTAGAAGCTCGAATAACTTTCGGGCTTTTTAGTCCATCCAGATAAAGCCCGCTACCAGTATCGAGCAGGATCGGACCAGGTAGCCCGATCAAATTGACAACTCTAATTAACCTCATGCGAAACCCAACAAAAACAAAAACTATTCTTGGTTTGCAAAAAGGAGTCCTCCTTAGGAGGAAATGTTTAGTTTTTTTATTGAATTAATTTTTAGGTGAAGATGCATGAATTAATTTTATTCTATCGGGCATAAGGGTTATGTTGCAGCCGGTTGCATATTGTGAAAAGTCATATGGGTTTGATCAAAATGTTTTCGTTTGAGACAATTTCAGTGATAGAGGTACCTTCCATCATCTTGAAAAAGTTGAAGGATATTTTTTTTATAATGCAGTACACTAGGTACTTTATATATTTTTCTTCTTAGGAGTCACTGAGATACATGTGTATTTTAGATGAATCATGTTTATTTATAGTCACATTGGACAAAATTTGACACATGACAATGTGGCCTTCCATTTGGCAATTATATTTTAGATGCATGTGTATTTAGATAAATGCTGGGATTAAAAACATAACAAATTAACCCTCAAGTCTATTTCCTTATAAATTACTCTATCCGGTCCTAATTATAAGAACATTTTAACTACTTCACACGGACTAAGGAAGTTGGTTAATTTAATTGATTACAATAAATTTATCATGAATATGTATCATATAATTTTCTAAACTACTTCTGAATTTATTGAGACCAATTATCTTTCTTTTTCTATTTAACTATTCAATTGCGTCATACTCTCTCCACTAATTAATTACTCACATACCTCCACTAATTAAATATTTTTATCAAAATTAAATAATTAATGCATGAGATAATCTAAAAAAATTTTTATAAAAAAGACTAAAACTCACCAAAAAAAAAATCTTATAAATACCGGAGGGAATATATTTCTTCCAAGCAAAAGCTGGTTGAATTCTGAAACGTAATTCGTACGTACACAATTTGAATTTTTTTTGGTGCTTTGTAGTCTTTTTCTCAAGTCTCATCTGGAAAAGATCAGAAAACAAATCGTGACGTGATAATATTTAACGTACAGTTTGCTTTTCTTCCACGTTCCAACTTGTCTGACTTGCATGAGTTAACTATATACCTTAATTAATCTCAAGGAGAGGAAAAAAAATAACAGAAGGAGATTGATTTTATATATCATGGAAAATATATAAGCTTACTTAGTCCAACACAGGTTCACACACCCAAAACCTGACAAATTTTATCACTTATTTTTTTTTTATTTCCAAAAACAAAAATATATACTCTTTAGAAACATTAGAAATTTTAAGAAAGAAGAATTCTGATGTTGTCACCATTTTAGCAACAATCTGACTGTAATTACGAACACGAAAATTGAATTACATTATTAATTACATTTGTTAATTTTAGGAATTAATTTCATAAGAAACAATTAATAATCATCCGAAAGTGAAAGCAACAAAATATACAGGAAAGGAGCATATTATGGAGGGGAAAAAAAATGGAATGATTTGAAGTTTTCCACGAGGATCAGAAAAGTGGACTCGTTCCTGACAAAAAAATATTTGAGAAAAAAGAAAGCAATGAGATGAGAGGGAATAATTCCATATATATCGCTATCAAAGTGCGTTCTAATTTCTACACAAGGCAACGAATAATTGATTTAACTCCATGACTTGGGTCAACTGAAGGTGATAAACCACGTCAACTCTATAATAATTCAAGTTCTTGTTATAGTAATATGGAAAAAGAAAAAATAGTACTAGTAAAGTCCCAAACTGTTTTGGCGCATTCACATGAAAATTCTATAAAGCAAGATTTCCTATTGTCATTAATACCCGTTAGATTGCCGACCAAAGTGGTCCCCCTAACGCAACGTTTCGATTTGAACACCAATCCAACGGTCAATGATTCATTTTGTAAAATATATATATATCGGAGGTAATGAATGTGTTTATAAATTAAATATAAAAGGGGGTGTGGATGTGATGTTCATAGAAGCATCGTTGTAGTTTCTTCGTTTTAATGAAAACTCACACAACACGTACCCTCAAAACGCGCTCCACGTCAACTACATATATTAAGATGTGTGTGTTGAGTTGAAGAGCACACACGCAAGAGGAAGAAGGAATTAGCTAGCTAGGGTTCAATTGTTGATTGAATTGAATGGCAGAAGAAGCACTTTCTTCTTGTAATTCTTCTTCGCGTAAGAGTAGTGATTTGATGAGTGAGATGTCAGAGGCAGCACTACAGCAGCAGCATATGGAAATGGAAGTAGTAGTGAGCGATGAAGAGATCTGCAGGAACAGCAGCAAGAGGAGGAGGAGAATTGAAGATATTGTAATGGCGAAAATACAAGAGATATTTGGAGAAGATCAGGTAGTAGTATTTCAAAAACAAAAGAATAAGAAGCAAAGGATCAGATATCGCTCTCTTCTCAATATATATATGGCCACAACGCCCATATCATAATGTCATGGAGGGAGCGACAAGAAATTAGGGTCTGTTTGGTTTACATTTTCAAAAGTTAGTTAGTTAGCCTTTTGCAAATTAACAATTTACACTTAGTGGTTAATTCTATGTCAGAAATCTAGTGTTAAGAAATGATCGAGAGTTGAGGACGCAAACACCTGACCGTGCTTTTGAGAACCCTGGCTTCCAAGTTCATTTAGTTGCGGCTGGGATACAGTTCGCAGTGAATATATATGAGCTTGAATCAAAGAGTTTGATCGTCATCAAAGCGCTTAACAATTCATGGCCAGTTTGGTTGTTACGGCTAATTTTATAGAATTGATTTTAGATCACTTTTATTTATGTATTTTTTAATCATTTATTTTAAAATCAATTCTACTCCACAGTAGGATCATTCGTGAAACTTTCTCATTTAATAATATTATAGTTAATTGTTTGTCATTTAGGTAATATTTCCTTTTGTTAGTTTTTCTTCATTCAATTTCAATAAGGGCGGGTAATATTGCGGTGCATATATATTTTAGCCAAGCATGGTTATAACCCAGATTACGTTTGGGTTGAAGACACTCCTAATTATATTGCTCGAGTTGTGTTTCTAGATATTCCCCAAAACACCTTAAATAAATGATATCTTGACTTTTCTGTAAAAAAAATGTTACTTAAAAAAATATATAAAAAAGTTGACTAATCTAAAATATAAAAGTTGCACTTCAAAATTTAAAGAGTAGTAATGTGAAAAATTAGAATTGGTAAAGAAATTAATTCTAATACTTTCATGATTTATTATATATCTATATGTATTTTATTACCAATGGGGATTGATTCAAGTGGTACATGTTTGTTTACCCGTGTGGATATTCCTAACTCAAAAATGATTATCTCCCATGGAAGATACCTTTGGTTAAAAAAAACTATGTATTTTATTATAATCTCAAATTTTAATTTTTCAATCAATTATTTTAATTTCACATTTTATCCTATGATGTGTTTTAGAAGTGCCAAGATTTTATTATTGAGCGGCCGAAATCAAATGTTCCATCTATTCTTCTTTATAAGACTCCTTTTTGATAATTTTAATGGGTCCTTTTCTTGAAGTCCTATATCAAAATTTTAGAATCATTTCTTATTTATTCATTTTTACTCCTTGTAATTATTAAACATTTATAATTTTAAGGTTGATTAATGCGGAGTAATTAAATACAGTTTAGCTTAAAATAGGGGTAAACTTAGAAGTTGGGAGAATTTTTAAAAACTAATATATTAAAATATATTTTATTAATATATATTATATTATAATAATTTAAATGAAATTAAGATAAATTTTTTTTCTTTTTTATCACCTGATCTTAAAAAAATAAGCTTAAATTAAATAAAAGATTTTTTTAGTAATTTCTTCACTTATCGTATAATTCTTAAAATATAATTAAAATCAAGATAAATAGTTTTTTAAATTTTATTACCTATCCTAAAAGTCAAATTCAAATCAAACCCAAAAAAAATTCTTTTTTTTTTTTGTTGAGTGTGTGACATTGGTGTTATCATGTTGGTTAATTTCTTTTCCTATAGAAATGGTTTTTTCTGTAGCCTTTTACCTTATAGGCTCACTTGTGAAAGACCCAAAAAGTGCATTACCAGGGTGGTGAGGTCCAATGTATTTCACAAATTGGACACTGATAGTTGGTCCTATTTTAAAGTTTTTGGTTTGTTTAATGACTTGTGCTATGTGGACAAGGTTAAAATGTGGTAGAAGGAAAAAATGTGTTAATTTTCAGACCCCGAAAAGCTATGTGATGATGTGGATGCTTTGGAATTTTCTTGTCATGCAATTGCATGAAAATGTGATGTTGAAATTTATGTTGAGCACAGTGTTAGGGACAATGGAGTAGTGCCTGAAGCACCGTTGCAGCTACAAAATGAAAAGATGATGTGGGTGGAAGAGGACAAAGTGATGGTGACACTGGATTTAATGTTCAAAAGGTTGTGGCTGCCATAATTGAGGTAAAAAGGAAATGTAAAATGCAGAGGAATGGGACACGGAACTATATTACAACAACAACATGATGAGTCAGTGAAAAAGGTAAATATTTTAAAATAAAAGTACATTTTCACGAACTATTTTGATTATCTTAATATAATTAAATACAATATAAAATAATGACACATCAAATTACCGATCCGGCAGGGCGATGAAAACGTGTTCGTCCGTCTGACACGTCATCAGATAACGGAGGACACTTAACGGAAAAGGTGGTCCGGCTGCAAGCATTTTCTGAATTTGAGAATACCTCAGAAGCTTTAGAGGCAACTACTTTGCTGATTGAAGGAAAAGCTAGCAAGGGTCTACGCAAGTTCCTCCGTGCTCATTGTGAAAATGAAACGTTAGGTGTGGCTGATTCAAAGCTTGGGAATATCATTAAGGAGAAATTGGTGTGCCACCTGAGTTCCCTTTAGAAACTTAATATGATGATAGCTTACATTTAATTCATCTTATAGCTAATTTTTTTGGTTAAACGTTTCAGTAAATTGATAATGCTGTTATGGAATTGATGAGAGGTGTTAGAAATCAGTTAACTGAACTCATAGCTGGTCTAGATGTTCAAGACATGGCCCCAATGAGCTTGGGTTTATCTCACAGCTTATCCAGATACAAGCTGAAGTTTAGTGCTGAGAAGGTGTATTTTCTGTTGACTTTGAAGATATATGGAGATGTTTATCATTGCAATTGTTCTACATATTATATATTTTATTGGCCTATGTTGTTTTAGCATGGCAACTTCGTGAATGCAAAAATGAAAGAAAAATGAATAAATGAAGTGGTGTGAAAGGTGAAACCAAAAATGAAGTAATCCAAGCTTCTGTTGTGCATGAATTCATAGATCAACAACTTTTCATCTTGATAAATAGAACAAGCAAGAAGTTTTCCAAGATTATGGTGCTGAAGTCTTGCTATCAACAACATGACTTCATTTTTGAACTCCTCTAATCCTTGTCCACTTTTCCTAAAAAAAATATTATTGTAAAAGGAGCCGAAATAGGGTGATCACAAGACCAATTCATGCTGGACACGTGAAAAATGTGAGGCCTTAACTGGGCTTCACTCTACATTCAATTTAACCTTGAAACATATTGGCTAAAATTAAACTCCAACTGAGTCAGGCATATACAGTTAGCTAGAAATCCATTATTATGCAAAATTATCATCACCCTGTCCCTATGCATATTGACTCCCTCGTACTACCTAGCTCCTTGGGAGTTATGTCCAACTTGATGATTCAAAGCAGTTGTATCGGTAAATTTTATAAGCAGAGAAGCCAAAGTTTTATGTTTAATATATCCATAGTTAGAAAGGATTCCTTGCTTACCCTACCTATTAACTAAGTATACATATATAAAGGGTAAATACTAAAAATATATATATATTTTTTAAGTTATGATGCATAAATAATATGTAAAAACATAAACCATATATAATTATAAAATAACATCAACATTATTCCGAGAAAATTAGTAAAAATCTAAATCGTCAAATCAAACTGGTAACAAAATAAGAGGGTTAAATATGTTTTTAGTCTCTTAAATATAATCGAGATTTGATTTTAGTCATTGTAATTTAAAACCGGTGGATTTGGTCCCTCAAAAATTAAAAATACATTTTTTTAATCATTATCAATAAAACTTCGTAGCTAATCCGTAACAAAGTCTATAAAAAAACTGTGCAATGGTAACTAAATTCGTGTATTATCAATTTTTTGAGAACTTAAATCACTGACTTTAAATTATAAAGATTAAAATCAAATTTTAACTATATTTCATTTATTACCAATTTTTTGAGAACTTAAATCACCGACTTTAAATTATAAAGATTAAAATCAAATTTTAACTATATTTCAGGGACTAAAAAACATAGAATCATATCAACACATTACTAATAGTTGCGTCTTTGATTTAAGGTTAGAATGAGTTAAATTCACTTTACAATGTTATATATAAATGGTTGCGTTTTTATTTTTCGTTTAACAGAACTAATTGAAATAAAATTCTTCTTTTTAACATAACTGAGTTAAAAATGTTTTTTACACATAGATGAAGATTGTTGGCCTGTAACCTCCAAACTTCTAACATATTGCAGAAGAAGACAGTCATGACTTGTAATTACAAGTGGATGTTGATATTTTAGAGATTTGAAATATTGCTTAAATCAAAGTATATAGTCTGAGCCGAAATATTTAAAAGCATGGTGTGAAATGTGCAAATCCACCAACACCAGAAATGATGTTGCCTTTTCATCAGTATACATGAAAGTCAGAAAAACATATGAAAGTATATATGACGGCATAACAGGCATTCATTTCATCCCTTATTGAATTCAGAAATCTATCATATTCCCACTTGTCCTCGACACGGTATATGAATATTTGAAATTGGAAAATCTAGTGCAAATTATAAGACTAAGAGATTGTGTTATAAAAACATGATCGTTGTGTATAAGGAAAATTGAGATAAGTGTTAGGTATCTAAATAATTAATAGTCTAAAATTAGAGTATTTAATGATTTATACAAGTTCTTAGGCATTAAAGGCATGAATTGAATTAAGATAGACATAATACTAGAAAAGCATGAATTGAATTCTTACTATCAAAGAATCCAAGATTTTGAAGTAAAAGAAGTATTGAGAAGGGTGGCTAACATAACAATACCACAATTAGACCGGATAATATATCTATTCATATGGATGGGGTTAGGGGAAAAAAGTATGGGCTCGCAATTTTATTCAATGAGATTTGGAGGTCGAAGATCATGCCTAATGAATGAAAGAACAAAACTACACAAATTATAAGGGGATCAAACTCATAAGACATACTACGAAATAAAGTTTTGGGAGGCAGTAATTAAGAGAATATTAAGATGAATGACTCACATCACAGAAAATTAATCTGGTTTGTTGAGAAGATCAACCAAGGAAGCTAGACATGTTTTTATTTTGCTACGAAAAGTGATGGAGAGATATCAAAGAAAAAATAAGTGATAACGTACATAGAGAAATGTTATGAAAATATTTAAAAAGAGAATGAAATTTAGATTGCTTGCATTCAAGCAATTAAGATATATATACCGGAAACGTATTAAGATAGAACACGTGTTTATTGTGAGAAATGAAAACATTTGATAATAGTCATTGGATTATATTTAATGGTTCTGATTACTCACTGAAATAAATTAAAAATCTTCCCCTTTATCTCTTTTCACATATATCCCTTACCCTAGAAAACTAACTACTTTCCCCACTTTCTCTTTCTCACAGTTTTCTTCTCCCTTAGGAGCCAATCTTCTCATATTTAAAACTCAGTTTTATTATCTAACAACCAAATTATTTAGATAAAAGTATCAAAAATCCTTAATAGAAATATATCGTCAATAACAATTACCCAGGAGGAGCATTGTACCACTTTTTAGAAAATCATGAACCACTTTTTAACTTGCATCATCATACTGGAAGTTTAACCTTTTCAAGGTATAATTCTAATTCGATCAATCTAAATTAAATAACTGCATTTTTTTTAATTGAAGGATACCATGCCACTTTCCTATATATCTATAATATAATTAAACTCACCATTAACAACGAAAGTATTTCGATAAAAGTACCAAAAAAGTTCTTAATAAAAATATAATCAATAACAATAAATCTAGAAGAAGCATGTGAGCTGGAAAAGTAACCACTGCTCGGTGGCTATTTTCAAGAAAGTAAGTTGGCTATTATTGCCAGTGGTCATTGCAAGGGCATGTTGGATTGCATATTCCGTACTGTGAGGGAAGAAGGCATTCTCTCTAGTGTGGCGAGGCAATGGTAGCAAACTGTGGGGAAGAGAAGAAAACCGTGGAGAAGAAAACTGTGGGAAGAGAAAGTGGGGAAAGTAGTTAGTTTTTTAGGGAAAGGGATATATGTGGAAAGAGATAAAAGGGGAAAGATTTTTATTTTATTTTAGTAAATAATCAGGGCCATTAAATATAATCCAATGGTTATTATCAAATATTCTCATATATATATATATATGGGACGTATCATGTGAGAACACTTTACTATAGTGAGAAATGAGAATAAATAATAATAACCGTTGGATTATAATCAATGGCCCAGATGTAAATTTAGAAAAAAAAAATCACGTGAGGGCGCACTTCTTTCTTCAATTCTTTCGTTCCCAGCCAGACTGTTTCTCCCTCATACTTTTCTGCCCATGGAGCACCATCATCGCTGAAAAATAGATACAGTCATCGCTTGCTGCTTAAACCCTTCTCTCCCAAACCGCGGTTGCACCATGAATTTAATAATTGAACCATTGAAAAAACAAGTCCGCACAATCAACTTTGAATCTATTTTCGAATTTAATAATTAAACTTCATGATACCGAATAATTAATTATCTTCGAATGCGCAGAAAACTTCATAATACGAAATAATTATCTATTTTCGTAATAGATTAATTTAATAATTTGAATTAAATTATCAAATTTTGAATTTAATAATTTAATTTAATAATTTAATAATTGATAACAATCTGCTAAGAACGAATGCAAGCACTAGTTCCATTACAATGCCCGATATTAGTGGAAGTGGAAGAATAGAGGAGGGAGAAGTAGCCTACTGGGAACGAATGCAGAGCGGACCTTGCGGCTGAAGTGGAAGGGGTCATCCAAGTCGCCGGTGCCTGGTGGGAAAGGATGAGGGAGAGCGGACCTTGCGGCTGAAGTGGAATGGGTCATCCAAAGGATGAGGGAGAAACAATATACATTTGGGATCGAAAGAAGTGAAGAAGAAGTGCGCCCTCACGTGATTTTTTTTTCTAAATTTTCATTTAGGCCGCTAATAGTAATCTAATGGTTATTATTATTTGTTCTCATTTCTCTTTATAGTAAAGTGTTATTGTAGGTGTGCACCAAGGCTCTACATACGTACTTACTACTAAACACACACAAGAGACAATGTCATTATGAAATTTTTACAAATAATATAGTTTTGATGGAGACAAGACATAAAAACACACAACTTATGTCTCAATAGAAATGTAAAACAAATAATATAGAATGGAAATTTAGCTAAAGACGAACGGATCATAATTTATAAGTGAGAACTGAATAATGCACAACCTCACTTAAACCCAAAGAAAAATTTCATCACGCAACTATAAGACTTGTTCATAAAATTAAATATTGAGTGATGAAGAGTAAATAAGAAAGTAAAATTAACATAAATATATATGAGAATGTTAAATTGATTAAGTAGTCACACAAAGATAAGATAGGATTATAAATAAAATTATTAGAAAAAAAATTGGAGTAGCTCCAATTGTAAAAAGGGATGGTAAAATTTCACCTGATTTTAACATATATGGGGAAAAAAAATCTATAGAAGCTTTAATAAGAAGGGTTGGGAAAAAAGCGTAGTCCGGTAGTAAGAGACAGAGGAAGATTAAGAAAAACTATTAGTCAAACAATTAAGAGAAATTTATGGATAAAAGATCTATCTTTGAATTTAATACATAATTAAAAAATTATGGCAAGTTTGTTTGTTCCTAAAAAAAATCCAAAAAAATTCTTATTTCAACATAAGATTCAAAAACAATTTCAATCCATTAAAAAAAATCTATTTATACAATTTTCAATCTGATTCAATTTTCAACTTTTTTTAATCAGTTTAACGGTTTCAATAGAGTGGATTAAATGTAAACACCCCACTAATATATAAGGAGGAAATGTGCAAAAAAAATCTCAGTTTAAATTAGGTATAAATTTTGACTCTTTGAATGAGTTTAAGGAGACTAATATTACCATATACTCCCTCCGATCCTAATTATAAAAACATTTTAACTATTTTACACAAATTAAGAAAGTTAGTTAATTTAGTTTACTGCAATAAATTTGTCATGAAAATGTATCATAATTCCTAAAGTACCCATGAAT
Source organism: Sesbania bispinosa (assembly GCA_026901365.1). Classification (NCBI taxonomy): domain Eukaryota; kingdom Viridiplantae; phylum Streptophyta; class Magnoliopsida; order Fabales; family Fabaceae; genus Sesbania; species Sesbania bispinosa. The sequence goes on from QLOH01000344.1 coordinate 57,677, forward strand.
TTATTGAGACCCAATATCTTTCTCTTTCTATTTAACTACTCAATTTATCATACTCTCTCTACTAATTAATTATTCACCTACCTCCACTAATGGGGTATTTTTGTCAAAAAGTAATTAATGCATGAGACAATATGAAAAAATTCTTATAAAAATGACCAAGACCTACCCTACAAAAGGTTCTTATAAATAGGACCGCAGGGAGTAATGTGTTAGGGTACTAGTCATAAAATTGTTAATTGTGACGGAAGTTTGACAAATTCACAATTAACAATAAAGTAAAGTTAATAGTAGGATCTCAAAACATACCTTAAAAAATTTATAAGAATGAAATAAAAAAAAAAATCTAAGGAGGAAAATCAAAATTAGAATATTAGAGACAAAAAAAAATATTTTACCCTACTATTTTTCTTTCTTATGTTGAACATGTAAAACACGGTCAAGTATTCAAAGCTTTTAAACATTTATTAATTAAAAAATAAACACAATTCTTTTCATTTCCTTCCAGAAGATTGGAAGTTTTTCTGTAACTTATCTTGCAATAATAAACACTTAAATAAATGTTTTGTAAAAATAATTACTTGTCTATTAACTCTTTTAAACCATTTCAAAAAAATTCTCAAATTTACTTATAAAAATCAATTTATAGCCAGTAATTACATCACATTCAACCATCTCCAAGTTGATTCACTGATATGACTTTATTCAATATTATAAAAAAATTTATATGTCAAAAAGATATGCATGCCAATAAAGAAATTTTACACAGACATCTGATGATGTGTTGTCACATCAATTATTGAATTTAATAACATATGAAGTTTTACATTCATTAAATGATGTGGCGGCACACCATTGAATGTCTATGTAAAATTTCTTTACACTGACAGTGTATATAAATTAAACTCATAAAATATGCATGCCAATAGATTATAAGAAATGTTCGGTCTCATTAATATAAAGCATTTTCCTTTCCATTACAGAGCATATTTTTAAGGGCGTAAAATACATGGAAGTTCAAACTCACGGACCGCCGAAGCCTAGGATGGGGTCCTTACGGTCTTTTGGTAGATGAAAATAAAATTTACACGACCAACTATTTTCGTAGTAAAATATATGAATTTCAAAAGCATGAAAACTTTAAAACAAAAAAAAAAAAAAGTGAATACAGAATTACACAAACAGGATTAAATGGCATGGCACACGATTGTCAAAATACATTGACATGCGATGCGAAATGGTAAACTAGTCGTAAATATCACCACCACCGGGTACAATTTCTGTAAACATACATCTAATACAAGTCATGAATCAAAATCTATAAACCAAAACTTAAATTACGAAAACTAAGACCACAAAACTTGTGCAGATAGTATCTTTATGAGCCTAGAGACCTGTACGTACTTCTTCAAGATTCCCCTTTAAACTTGGCTTCATATAACTGCGGTTGCTGCAAAGCAGAAACAATTTCTTAAAATATTCATCTAGAGGAAGGGTTTTTGCAGTATAACATCAGGAATTGTTCAAGTTAAAGAAAAGGCAAAGAGAGGAGAGGCATATTAGACCCAATATGATATTATTGATAATGTAATGTGATTACCATACATGGATATGAACACTAACCTATTATTTAAATAACAATCTACGTCAAGTATATAGTAAGACTCATAAAACAATAAGAAACCTAATATTCTAACCCACTGAAGCTTACAGCTCTCAGCTGTTTACCAATAAATACACTTCGTGGAAAAAGAACTAAAAAATATACACAAACCCATAGCATTAAAAGACATCCTAAACATTACAGGAGAGACAAAAGTAGCAAAATGAAGTGACAAACATTGCTGAGAATCCCAAACACTGCTGGTGTGACAAAATAGCAAAATAACTTTGCTGAAGGGTCTAAACTGATATCTGGTGTTAATAGAAAAGGACAATTGGTAGGATGGGATTGTAATAGGAGTACACCTATTTATATAGAAATCTGAAAAAGAAAAATCTACCTTGAATGTAAAATAGGTAGAAGTTAAATTCGGAATACTTTTCACTGACCTGATGAAAAACTCCTATTTATAGACCCTGTAAGGTTCTAAAGTTGACTGGATTCTTAATTAATTAATGTCTTTTCACTGACTTTTATACTGCCCTTAATTACCTAGGCCACTAATTAGGAGATTAGACTCTTCTAATTTAAACCCCGAGGGGTTGGTCTAGTGGAGCAAGACAGGGTCTCGTATCTGACAGGTCGTAGGTTCGAACCCCCACTCATCCCCTTGGGGTGATGTAAATGTAAGTACCTCTGTAAGTACTCTTTGAGCCCGGAGGCTTTCCCTGCCTTGGACCGGACACCATCCCCTCACCCTAAATTTTAATTTACCAGAAAAAAGACTTCTAACTTAATTAACTTATCAAATACATATAACAATGACTCAAGTGGCTAAAATCTATTTTTTCTCTTCAATAAGTATTACTAGTACTCTTCTGCATTGCTCCCAATTTTAAAATCTTGTTTGTTCATCCTTCATGTTAAGAAGCATTCATTAGCCATAAGTACAAAAATGACACCTTGTTTCTATTTTGTTTCTTGTTTCAAGAATTTGTAATTATTAGTTTAAAAAAATCAATAGCCTGATTTATTCTGTTACATTTTCAAATACGAAAACAAGTGAGAAGCTGGAGAACTCAGGAATGTTAGAAGATTACCATGAAGACAGCTGAAATTAACCTGCGCGCAAACCATCTCATGTGCATTGCTCGTTGAGCAGCACTTGCTGCTTCCACTGTTTCAAACTGCAAATACACAAAACCTGCACTTCTCCTGTATACATGGCAAAACAATAAAAGAATTGTAACTGTCGTGCAATTTGGAGATTAAATAAGGGAGAACACACAGTAAAATAAAATTATTCAAGATAATTGAAGCATGCTACACATTTATGAGCTTACTTGTCGACATAAATATGCTTCACCCGGCCATATTTAGAACACTCTTCCTCTACATCCTCTTTAATGTCTATATCAAAATCTGGTTCCGTCTGAATTGTAATATATGTATCAGTACCTCATTAAATGAAAAATATGTTGTAACTATATAATCATTCATCACAAACCTCAGTGCTTGGATCAAACATATTCTTCAATAGTAAACACTCGCTCGGGCTTCCTACAGGTTCTACCACTGGGGTAGGCACAACTTGCGTTGGTAGAACTGGCGCAGGTATAATACCTGGATTACCAATAGGCAAGCTAAAAGCCTGCTGAACAGGAACTGACCCATTCACAGCGGGCACACCAATGCTGCAATTTTGGAAATATGTAAAGATAATGAACAGATTTACAAAAATAAGAGGAAAATATTATAAGCAAACCTTGTGGGAATGTCAGAGCCAGCCAGCCTTTGCATAAGCAATGCTCTTGAGTGGGCATTTAAAGTCTGCATTGAAAAGCATAATAGATATGTACTTAATTGTGAAGAAGAAAGACTACTGTTATACCCAAAAAAAAAAAATTAACGACAAACAGAAAGGGGGGAGGACATAGAAACTTTCTAACAACCCACAGGCCCAGCTCCAAACAGAAAGAAATGTAGTTTCTGACAGTAGGAAAAGACAATGAAAAGTGCAGTGATAAATGATGCAAAGAAAAACTATGATCTTTAACCAGATTAGGGAGGAGGGAACACTGGAAGTACCTGCTTCTAACTTAGGTCTAGAATTTACTTGTAACCTAAGTGCAAATCCTCAACAACACTATAACTTCAATGCACTTATCTATCAAATAGTAATAATCTTGATATCAATCAGTGACTGTAAACATTTATAGCTAGAAAGAATTGTTAAAGATAGTAAAAAATATAAATAATAGCACAGGATGTAAACATTTATAGCTAGAAAGAATTGTTAAAGATAGTAAAAAATATAAATAATAGCACAGGACTTTTTGTCAATTTGGCTTCTAACCTAAAAATATGTACCCAAAATTTTAGTAACTTTAAGTTATGTAAATTTGCAATATCATATGACGAGATATAGATTTCAATGACATGTTATTTAATGAAAACCAATTTTAAAATATTTTAAATAACAAGTGCAAACTTACCAAACCACCTTCATCATCATCCAAGTCTGCAGATTTTGCAGTTGTATCCTGGCTCCCAACATGATCTGTTACGGATGAAACCTGAATTTGATGAACACCATCAGTCACAAACAAATGAACTAGGAAAGTGATCATTAACAAAATCAAAATCATACAAGTGAAAAGCAAAAAGACCGATACAAATATTTCCACCTTGATAGTCCTGCCAGCAATCTCCAATTTTCCATTTAAACTCTGAGCTGCCTTGGCATGTTCAAGATGGGCAAACTGTCCAATAAAAGCAAATTAAAGAGATAAATAACAATATTATCAGAAGCAATATTTCTCAAACTATCCTGTCTAAAACAGTTGCAGTGGGAAACGAACTTGAACAAACCCAAAACCCTTGCAGTGTCCTGTCTCCATGTCAAGAGGCAGTTGGACAACCTCAACTGGACCAAATGGCTCAAAAATCTGAAACAAGAAAAAGAAGGATGTCACAAGATGATAAAACTATCACAACAGCATTCTAATCAGTGACAACCTACCAACAAACTAGATCCAGTTTAGAGAAAACTAATTTAATAATTTTAAGGGGAAATAAATTTGATCAAACTATTGGTATTCAATAAAATCCTATCTATTCATAATCCTGATAAAGGTCATCAACGCCCAAAAATGTCAAAATAAAAAAAATAAAAGAACATCTGCATCCTCATCACAACAGACAATGAGACAGCAAAGCACAAAATAAAAAACAGATACCTCCCGCAGCTGACTCTCAGTCATGTTGAAGTGAAGATTCCCCACATACAATTTTCTGTCCACTGCTCCATATGGTCCTGTTGCACCAGCAGCTCCACCAGTAGCATTGGATTGAACAAGGTTCTTTTCAGCCTCAGAAGGTTTCACCATAACAGGTTGCCCAAGAAGAAGTTGGCCAGAGAGAGCAATTGCCATTGGCACTGACATCGCATCATAAAATTCAATATACCTGCAGCCTCATCAAGAACTTGCATCAAGTTTTCAAAACTAAAAAACAAACAGTTGCAATCAAAACTTACAAAGAATACAGCAAAGAGATGTAGGGAAACAAAAACTCTAGTGCAGACAGCTCAAGCTGAGTTTCTTTTGATCTATGATGTATCTGACTCATGTAAAGAAAATGTTAGTCTGTCATAATAAAAATAAAAATTAAAGCACATATTAATTATTAAATTTGCACTTAAATCAAGAGAGAATAAGAGAATGCCATATGAGAAGAGATAAGGAACCATTTAGATAGGGCAAATTAGAAACAGTAACTCACATCCTTTGCTTATATATGTGCATGTGTGCAAATCAAATCCCAGGAAAAGAAACCCAACTTAAAGCTGGCTGCGGGTTTAGTAGGGTAACTCACTTGTCAGATAATTCTAAAAGTCAAACAAAAAAAACATGAGCATCTCATCTAGACACTGACAGCAATTCCTCCCACCCATAAAAAAACAGGAAAAAAAAAGGAAATTTCCTCTGCATCAACCTTATCAAGACCCTCCACCAATATGAGTATGACTTCCTATTCATAAAAGGAGGGAAAATAAACTGAAAAGGGCCATCAGCATACAAATGAAATCCTCATTGTATGACATGTAGATGGAAAAATGTTCGGAACAGGACCAAACAGAAAACCAAAACCAGGATCATGTCATCTACCTTGAGTACGCAGCATGAATTGATTAAACATGAGTGCAAGGTATCCCCACCATCCCTCATCATTATCGCATTGCTAGTTCATTTAAGAATACAGTTAAACATGATTCTTTGAAGCCGATATCCTAATACCAACAATAGCACATCCATAAAAATGAGAAACTATTTTACAATAAAGCACATACCCAACTCCTTTAGAACGTCTTGAGTTCCTATCCATGATCAGACGGACATCTCTCACCTGAAAATAAAGAACATTAAACTTATTAGGACAGGGGGAGCATCTTGTATACAGGCAGGTGTAAGACATTCACCCTCAGCATGCAAACATCAAATTAGTGGAGATGTAAATTTCATTATGTAGCCTCTTATTCGCTTGACATATATACACAGAATGTCCATACGTAAAAAAGTTGCCATCCTACTTGAAACTGAAGGCAGAGGACTATATAATTCAAAAGCAACCAAATTTCTCTGTATAATATGGATTTATCATGCATGTAAGACTTGTTACACATTCTATATGATTGTTATCACTTATCATAATTGAGAAGCATTAATATCAATATATTACAATATAAAATAGAACATACTGATAGTTTTGATGGCAATGGAAATCATACTTAACAGTCCTACTGGACACAGGAATTGTATATCTTCATTGGTGTGCAAACATCACAGCTCCAATGGCAAAAAAATATGTCAAAACTAAAAGCAACTAACCTTTCCAGCTTTTGAGAAGAACTCATATACATCTCTCTCTGTTGCTTTTAGGGGCATCTGTGGTCACCACAAAGCAAATAGGAAATCATTAATCATCAGAGAAAAGATTGCCAAATATCCAAATATGTTAGACATATAAACGTATATTAATTAAAACAAACAGGAATGGGGTCAACCAATCAACCTGATAGGCAAAAACAGTTCTCTGATCCCTTTCTGGATCTGCCTCAGGTTCCACAGCCTCTTTCTTATCCCTAAATCTCCTGTAACTCAAATTAAATTAAGCTGTTAGGGAAAAAAATAAATAGAATATATCACATTTGCTCTATTCTTTTAGATAAATTAGCCAAAACTGACAGTAAGGATCCTATCATAACACCAAACTAGCATTGCAACTCATTAGTAACAAATCAATGATATAATAATACCTTGAACTAATAAGCAACGAATTAATGATAAAATCCCTCTTTAAATATCACATTTCAACCCCTCCTCTTATAAGAAAAAAGGATTGCATAAAACACGAACAGGTTGCAACCAGCATGAATAATAGGCACAATGGCACATAGTTAGGTTAGGTATCCCACCATGAACAAAACTTAATTTAAGGGAAAAAAATACTGAAAATGAATTTCAAGTAGACTGGTTGCTTAAAAATGACAACTACATAATAAGAGGAACAAACCAATCCAGTATAAAAGAATTGTAAACCACATGACCAATGCACCTTTTTTTCTTTACATTCGCCATACTTATGTTATGAGCATCAATGCAAACCAGACACAGGGACAACAAAGCCATCACCGAAGTGAAAAGGTAAATGGAATTCACAAACAGAATGCAGAAAACGCAAAGGCCAGAGCAATTACCTGCCATCTCGCGTTTCGAAATCTCGCTCTCTTTCTCTGTCTCTATCTCTCTCGGAACGACTCCTGCTCCTCCTGGATCTCTCCCTCTCCTCCCTTTCTCTCTCTCGCTCCTTCTCCCTCTCTCTATCTCTTCTCTCCCGTTCCTTTTCCCTATCCTTATCCCTATCTCTCCTTTCCCTATCCCTATCCTTCTCCCTATCCCTCTCTTTGTCTCTGCTACTCCTCTCTCCGTCCCTCTCCCTCTCCCTGTGGCGGCCGGAGGAGGAGCGGTCTCGGTCTCTGTCTCTCTCTCTGTCACGATCCTTCTTCGAGCCATTCTCATCGTCACCCCTAGACCTTTTACTCCGCCTGTCTTCGCCGTCGAGATCTTCGTCGACGTCGCGCTTCCGGTAACTCCTCTCGCTCTTTTCGGTGCTCTCACTCTTCTTCTTCTTCGAGGAATCTTTGTCTTCCTGCTGCTGCTCCTCCACTGTCTTCTCCAAGTACTCGTACTCGTCAAAGTCCATTCGGTCCTTCCTTCCGATTTTCTCTTCCTCTATGTCTGTGTGTGTACGCGCGCAGCTGAGAAGTGTTCTGGTGCTGGATTTTGAATTTCTAGGGTTTTAGGGTTCTTTTTTTTCAACTCTTCCCAGATAGGAACGAGGAAGGGTTTGGTTGGTTCCTCCGGGCTCCGTAATCTACAGCTTGATTGAACTCCTACCAAAAATCACAATTTTTTAAAATAAGTAACTAAATAATTAGATGCAATAAAAAGATACTACTTGAAAAATATGTGCATCAGTTTGATTTTTTTTATCAGATTTTAATGGAAATTATACTTTTCTCTAAATTTTTTAACTTCTTTATTTTTTATTTTTCATCTAATTTTAACAGAAATAATTAAATATATAAATTATATTTTTTTTATCAATTTTGTATGAGAAAAAAGTAATTTTTTATAATTATAAATTTTTATTCTAAAAGTTTAAGAATATAAATTGTATAGTGGGGGAATGTCACATAATTAAGGTTTTTCTATTTCTTCTCTTTTTAGTTGGTTAGGTAGAAAATGAGGAGAAAGAAATTGTGTGAATTTTTGAAGGATAAAATCAAAAATACACTTAAAATGAAGTAAAGAGAAACAAAAATTTTAGAAAATTGTGTCAAGCTCACTTCTGTGCCCTCACTAACAAACTCTAGTTCCAAGTTGCTTATGATCAAGGCATGACAATTAACAAGAGAGTTATTGAAGCCAAAGAATCTTAAGCAAGTAAGAGAGGGAGAATTGGCCTTATTTCCTTTGGATATATTTTTCTCATTATAATTTAGATTAATTTGATTATGTGCTATAGGAATTGAATGATGAAAGGTATAGAACTTGTACAAAATTATAATTAGAATTAACCAGCTTATAAAATATTTGTTGTGGAATGGTACAAATTGAGACAAAACCTGAATATCCACTCAAATTAATCCTTGTTGGGTAGGTTTGGTTGATTGTAATATACTCGAGAAAACAAAGATAAGAAAATATCAAATGTTGAATCAATTCAATATAAGATCAGTCCAAAGAATTCATAGGTTGTTTTCATGGTTAATCATTAATTATTAAAAGCATGCATACATGGGATTAATTCTATCAACTCATAATTATATGGAACCCATACAATGATCCTCCGATTCTCTATTAAAATAACTCCTAGAATTGAATTGATTAAAATTAACAAGATAAAACAACCACCCAAATTTTTTGTTAAATTCAAATCAATTTTATCGTCAGAACCCACTTGAAGTAGATAACTAGATGAAAACTTTCAATTCAATTACTTACTTTATGTTCTTATATTGTTGCATGATGATTGACCAATCAAAAGTACAACATGTTTCAATCACAAATCTCACAACCAAAGCATGTTAACCAGTTGGTTTTAATCAAATAAATGTGAAATTGAACCAAGTAGAAAAGCAATATATATATATATATAATTCAATATACATGTAAGTGAAGATTAAACCTCGTAATTAATATGAAAATAAGTTTGAATCATTAAATTGAATGCAAATTCAACCTTTCGTAAAGACTTTACAATAAAAAAAGATGAATAGAAGTAAATGAATGACTTGGTAATTCTAATACTAGGATGTCTTCTCACCTAGCAAGTCCTCATCTTTATATGAGGTGGAAAGATATCATTTTTATGCTCATTACTCAGTTATGACTCAATATGTTTTATCTAAAAGTGGAATAATTGATAAAATATATATCGTTTTTATCCATTACTTTGAATTATTCATCAATTATTTCTTTTCCTAACTATCATCCAACAACTTGGCTCCTACTCACATCGAGAATTTCATCATTGAGATGATCGAATCCAAGGAAGTTGTTTTTTGAATAGTTGAAGTTCTGGGTGTTAGCTTCCCACTGTCATTGGTTTTAGCCCAAAAGGATCTATGTAGCCCAGGTCATGTCCTAATCTATAGAGGTTGTCTAGTTTCTCGTGACACGGTGACTGTTCTAACTTCCAAGTCCATTTCGATTCACTAAACATTAAATTCATTTATTGGGATCAATTACAAAGTTGAAGGGCATTCTTCCAGTTTTCCTACAATATAAATTTCATAATTTGTAGATGTCTACAACGCAAGATATGCTTGAAATACCCAAAACAATGTAATTTTCCAAATATGCTGAAAAATGTAACCAAGCCCAATATAAACCCAAATTAGCAAAATATGTTTATGTCTTGTTAATTAAGCACAGAGGAATTATTAAAATGTTAAATATCATGGATGGTTAATGTGTAATGATTGTATTTATCAAAGGACGGTAAGAGATTATGTACAGGTGGAGTAAACTTTACAAGAGCATACATTGTTCCATTCGGCACTTGCAAATTCCCATAGATGTTCACTGATTATCAAGATCTTGCTAAAAAACAATGTTTTGCCTTTAACATTTGCTACTTTCCTTACTTGCTTTCACAAATCCTATGTAATCCATTCACATTTTTTAAATTATTTGCTTTCTTCTTCCTCCATTGTCACTTACACATAAGAATGTTATTCATTTTTCACGGTTTTGAGATATAATGGGAAGGAAAAGACATATACAAATGTGGTTCTAATGTTTTTGTCTAAAAATGATGAATGGACAACATTTTTTTGTTGTATTAAAAATTACAAAGACATGAAATTATTTCACCTTTTTTTGTTTCTAACAATTTGTACGGGATACGATGAATAAAAAACAATTTTTTACCATCTATACTATATTTTTAAATACAAATCATGAAAAAAACTAAATAAAACAAAGGAATTTCCATAATCGATACTCGATTCCATCTCTACATCCATCTATTCTATTGATGAATCCATGAATTAGCAGCCTCAACGAAGTGAGATTGTAATTGCAGTAGGATGCAACAAGCATCACTTTACCTCCGATGTGTTTCATTCATTTTTTGCACTTACTACGACACACATTACAAAAGCAATAGATACATACTAACAAAATTTTAAAACTAATGTTTTTTTAATCCAGTCGGTTAGAAAAACCACAATAATAGGTAATTGACCTTAAAAAATGTGTTGCACCGGTGAGACACTCGTGAGGTGTTTCACCTAGAGGTGTCCATGGTTCAATTCAGTTAAGAAAATTGGTCTAAAGTGAACTAAACTGGAAACCAGTTCGGATGAATCGAACCAAACTGGAAACCAGTTTGAAAGAACCAAATTGAAGTGGATTTTGGGTCGGTGGTCTAGTTTTAAATTTTATGAATGGAACTGGTTTTAAACGAGTGAACCGGAACCGAACTGGGTTTATTAGAACTTGTTCAAGATATAGTTGGAGATCTGGAACTAAAGTGGCTCTGCACTATTTTTTGTTGAATTGTTTAAGAGTTGAACTATTTTTAACTGGTTTGCTTAATGGAACTACTTGTTAATCGAATGAAAATAATACTTACGATAGCAACATCAACATCAGTAGAGTTCAGAGCAAACAAACAACTCAAACTTTGAATGCTAAACGGAATGTATACCAAGTACTTCATATCGATTCTTATCTTCCTTTTATTCTTTGAATGAAATGTACAAATGTACTCATGTCAAATCCTCATATTATAGAGGATACATTTTTAAGTTAAAAATTATATGTGCATTGTGCCAACCACTATAAATGAACTTTAAAAAGTTAATTATATAGTCTTGAAGATATATATGGATGGCAATTGAATCCATACCCAGTGGGTACCCGCAAAAATTACCCGCGATTGGTAGGGTAATTACCCATCAAATGGGTGTGGGTCCATATTTGGGTGATTACCCGTACTTTTTAATGGGTAAGGGTGCGGGTACGGGTATTATGACACCCTACCATACCCATACCCATACTCACACTTATACAATATATAATTAATGTAATTTATATACATGTCATTAAGTGTATATATATGTTTATACTATTAATTAATATTTTTTGCGAAAAAAATAGTTAATGTTAATATATATTATAGTCACATAAATATTAATATCTATTATTAATTTAATAATTAAATGTTATAATTGTGTATTCCTAAACACTAAAATAGCAAAACTTGAACTAATTTTCATTTCCCCTCCCACTGTTCCCATCTTTGATCCACTTCAGCATTATCAAAGTTATTTTTTAGTTAAACTCGGATGATCTATGAATCATTTTTCATTTGTTCTAGAATGATTTTTTAATTAATTTTCATTTTCTAATCAATTTATTACTTTTATAGTTAACAAAGTGTGGGTAATGGGTACGGGTACGAGTACTTAAATACCCAGCGGGTAAGGGTACGAGTATTAAAATCACTACTCGTCTGGCTATGGGTCCGGGTACATGTATTTTTCAAAACACGGGTATGAGGACGAGTACTGTAGTACCCTGCCCAAACCCTACCTATTGTCATCCCTACTTGAAGGGCAGTAGAAAGGGAAAAAATGTAGTGAACTAGTTATCTAAAACAAAACAAAATATGCTTAAGAGCATCCAATAACTGGGTCTATAATTTGGCGACAAATGGAAGTAGGGAATTTACTAACCACTATTTCAAAGGAACTCAACTTGGAGATATGATTCTCAACTATGCGAGCGAAATTTGAGTGTAAAAGATACATAAACCTTTGAGAGAGAAGGGCTTTTGATTCTCAGAAGAGGAAGCATTGAAGTGAAGAGAGATAAAGAGAGAAAGTTTTCAGTTGGAAGACTTGAATTGTACTTAATTTTGTGTATTACAAACCAGGAAAAATGGTGAGCCAACTATATGGCGAGAATAAGATGGAACTCCAAATAATGAGAGACTGAAAATGTGAGAGTGCAAGGTGTGCATCGAGAAGTTACTGGTTTTATGTGCTAAGCAATTTGCACCAGTACACCTAACCAGTTTGATAAAAACGTTCCAATTATTGAACTGTGTTATAAAAATCATAATTAGTCAATGAACTGATTAAGTGGTTTGGTATTTTACAATGCAATTTGGGATGGTTCTATAGATCGATTGTAGTTTACGCAAATTTTTAACAACCCTAGTTTCACCCTAAAACGACCATACATATCATTCACTACTTTTGCTCCCTCATCTTTTTCTTTCCCCTTTCTTCATTCCTTTCATCATTTGTTCAGAACAAAAAGTTAATGTTTTAAAATGAGTGACTTCAGTCCCCATGTTAACTTAATGCTACTGAATAATTATTTGACTAATGATCGTCCTTGTCATTTTTCCACATGTCATCAATGATACTACATAGTGTGTGCAAAGATTGTACATTCGATCTAACCATGCATCAAGGTGGTAAATAATTATTTTGGTTAGGAAGTTTTTTATTCTCTAAGGATGTGTTTGGAAATTTGGAGGGAAATAAATGGCTGGGGTGAAGGGGGATGGGGGAAGGAATGGGGACTTTGTAAGCCATGGGAGGAGATAACAAAACTCTAAAACATAGAGGAGATAAAGACTTTTTGTAAACACCTTCCCTCTTTTTCCATTCAATTTTCTATCTCTCGCACTGATCCTAGGGTTCAAAGGGCTTGAAGCTCTTTATAGGTCACCAGAGATTAAAGAAGTTTTCACACTTTGTGAAGGACAACTTCTCTTACTTTCAAGATAATGTGTAGCATGGACAAAGATGGTTTATGGCAATTTTGCGCAGTGGGGTTATTAATAGTGTGATGAAGTTACTTTTGGTAAAGCATGGGGTCCGACACACGTGGCCATACATTAGGTGTGTGTGTGTGTTCCCACCTTTTAAACGGTATAAGCAACACACATTGTGTGGTGATCGAATAACTTCAATGTATCTTGCACAATCTTTGTTAGGTTTTTCAATGGTTAATGAGTGTAGGGACCAAAGGTATATAATTATACGATGATATTTTGACAAGGTTTAATTTATGTTAATTTTACTTGATTGTTATTGTAACCATGAGTTTCACATTGATAATTCAATATAAAGGAGCATTTTCAAAGGAGATCAGATTCCATTCACAATGGAGGAGACAATCACACTTAATGTTCACAAAAACCAATGATCTTACTTTGAAGCCATGTCCATGGTAAATGAGTTCAAATACGATGATATTGTTAGATTATGGTGGAACATAGTTGGTATAGGCTTTTAGGATAAACACATTCCTTTATATTAGGACAATTAAACCTCTAAATTAACTCTAGATATCAAGACGTTGTTAAACCATGGTGGAAAGTAGATGGCAATGGCTTTAAGGAAGGGATGAAACATCTATGTCGAGACAACCCAGTCCTTGAGTTAATTCATCTCGATATTTATATTAAGTTTGATGCATGTTGAGGGGTAGTGAACCAAATTGGCGTTGAAAAGGAATGATGCTTTTTTGCAACAAGGATAATGGACATGGTAGTGACATTAGGGGAATTTGGTGTAGATAACTTGGTCAAAAGTCTGGTGTTCATGCATATGATTGGGTTTCTGCATGTAAGTGTGATACAGAGCCTTTTGTCTCGCCAAGTGTTGAATCTCTTAAAAGCGTACCAAAAGTCAACTATATTGCAATGATAAGTATGGTTGTCGTATCCATAGGGAACTTGAGATTTCTACTAAATTTCTTAATTAACCAACTTACTAAGTGTATTTACGAGGAAACCAAAATTTATCATGATTTTGTGACGACAATTTTAAACAAAGATAAATTAAGCATAAAGTAAATGCGATAAAGTAGAAATTCAGTTGACGAAACTAGGATTGAACTTCATTGATCTCACTCTTCCGTATTCTAGTAATCCAAGGATATAGAAAACAAAACTATTGATATTGATGCAATACTCTAATGTCCCTTATATTGATTCTTCAAATACGAGTTTCTAAGAATATCTCCTAAATGTCGGTTCCTCAAACACTTAACAGATAATCCAACATTAAAAATAGGTATTATAAAGCAATCGATATATCGAAATCTATTCCTAGCATAACAACATATCAAGTAATTTCATTTGGATCGAATTCTAAGTAATACTTTTCAGTTAAAACTTAGAATCGAAATAAAGAAACTATTAATCAGATAGAATCAAGCAATAAGAACAGAATGAAATCACTAATTTCAAATAGAAATGAATAACTATATATATATAAATTAGAAGAATAAAATCTGAGTTCGATTCAATTACATTTAATCCCAATGGAGAAATTAGTCGCTCATGGCATCCATAACAACAGAAGAAACAATAGCAGAAATGATTGGAAACAAGCTTTCGGAGCTTCTGTCACTTCCGCCCTCGTTCTCTCTAAGTTCTCTATCTTCCGAATGTGTTCTCCCCTGCCTTTTTTTCCCTTGTTTCTGCCCCATTTTTTATATGGATAAGTGGATTTTCTCTTGAGCGAGCAAATTCTCGCTCAAGCGAAAAGAATTCTTCATCATGAAGAAACGTATTATCGCTAAAACACTCCTTTCTGGATCATTTTCGCTCAAGCGAGAGTTTCCTCGATTGAACGAATTACTGGCATAATCCAATTTCATTGGTTATTTCTGCTCATTTCTTCTTATTTCTTCAATCTCTCTTATTTCTCCTCACTCAGATCTCTCTACAAAACAAACAATTGGGATCAAATAGAGTTAATTTTCAATCAAATCTCGAAATAAATTAGTTAGATTCAATAATTCTTGAATTAGGAGAATTTGACTTTAAGATAAACATAATTCAGACAATAAGTGCTTAAATTCTTCATGGAATTTCACTTAAAATTAGCACTTATCACCAAGTAAAAATAAAACTAAGGGGAAAAATATCATAAGGAGAACAAATATTGATATAGATGTTCGGATGTGTGATGATGGAGTAACATGTGGTGAAGATGATACAAATGAAAAAGTAAAGAAATGAGCCTATTCGGTTTATGAAAACATTTAATAATTGCATTTTTTATTTTCATTGTTAATGATAAAAATAACACGTTTATTGTCATTGTTTATTGTTTTCAACAATTTATATAGAAAATAACCAAAAGAACTTTTTACTTGTTGGTTTTCAAGTTTTTCATGCAAATACTCGAAAATATAAATGGAATAAAAATATACTGGTATTTTTTTAATCACAAGTGAAAACAATAAAATGAAAACGTGAAACGTTTTCACAAAACCAAACAAGTCTTAACAATGTTGATGTCAATAAGTTTATGTCATTTAGTATAGATAGCATGCATATTTATAGGTGATGAATATGTGATTGATAATTTGGACAACAGTAAAGATGCTTCAAATGTTGTACACAACAAAAAGAACATTTACCTATACATAACATGTATTCTTTGTTGATATAGTAATAAAAAAGTACACCAATGGTTGATTTTGAAGGCATTTAACTCAACTGATGTGGAATTTTTTTTTTGTTTCACATTTAATAAATAGTCATTGTAAAGATTGATAAACATTTGAAGCATAGACAAAGAAACCCTTGAGAGGTGTAGAAAGGGACACTTCGATAGATGAGTCTCTTATCAATAATTTATCACATTTTGTTCAAAATGATGCTTAAAAGACAATCGTATATGATTGGGAATTTTTCATAGACATGTGGCTGACTTGTTGAACATCACATGAGTTTTGTCAATCTTGGTTTCATGTAGAATAAAGATGATGGAATTTAGTTATTTAGGACCTGTCTTCTTTTGCAGCATTATGGGCTCCATTTTAGAGATTTTACCGGTTTAACTTTATATTTAATAATAACCACTAAAGCTTTTGTTTCATTTTAATGTAATGGGTTAGTCACATCAATTGAATGATGACTTATTTACGTATCATGTTTTTAATGTGCATCATAATGAGGATATACCGATATGATGAAATGCGTTTCGATATTATTTATTACACCAAATAAATGGAAAACAAACAATTTGATGCATGGTTAAAGTGGTGGTTTTAAAGCCCATAAGATGATGCGAAAAAATGGCATGAGACGTTATCAAATACTAAGTGAAATGATTGAGGGAATGTGGTCGGAGACATAACTATTGAGTTGCAAATGATGGTTTATCCAAATAGTTTTTTTTTTGAAAAAAAAGAAATGAATTAAAATAAGACTCAATAATTAAGTGAGTTTATTTGAATATATAGGGTTCAATACCACCATTATCATTGAACTTTTTTAAAAGTATTATTGTTTGAAATGTAGAGATTTAAGTAGTATCATTGGCATTGCATGGGCCAACATTTGCATTTTTGAAGGTAATCAAATTTGTGGATGAAAGTGAAAAAATAATAGATGAGCCACTGGTGTGAAATGGATGGAAGTAAGCTTATACAATAAATAGGTGCAAGAGTAAAGCTTTTTTTTTTATAACTTAAGATAATTTATTTTTATTATCAAGCCCAAGAGTTTAAAGCAAATCTTATTTGAAAAACTTCGTGTAAATTAAAATAAAACCTTCTTTTTATAGCTTTTTAAAAAACCTTTTTTCTTTAATAAAAATAAACTGCTTAATTTTTTAAAGAACTTTTATAAAATAGTGATTGATTACTTGACTTAACTTCTGCTTTAAAGTAACTTATATATAAAAAAAGCTAAATAAACGATAAAAATAACAAACATGGTGCCAAGAGAGTGATGACCCGGATTCATAATAATAAATGAAATTTTTACTATAATAATACCATTTAATTTTTTTAATTATATATTATTGTATTAAAGTGAATAATGATTTTCATATAATTATAGATATGAGTATTAAAAACCATATCAAATTACATAAATATATAATTCCACAAACATTAATTCAACAAGGATTCATATTTCATATTATCATCTCTTGATAATTTTCTTAAATGCATAAAATTAATATTTTCTATTTCTCTTAACAATCAATTAATAGTTATAAAAATATCGTCTCATTTTTTTGTTAAAAAGTTCATGAAACAGTGAAAACATCAACGTTTTTTTTTTCCAACAAGTTTTAAAATAATTCAAATAAATTCAATTTTGCTAGTTTAGAAATGGAAATATGGAATGGTCCTCACTCCTCATAAAAAAAGACAGAAACCGCGCCAAAGAGTGATGGCGCCGATTCATAAACAAAACCCAAACAGACAACGTGTGCGCTCCTTCGCTTCGCTTTATTTTAAAAAAAAGCAGCGTGGTCCCCCTCTGCATCAACCACCGCACCCCACATTCATATCCATATTCACATTCACACTATAAGCTAACCTCATACCCATTTCAAATTTCAAGTTCGAAAATCCAAATTTAGGAACGATCTCGCGGGAAAATTTCGAATATCACTTATCTCGCGGGACAATTTTTAAAATACATTAGTACAAAACAACCCTAGTTTCCGAATTTCAGACCCCACCACACTCAACCCGCATTTACTATATATACACTCACTTGTGCGCCAAAACTGTTCGAGGAAACTCTTCACTCAGGTAACCGCCGCCGGAGACAGAAAACCAAGAAAATGTACGTTGTGAAGAGAGATGGGAGGCAAGAAGCGGTGCACTTTGACAAGATTACTGCGCGCCTCAAGAAACTGAGTTATGGATTGAGCACAGAGCACTGTGACCCTGTTCTGGTTGCTCAGAAAGTCTGCGCCGGCGTCTACAAAGGCGTCACCACTAGCCAACTCGATGAATTGGCTGCTGAAACCGCCGCCGCCATGACCGCTAACCACCCTGACTATGCTTCTGTCAGTCTCTTTCCTTTTTAGGGTTCTTCATGTTACTTCCTTGAATTGCTTTTCTGATGTGTGTTTTGTTTGTGTTTTGGTGCAGTTGGCTGCTAGGATTGCCGTTTCCAATCTGCACAAGAACACCAAGAAGTCCTTCTCGGAGACGTAAGTGTGATGGATAGTAAATCAGTGGTTTCCGTGTTAATTTGATTGGATTAGAGGTTGTTTACCGTGCTTGAATTGTGATTGTTTCAGTGTCAAAATCATGTACAACCATTTTAATGAGAGATCTGGGATGAAGGCTCCTCTGATTGCTGATGATGTCTATGAAATAATCATCAATGTAATTTAATTTCTTACTAGGTTATGATTTGAAGTGATTTAGGTTTTGCTTAGCTGTGGTTTTTGTATAATGATGTGGATTTCACTTTTTTTGGTTATAGAATGCTGCTCGTTTGGACAGTGAGATAATCTATGATAGGGACTTTGACTATGATTACTTTGGGTTCAAAACCCTTGAGAGGTCCTATCTATTGAAGGTTCAAGGTAAGGTTGTGGAAAGACCTCAGCACATGTTGATGAGGGTTGCTGTTGGAATTCACAAGAATGACATAGAGTCTGCTGTCAGAACTTACCACATGATGTCTCAGAGATGGTTCACCCATGCTTCTCCAACCCTTTTCAATGCAGGAACTCCTAGGCCTCAAGTATGGTTATGGTTTATGCTCACTTCCCATATTTTTTTTTGTCCAAATTGCCTTGTAAGATTAATATGATGTGGTGATTTGGTTTGGTAATCTCTAACCTCATTTAGTTGGATCTGTTTATGTGCTTTGGCAGTTGAGTAGTTGCTTCCTTGTGTGCATGAAAGATGATAGTATAGAGGGAATTTATGATACTTTGAAGGAGTGTGCTGTCATTAGCAAATCAGCTGGAGGAATTGGTGTTTCTGTTCACAACATTCGTGCCATGGGCAGTTACATTCGTGGAACAAATGGGACTTCTAATGGTATTGTTCCAATGCTGCGTGTGTTCAATGACACTGCCCGTTATGTTGATCAAGGAGGAGGCAAGAGGAAGGGTAAGTCACATGTGCTTGATTGATCATTCCTATGTTTTATGAATATTTGTAAATTGCTTTAACTTACATATCTTGTGTACTTGTTGTAGGTGCATTTGCTGTGTACTTGGAGCCATGGCATGCTGATATATTTGAATTCTTGGATTTAAGGAAAAATCATGGAAAGGTATGGTTGGTTGAGCTTAAAAAGGAAATGGTGACAATTTTCTTTGACTCTCATCATTTAGTTATGACCCTAGTTCTTAGCCTATGCTAGTTGAAGAATTATTTTATTTTACTGCTATCATCATTTGTTAATCTTACTTGTGCAGGAAGAGCATCGTGCTCGAGATTTATTTTATGCTCTTTGGGTGCCTGATCTCTTTATGGAAAGAGTTCAGAATAATGGACAATGGTCCTTGTTTTGTCCCAATGAAGCGCCAGGTTTGGCAGATTGTTGGGGTGAAGAATTTGAAAAGCTGTACAATCAGTATGAAAGAGAAGTATGATCATGATATATTAGTCTTTTGTAATTTGCTTGTTTTAGAATGTCTTTTGCTAATCTGTCTTTTAACCAAATTCATACAGGGAAAAGCAAAAAAGGTTGTTCAGGCACAGAACCTTTGGTTTGAGATTTTGACATCCCAGATAGAAACTGGAACCCCTTACATGCTTTTTAAGGTAGTTTACAAAGACATTTGACTTTCTCATAAGTTTTTATTTTTTCCAAGTATTTTCTATTTACCTTTTCTTCCATTTAAAAATTTCTTTTATGTCCTAGGACACTTGCAATAGGAAAAGCAACCAACAGAATCTGGGTACAATTAAGTCATCAAACTTGTGCACTGAGATAATTGAGTATACAAGTCCAACAGAAACAGCTGTGTGCAACCTTGCATCAATTGCGCTGCCACGATATGTAAGAGAAAAGGTGAGACATACCTGTAAGACTTTGCGTGTTGGGTTGATGATTAGTTGATTTCTAGGCCAACTTGTTCCTCCAGATTTGTAATGCTTACTCCCTTATTGTAGAGTGTGCCTATGGAGTCTCATCCATCTAAGCTGGTTGGAAGCAGAGGCTCTAGAAATCGATATTTTGACTTTGACAAGCTAGGAGAGGTACAGTTTCTAGTTACTCTCTTAACAACACACTACTGGCTGGAAGTTCTTTGTGTGTTCTAATGTGTGCTCCTGTATTTGACATTATCATTATATGAGTTAGTCTTGTGATGGTACTGGGATTGACTTTTTGAGACAAATTACAGGTTACTGCAATGGTGACAGCAAACCTTAATAAAATAATTGATGTTAATTACTATCCAGTTGATACTGCAAGAAGGTCAAACTTACGACATAGACCCATTGGTATTGGAGTTCAGGGCCTTGCTGATACCTTCATCCTGCTTGGCATAGCATTTGATTCACCAGAGGTAAACAATGTTTGTGATGCTGCTAATTCATATTCAGTTTAAGCTAGATTTTCCATAATTTGATAGTTTACATGGATATGGATTGCAGGCTCAACAGTTAAACAAGGACATATTTGAGACTATATACTATCATGCTCTAAAAACTTCTTGTGAATTGGCTGCAAAAGAAGGTCCCTATGAAACGTACAGTGGTAGTCCTATAAGCCAGGTAAATTCATTTGGAAGGATTTATTTCTTCCTTAACCTTCAAAAATTGTGAGCAGGACATAGAATATGTAGTTATAAAGCTAATTTCCAACTAATCCAGTGGTGCACAGATGCACATGTAAATTATTCAACTTATTTTTTTTTACTCAGGCATAAAATTATAGATGTGATTATGTAAATTGCCAAGATGTTTGCAGTGGCTTAGGTGATTTTTGTATTGTGCAGGGAATTCTTCAGCCAGACATGTGGGGTGTGATGCCCTCAAGCCGTTGGGAGTGGGATGCACTTCGGGAGATGATATCAAAGGTGGGTGTGAGAAATTCACTTCTTGTGGCCCCAATGCCAACTGCGTCTACTAGCCAGATTCTTGGCAATAACGAGTGTTTTGAGCCATATACTTCTAATATATACAGTCGCAGAGTTTTAAGGTTTGTAGCAATCCCATGTTATTATGTTTTGGTATCTTATTGCTGCTCTATCTTGCTTGTTAACTGTTTGTCTTTCAGTGGTGAATTTGTTGTAGTGAACAAGCATCTTCTTCATGACTTGACTGAAATGGGACTGTGGTCTCCTGCAATCAAGAATAATATTATCTATGAGAATGGGTCTGTTCAGAAAATCTCAGAAATACCTGAAGAACTTAAAGCCATATACAAGTATGATATTTGTGATCTTCTAACTGGCCCAAATTAGGCTTCTAATATATTTTATGCTAATTCAGTTTACAATTGTCAGAACTGTTTGGGAGATCAAGCAAAGGACATTGGTTGATATGGCTGTTGATCGAGGATGCTACATAGATCAGAGTCAAAGCTTAAATATTCATATGGATCAACCCAACTCTGGAAAGCTGACCTCCTTGCATTTTTATGCATGGTCGAAGGTATTTACTTTTTAAATCGGATCAAGTTATAAATGTCAAGCTCACTGGATTATATTCATAAGTTGTCTCTATCAAAGGATTTTGTGTTTGGTGGGATATATTTTTATCTTTATTCTACATGTTTGCATCAACAGTTGGGTTTCACTAGAGATAATGGATTTCATAGAAGGGGAAGGGTAAACACTTAAAAAAGATAAAAATCTATACATTGTCTATACCTGGGTCTATTTCTTCTGCATTGCTCTTTATTTCTAGATACATAAGTAGATGGACTTTTTTTATCTTCTCTTGAACACTAAGAGCCTGTTTGGGTGGAACTTTTAGGTGAAAAAAATAGCATGAATTAACTTCTCCATAAGTTAAAATTAATTTTTGTAGACCATCTACTCCAAAAGTAATTAATTTTAATTTATGGAGAAGTTAAATGCATTTGACCGACCTCTTTGATTCATGTTATTTTTTTCACCTATAAGTCTTCTGCAAGAAGTTCCACCCAAACAGGCTCTAAATCTCATGTCGGGAAATCTTATACGAACTGTTTGCTGATTGATGTTTACTGATTTCTATTTTGTCTTGAAAGGGTCTGAAGACTGGGATGTATTATCTCCGAATACGAGCTGCAGCTGATGCAATCAAGTTTACTGTAGATACCTCTGCCATTAAAGTAACAAGAACTCCTTGTGATCAATCTCCCTACTCATGTGATTTGTACATTTTGATATTAAATATTTCTGTTGTGAATGCAGGAAAAATCTAAGGTAGAGGAGGAGGATAATGATACCAAGATGGCACAAATGGTGTGCTCCTTGACAAACCGAGAAGATTGCTTGGCTTGTGGAAGTTGAAAGCTATCCCAATTTTGAATGAATTGCATTTTGGGCCTAAAGCCTCGAGTGCTAACCTCAACAATTAATTATAGAACCGGCGCGGAATGAGAAGGCACCGACAATTTAAAATTAGAAACGAATTCATACCTGATAATCTTAAAGCTTTCTAATTATCTTTAGTGCATTTGTATATAATTTACGTTGATGTTAATTTCATTTGTATTGCTTCATCCTTTGTTCTTGCGTTGAATTTTAGGGAGTGTTTATCTTAATATATATGATATATGATTATATTTTCAAGAATAATATTTTTGGAAATATTTTAACCAAGAAATACTATTCTCGAGTAAATTTATAAAATATATTTGCTTGGTATTGATTTTTTTTTTTTTTCAAATGCATCGACACTAAACCAAGTCTAAACTACATGTAAATGTTTTGAAGAATTCAAGTGTTTGATTAACATATTCTCAAGCATATTAAGGAGTTTTAAAAATATATTAATAAAAAATAATTAAAGTATTCAATTACTTTTTTAAAATAAATAAAATAATTATTAAGTATCATTTCGCTCTTAAATTAAGAGCAAAGGACATATTAATGAAATCTTGCATTACCAAAAAAAAATATTAATGAAATCTTTTTGAAATTTTCATAATTTTTTTGAATTAAATATATATACATTGTCAATGTAAATACACAGATATTCAATGATGTATTATTGGATTTAACAACATAGATATTTGATAAATAATGTTTTTTAAAAAAGACATTCAATAATATGTTGTCATGTCATTTATTTAATTTAATAACATTAACATATGATATGTCATATTCATTAAATGATGCGGTGACATACCATTAGATATCTGTGTAAAACACATTTATATTAATAGTGTATATCAATTAAATCCATTTATTTTTTTTGTAATGAAATCTTCAGAAATTTTGTTGTGTGGTATTACGTTCAAAATTTGGTCATGGATTTGGTCAAAATTCAAAATATACCAAAACATAAAGACAAGAAACAAACGTCACCTTTGAAATAAATGTTACCATTATACAAAGCTAGCCGGCTTTTTTTTTTTTACTGTGAATTTTTTGGTAATGATTTTTAATTGTGAATTTATATTAAGAAAATGTGTAACAATGATAATTGGATGGCAAAATGCCAAAATGTAATCCGCAGGGGTGCATGAACTAGAATCTTTCATGACCGTGAGTGTGTATTCGAGTTGACCCGTTGACATTATGCCTAACATATATATATATATATATATATATTAAACTCATATATTATTAATAATATTTATAAATAAAAAATGTTAGTATTAATTTAACCATTGAATTAAATTTTTTAACAAATTAGATTAAATTTACAAATTTCATATGAATAAAAAATAATACTTTATTACATAAGTTTATTTTAATGTATATTGTATTGTTTAAAATATAACTAAATAATTATTTTGTTTACTCACTGGTATTAATTCCACGGGAGGCAATGCTCATCGAACCGAGTAGGACATTTATGAGAAGCAAAACTCTCCCTCCAAGCAATTACATACTCAAAACTCGAATTCAAGATCACAGATTAAGTTGGAACAATCACTATCGGATATCTCCACATACATGGTGATAATACTTAATATATTAAATTACATATAAGTAGTTGGTAGATTGATTCTTATTAAACACACTTTTAAAGAGGGATTATGAGTCTTAACTGTGACTAAATCTCGAATAAAAATACCCTTAATATACCTATGATGATAACAAGAAAAAATATCGATCAAATTTAATTCGTGGTCTTGAAATTGAGTCAAAGTCATAGATATATATATTCCTACCTAGCAATATGATAATTACCTGTTATGGAGGATATACATGTAGTACCTGATAAAAAAAGTTATATATATTTATAAATATCTAAATTATCTAAATTTTGATATATATATATATATATATAAATAAAGATAATATTATGTGATTTAATTGTTAAAAATATATATGTTAACTTCACATCCTATACAAAAGTTATTAAGTAATGTGAATGGTTAATACCGTGTTGAATGATTTTAACTAACTATTTGATAAATTAATTTATCAAAAATTATAAACAGAAATTAAAAGGGTTATTATTAGGGCCGTAAATGAGCCAAGTCAAGCCGAGTACTTGAAGCTCAGGCTTGGCTTGTGATAAAAATTGGTGGATCAAGCTTGACTCATTTATTTAAACGAGCCAAACTTAAAGATTGGGCTTGAGTTTGACTTGTTTATCTCATTTATAATTTCATTATTTTTGCTTTTATGAAAATTTTCATTAAATCATTTTTAAAGTTTTTGAATTTAGTATTTAATAAACATTTTAATATTAAATGATAATATAAAAATTAAAATATATTCTTAATGTATGATATATATATATAGATAAATTCTAAAATATTATATTTTTTCGAAATTCAATACATGATTTCTTGACTAATATAAGAAATATTTCAATACTTATTTTTAAATATATGGAGTAATTATTTTACTTTATTATTTTATTATTTATTTTAAAAATAAATTTATAACTGTATTTTTTTTCTCTATTTTTTATTAATCTTACTTTACTTTAAATATTTATATTTTTTAATTAATTATTATATATATAATAAGCAAACTATGATCACGAGCTCTTAATGTCAAGCTTCTAAGGCTTGAGCTTGGCTCATTTAAATAATCGAGCACAATATTAAGCTTGAGCTTGTTTGTTTAATTAAACAAACGAGCTTGATCGAACATTTAACGAGCCGAGCTCAAATAATTCATGAATAGCTCAGCTCATTTACAACCCTAGTTATTATATTTGTTTTATTTCAAACTTATCTTATGCTGAATAATTTAAATCAAATAGAATTTATTCATTTAAAGGGACAATAATCTTTCATTTTTTTCCTATTCACAAAATTCAATGAGAAGAACTAAATCCCTTTCCATTTAGACTAACAAACATCAGTTAAAAAGGAATTATTGTATTATCTAAAGAAGTATATAATGGTTTTATGAGTTTATAATATTTATTTATAAGATCTATGCGCTTAGTTAGAATATTTTAATAGGCTAAGGTGGATCATCCAAGTAGGTGGTTCTGGTTCATGCGGTACCCTACCAAATGATTTGCTTCTTCCGGTTTCTTAACTTTTTGTAAAAATAATTTAAAATTTTGCTAATTTATCCTCTAAATTAGACAAATTGCAAGTTAATACTAGAGGCCATCGATTGTATAAGCACAGTTATGTCGGTCATTGCTCTTTCTTGCCTATTTTATTGACTCCTTGCAACCACGTGCTTGTCTCACAAGTACGTTTGTTGAAGTGTTTGGTTGAGAAGAAAGTAGAGGGAAGAGAAATAGAGAAAGAAAAAATGAATTTATGTGTTTGGTAAAGTAAAAATAGGATGAAAAAGAAATTAGCAAACATGGGACCCATGTTGCATAATTTCTCCGCTAATTAGCAAAGAAACACAAGAAAATTGCATGTTGAAGAGAGAGAATAAGTTTTTACAAATTTGCCCTTTTGTTTTGTGTATTTGCAAAACCATGTGCACATTTCTATCTCTCTTCACGTTTCTATGTAATCAATGAACTCGTAAGACTTTTTTTCAATCGCAATACACTTCTATGTGATGTATCATTATATTACGTATATCATATTTGTTTTTTTTAATTATTTCAACTCATAAATTAGTTATATATTATTTATATAATTAAATATTTTAAAATTTTACATAAATTACTTATAAATTAAGCATATAATTTTTAAGGTTTTATATATATTAGTCATATATTATTTATAAAATTAAATTTTTTAAATTTTTTATAAATTTTACTTAAAAATATTTATTTAGGGGTATTTTGGTCTTTTTAAATTATAATCAAATTTCTCTCATCTCTATATCACCTTTATTTCTTTTCAACCAAACAAATTAATTTCTTCACTATTTCTCATTTATTTCTCTCTACTCTATTTCTCTTCATCCTATTTCTTTTTACTCTACCAAACACATCTATGTGTATATTTTAATTATCTAATATAATTTTCTAGAAGATTGACTTGATACTTTGCATCACCGAAGACTCGTGGACAAAATCTTGTCAACCTATAGCCGGCACGGCAGAAAATGTGAATGGAAAAATGTGATGGAAATTAAGTTCCGTACACCTGAATAATTAAATCACTTTTAATTTTGACCAATGGGATTGGATTCTCTACTAAACTGCTACAATCCAAAACCGACCAGACAGTGAATAGGAAATCGTTCAATCACGTAACCACAATTTGGTTAAATATCATATTTGATTAATAACAATTTTGATTTACCTACTTACATTTTTAATATTAGAAATAATTGCCATATGCAATCTAAACATAAGTTTAATCAATTTCAGCGCTAAAATAAACACACACTAAATTATGTATATTTTTTTTACTTATCAATCAATCAATTTACTACTCCCTCCATTCCATTTTGACAGTCGTTTAAGATTTATACACATAAATTAAGAACAATAATAAATGACTTAAAAGACATAGTAATCTTACTAAATTACCCTTATTAATTTACTACACATTTTTTTTCATTTTACCTAAATATATTAATGAGTAGTGTGGTGCACAGTTTTTTAAGTTTCTTTTCCCATAAAAGTGGGAGGGTAAAAATGGAAAACTAATATTAATACTCACATAGAAACTAGAGAATGACTCATATTATGAAAAAAATTTATTTTCCTAAATCGACTATCAATATGAAATGGAGGGAGTATAATAAAAATTCTTTACATTTTTCGACAAGTGTCAATTATCAAGCAAAAAATTTTCCACCCAAACTTATGATTTTTTCCCTTTTATTTTCTCTCTTTCTTCATATTAATTCATACTTTTATTTTGATTTTAACGTTTTTTTCTCTTTGATTTCTTTTTATTTTTTTTGTTTTATTTCTATGATATTAATAATCTAATAAATTATATCTCAATTTATTTACTTTCTATTGTAGTTTTTTTTATGAATCACGAGTATCCACCACGGGAGACAATCTTAATCCTGCCATTTTCTTTTTTCTATTTTTATCTCACCTTCATTTTTTTATTATGATATTAAAATATTTTCTCTCATTATTCGTTTTTATTATTATGTTTCATTATAATAGAAATTTTTTTATGAGTTGCAGGTATTCTCCACGGGAGACAGTCCTGTTTCTATCATTTTATTTTTTTATTATCCTTTTTACTTTCTTTTTATTTTTTATCATAGTTATATCTCCATTTATTTAGCTTCTATTGTAGTGTTTTTTTGTATGAATCACGGGTATCCACTATAGGAGACAATTTTAATCCTGTCATTTTTTTTATATTTTTTTATCTCACTTTAATTTTCTTTTTTTATTATGATATTAAAATATTTTCTCTCATTATTCGTTTTTATTAATATGTTTCATTATAAAAGAAATTTTTTTATGAGTTGCGGGTATTCTCCATGGGAAATAGTCCCATTCCTACAATTTTATTTTTTCTCACACATTAATTTTCTTTTTAATTATCTTTTTATTTTCTTTTTATTTTTTATCAAAACTATATCTCCATTTATATAGCTTCTATTGTAGTGTTTTTTTATGAATCACGGGAATCCTCAACGAATGAAGTCTTAATCCTGTTATTTTTTTAATTTTTTTATTATGATATTAAAATATTTTATCTCATTATTCGTTTTTATTAATATGTTTCATTACAAAAGAATTTTTTTTATCAACTGTGGGTATTATTCACGAGAGACAGTTCTGTTCCTACCATTTTATTTTTTCACACATATTAATTTTCTTTTTTTATTATCCTTTTTACTTTCTTTTTATTTTTTACTCAAAATTATATCTCTATTTATTTAGCTTATGTTGTAGTGTTTTTTTTATGAATTACAGGAATCCTCCACGGGAGGCAGTCTTAATCCTATTGTTTTTTCTTTTATTTTTTTAT
Source organism: Sesbania bispinosa (assembly GCA_026901365.1). Classification (NCBI taxonomy): domain Eukaryota; kingdom Viridiplantae; phylum Streptophyta; class Magnoliopsida; order Fabales; family Fabaceae; genus Sesbania; species Sesbania bispinosa. Next base: position 86,595 of record QLOH01000344.1, read on the forward strand.
CACACTTTTATTTTATTTTTTAATTATGACATTAAAATATTTTCTCTCATTATTCTTTTTTATTAATATGTTTCATTATAAAAGAAATTCTTTAGGAATCGCGTGTATTCTCCACGGGAGGTAGCCCTGTTCCTACTATTTTATTTTTTCTCACACATTAATTTTCTTTTTTATCATCCCTTTTACTTTCGTTTTATTTGTTTTATCAAAATTATATCTCCATTTATTTAGCTTATATTGTAGTGTTTTTTTTATAAATCACGGGAATCCTCCACGGGAAGCAGTCTTGATCCTCTCGTTTTCTTTTTTCTTTTTTCTTTTATTTTTTATTTCAAATTCATTTTCTTTTTATTATGATATTAAAATATTTTTTCTCATTATTCATTTTTATTGATATGTTTCATTATGAATTTTTTTTATGAACTGCGGGTATTCTCACCGGGAGACAGTTCTTTTCCTAGTATTTTATTTTTTCTCACACGTTAATTTTCTTTTTTTAAAATGAAATTATATTACATTTAATGTATATCAACACATTTATTATATTTCCTAATGTCTGTTTTTATGTAATAAAAAATCAGAAATGGACGATGACAAAAGTTGTATCATCCTTTTTACTTTCTTTCTTATTTTTTATCGAAATCATATCTTCATTTATTTAGCTTTTGTTGTAGTATTTTTCATATTTTTTTATTTTTAATTAATCATTCACTTACAATATCATTGTTCTTCATTATCACTTTAGTAAAATGATTTTTTTAATCATACGTATCATCCACGGGAGACAATCTGTCGTTTTCTTTTTCTTTTATTTTTTAACACACTTTCATTTTTTTACTATGGTATTAAATCATTTACTCTCATTATTTGTTTTTTTTAATATGTTTCATTATGAAAGAATTTTTTATGAACGCGAGTATTTTCCACGGGAGATAGTTATGTTCCTACTATTTTATCTATTGTATTTACTCTACATTAAATTTGTTCACACAGTACATGTGTCGTGTTTCCAAACTTCCATTTTTTTTTATTTTTTGGTTATTTTATTCTCAATTTAGTAATGATTTTTTATGCAATGAATAACATGTATTCTCCACGTGAGAGTATTGCTTTTGTCGTTTTCTTTTATTTCTATCGTATTTTTGTTCTCTTTTTTTATTATATTTAATCATTTTTACTAATTATTCGTTCTTATAATTTATTTTATTATAAGAATAATTTTTTAATGAACTACGAGAGTTGCTCTTACCATTTTTTTCTCATACATTAATTTTCTTTTTTATTATTATATTAAAACATATTATCTTAATATATAAGTATTTGTGATAGTTAATATTTTATCCTGTACAAAGCACGGACAACATAATTCATACCATCAATTTATCCGTGTGAAGGCATGGGTCACCTACTAGTTTCAAATAAAAAAGAATAACTTTAACATATTATTATGCATAAATAATTTTCACATAAAAATTAAATGTATTTTTGAAGCATTGAGTTAGGATATTCTTAGAAAATTCTTAACATACTTAAGGGAGATTACAAGTTGGTGTACCTGAAAAATAATTACACACGATGCAATTTGCAAATCTAACATTACTTTAGAAATTTTTAAGAGCGAAACCCCATTTTGGTCCTAAAAAATTTGGGGTCATTTATATTAGTTCCTAAATGATTAATACTTTTTCTATTCTTGTAAGATTAAAAAGTCATTAGATTAAGAGTGTGTTTGGCTTGCCATTTCAGCTAGCTGAAAGTTAAAAATAGTAGTTGAAATCATTTCAACGATGTTTGGGAAAGTAGTTTTTTTGGTAGCTACAAGCTTTTCTTAAAAAGCTACTTGGGGTATCTTTTTTAAAAAACTCCAATTTTCAGCTACTAGCTGAAAATTAATTACAAGTTTAACCCTCAACCACCCACACTTATCATTATTTAATAATTAATGTTGTCCTTAAATGTCATTTTACCATTTTCAACTAGTTTTACCAAACACATTTAATAGTTTTTCAGCTTTCAGCTTTCAGCGAGCTTTTCAGCTTTTAGCTAGCTTTGCAGCTAATTTTATCAAACACACTCTGAATTGACATTAAACAAAATCTAAAAAAAGACTAAATTGAACAATTTTTTATTTTTTTAGAGACGAAAAATATAATCTTCATATTTTAAGGACTAATTATATGATAAATTTCAAATCTTTACGGGATTAAAATAAGGATTTAGTCCGTTTATAATTATATTTTATGATAAAATACTTTTAGTGAATGGGATTTGTTGAGTCTCAGCGCATCTAATATATGTGAACCCGAAGGTTTTAATAATTTCACAACCTTAAATAATTTGATGAATGTTATTTTATTGATTTAACATTTTTATTTAGTGTGCATAAGTGTTTTATGAAGCAAATCGCTTCAGTTGTTAAAGATTTCAAGTACCATTGGAAGTTAAAACACGGCCAAACCATCTTAAGGAAGTCATCGTCTTATGTGAATGAAGATAACTCATAAATGCTAATATCACAGATTTTCTTAATCAATTAGTTTATTTTAAATGTAATTTTGTTATTATATATAAATTAAAAATAAAAATAGGAATTAAGATAAATACTCATAATTCATATATACATAATGCAATTAATTTAAGTTTTTTATGAATTATTTTAATTATTATTCTCTTTTTATTATTTACTTTATTTAATTATTTAAATAATTATTTTGATTTTTAACAAAATATTTTATCATTTAAAAATTAATAAGACTTTAAAATTTTAAATATATAAAAATTTAAACTTATAATTGCCTAACATTATATTTTTATCTACAAAATAAAAATAGAATTTATATGATATAACTTTTGTAAATATGTCTTTTATTGTACAAATGTAGTTTATATCTCATTCTATGAGCTTCCACTATATAAATCTATCCAAAACTATTTCGTTCTATTTATCTATTTCACATCACATGAAAACACACAGATTCAAAAATGTAATAATATGTTAATTTACATTAATTTTATTGTGTTTTTTTTCCTGATATATCATGTTATCTCTCTATTTTAATTAATAATTTTCTCTACTTAATTATTATCTCTCATTAATATTAAGACTAAAAGTGAAAACAATTGTAATTAATACTATTAAATTTTTAAATATGATAGATAAGTAAAAATAAAAAACTTTAAATGAAACTGATAAATAGAAATAATAATAATATCAATATATATTATAAAAATTTAAAAAAATTAGGGGGCCTTTTATTCAATTATCTTGTCAACCTATAGCCGGCACGGCAGAAAATGTGATGCAAATTAAGTTCCGTACACCTGAATAATTAAATCGCTTTTAGTTTTGACCAATGGGTTTGGAATTGGATTCTTTACCGAACTGCTACAATCCAAAACCGACCAGACAGTGAATACTGAATAGGAAATGGTAACGTGGGAGATTAACTCCCATCAATCACGTAAACCACATATTTGATTAAAAATTTTGGACAAAATTTTAATATTATGCATAAATATTTATACTTATTTCAAATCAAACAGAATAACTTAACATATTTTTATGCATAAATAATTTTCACATAAGAAAATAATTAGACCGGATGAAATTTGCAAATCTAACAGTATTTTTCAAAAAATTCAAGAGTGAATCCCCATTTTTGTCCTAAAAAATTTGAGGTCATTTATATTTATTCTCAAAAGATGAAAATTACATTTTTTTTAAAGAGTAAAAAGTCATTAGATTAAATTGACATTAAACACCAAACGGTGGTTTGTCACGGTGGAAGTGGGCTGTGACCAAATGAGGATTTTACCTGTATGGGGATTCCCGATCAAAGACAAAAAAATTGACATTAAACAAAATCTAAAAAAAAAAAAAATAATTTTTTAACTATTAAGAATTAAATTGAATAATTTTTCATATTTCAAAGATAAAATAATGTAATTTTCATATGAGGAGTGCTAACAACACACTCTCTAACACACTTTTCCCAACACACTCTATGTGATTGGTTAAAATTCACATGGGTCCCACCAAATTTGTGGGTCTCACTCCCAATGTGGTGGGACCCATGTGACTTTTAACCGATCACATGGAGTGTGTTGGGGAGAGTGTGCTAAAGAGTGTGTTGCTAGCACTTTTCTTTTCGTATTTTATGGACTAATTATATGATCAACTACAAATTTTTAAGGAATCGAAATTAGATTTTAATCCTTTTATAATTTTTTACGTTAATTTTAATCATTTTATAATTAGGGGTGTAATCGGGTTGAGTTGGATCGGGTTTGGGGTGACATTAAGTCCGAACCGATATAATGATGGTGGGTTGGGTTGGTTCGGGTTTTGGGTGAGTGAACCAACCCGAACCAACCCGAATATGTTCAATGTTCGGGTTGAGCTGGGTCATCGGGTCATGAGCATTTTTCTTTTTTTAAAAAAAATGTGGAAGATGAAATGAAATTAAAATATAAAATGAAAAAAAGAAAAGAAATAGAGAAAAATAAATTGAGAGGAGCAGATGAAATAGGATTTGGGGAACCACCTCTTCTTGTGCTGCGGTTGAGCCTATTTTTGTTTTTTCCTTGCAAGAAAATGAAATAAGATTATGGCTTTTTTTTGTTTGGTTCGGGTTGGGTCTATCGTGTCCACCATAGGCAATCCCGAGACCCGATCTGAACTAGATAGGGTCCGAAAGAAAATGTCCGAACCGTTAAATATTTTCGGGTTGTGTTGGATCCGTCGGGTTCGCGGGTTGGATCGGATCGGATCCGCTTACACCACTATTTATAATTATATTTTATAATATAATACTCTTAATTAATGAGATTTGTTGAGCCTCAATATATTTGATATCTATGAACCCGAAGACTTTAATAATTTCTCGACTTTTTTTGGTTTAACCACAGATATCCTCTATAGGAGGCAATACTATTCGAGCCGGGAACACCCACATCATGGTGGGGCTAACTCTCCCGGCGAGGATTTTTTCCATCCACAAGACTCGAACACGATACCTTGCTTAAGGGGAATCAAACATGTACCACAATACTTTATAACTTCACGACTTTATCTAATTAGATGAATATTTTTTTTGTTGATTTAATATTTTTATTTAGTGTGCATGAGTATTTTATGAAGCAAATCGCTTGACTTGTTAAAGATTTCAAGTATCATGGAAGCTAAAACAAGGCAAAACACGGTAAAACCATCTTAAGGAAGTCATCACTTCACTATCTAAAGTAAAGGGTGGTACAAGAGTCATCTTGTTCTATTATTAGTGGTAAAAAAATAGTTTAAAAATAATTATTCACTTATTAGACATATTACTAATCATATTAATTAGTACAATTTTAATGAAATTGTTTTTTTATATACATCAATATTTTTCTATTAAATAGCACTCCATTACATATTGATGATTAATAGAGATGACACACATGTATATTTAGATGAGTGTTTATTTTTTTTATGTAAACCATAGGTATCCCCTATTACCAGGGGCAATCATATTTTTATACGAGTGTTTATAAAATTGATTTTGAATTATCTTGAATTTATTTAATTGATTTCGGTTGATCAAAGTAAGTTTGAAATGAATTAATAGAGTAATATTGTTTGAATAATTTGATTAAAATTACTTTTAAATAAATATATAAAACATATAACTTAACTCTATTAATAATAATTAAAATGTAGAAAGTTAATAACGGCAAAAAGTTATTGCATACGGATAAGTAGACAAGCTCCATCTGAAAAGTAATAAATTAATATTATTTATATATATATAGTAATTTTATTAAATATCTAATATATTTATACATATATTTCAAATATATATATATATATAATATTACAGATTAAAAATATATTTTTAAAACTACTTATTTGTGTTCTTTACTTTATAATATAAGACTAATTAATGTTAATAATAATTTTTTGCACATCATGGAAAATGCTAACACATGATATCCAAGTTTATAAAATAGTGTGATGTGAAGTATATTGTAATATTTAATAAAAAATTTGAACATTAATCATGTGTTGTGTTTTTGAATATTAACATATTGTGTTTCGCTTTAATTAAATTGTTATGTCATTGATATTCAATAAATATTTTTAGATAATTTTGGAGTAATTTTTCAATTGAGTTATAATTTTCTTTATTAATATTTTTCAATGAGTTGTTAATTTTTCACTTAACTAAATTGCGAATAACGAGCACGAGTATGAGCATATAGGTGCCAAGCGGGTACGAGAACGGACATTAAAGTTATTGCCCATGCGAGTATGAACGTAGATACAGACTTTTTTTAAATGCGCGGATATGGGGACGAGTGTAATACTCTAATACCATGCATATGTTTGGACACATGTAGGACACGCACCAGGCTTATCCATTCACGAATCTGAGTGATAACTCATACCGCGTATATGACTCCATACACTTTGACCGAGCTAAAGTTGACTTAAATTTTCTTCTTCTTTGTGCTCAAAGGCAGGCTCTAGTACTAGTAGTACTATTTGGAAGAGTCAAAGAGTGAACCAAACCAAATCCAGTAATAAATATCAATGATGAAAATATATAGTGAAGTTTCTAAAATACTAAATACCAATTCATGTGGTATTCAAACTATCTTATATCATTATTATTAGGCATTAGCATACATCTTAATTTGAAAACCACTTTATATAATTAATATTCCATACTTTTCTATTTTCTACTTTTATTGCTTTTAATTATATTATAAAATGGTTGTTTGGTTATCAATTTACAACAATGCGAATCAATTCTATTTTCATTGGAATTGATTTTAAATCATTTCCATTCAATATATTTAGTAAATTATAAATTTATTAAAATCAGTTCTATTAAACTGTAAATTAAGGTTATTTTAACAGTATGTAAGAAAAGAATTCTTTTTTTTTTCAAGAAGAAAAGAATTCACGAAACATGAATAACGTGGTTTTGGACAAAAAATGGACAGCAATTTGAGCAGTCGAGGTCATCCGTAGACCAAAATATAGTGTGGTAGAAGATGAGTTTGACTTGAACACCCAATCTGTAATTAATTTCAATTGCTCCTCTTTTTTTTTTTTTTTTGTTCGCTTTAAGGTATACTCAATGAAGATATATTTTTTAATGATTCATTAATGGATGTGTACTGATAAAAAAAAATGTTTATCTATGAGAGATGAATAACAAAAATTGAACAGATAAACCTCCGTGGATGCAACTTGCCAATTAAAATGTCAACAGCAAAAGTTGAGGTGAACAACAATTGTGGATGCAACTTGCCAATTGAATTGAACTTAAAAATCTTGTGGGCGCAAGTTGCCAATTCAACCAATCCTTTATTAGGGAAACAAATTAGATGACAATTTTAATAAACCTTAACATCTCCAATCACACGTACTATATAGGGAATAACGTGGTTAAACAGAATAATCAAGGTGGGATTTGCATTTTAAGCGTGTCAATTTAGCTTCTAATTATAATTAAATAAGATCTCATTTATAAAATAAATTACCACATTGAAAAATTGGGGATATTTTTCATGTCGGCTACTCACTGTTTAACCTTTTTCTCAACACCGACTAATTGAAATAATTGCAAAACCGTCTCCACAGAAATTTCAGCTTTCACACCTTTCACACTTTGACCCATCAATAGTTATAGATCCTTAAAGCTCCATGTTTTACTATCTTAACTTGATGGTATCATAGTTTTTATAGAGCTAAGGAAACTAATTAAGAGTGGCAGAAAGAGTGGTGGGGCAATAACATATCATACATACAAACACACAAAAATAGAAGTTAAGGAGGGCAAAGAGAATAAACAGAATCTTCCAAACAGGTTATATATACTTTTGTTACTATTCCATTCAATTCAGAAGGTTCGTGTACAAGTTCTTCATTTAAAGAATAACTCTTCACTGGTGGCTGTAATCAAGTTGAACTTTTCCATCGTACATACATGAAAAGTTCAAGCTTACTAGAAGAATTTGCATGCAAAAACAAGAGGTGAACTTTCTTGATTTATGTCAAAGGTGGCGAGTCCTAATGAAAAGGGAAACGAGGTTGACCATAGTAACTTTGATGAAGAGAGACACAATCCCAAGTTGTCAATGCCAATGATGTTTCCAGGTTTGAATAGGGAGAGGGAGATGTCAGCTATGATCTCTGCTTTGACCCATGTGATCTGTGGAGAGGATCCAAATGGTGATCAGAAAAGGGACTACACTGCATTCGGTGGTGGTGTTTATACTGATGCTTTTCCTGTGACACCAAACATGCCTTCTGCTTCTGCTTCTGCTTCTGCAAAACCTTCTTCCACTTCTTCATCTTATGGTGGCAGTTCTGCTCTCAAGAGAAGGAGAGAAGATGATGGATCCCCTGCTTTTCCCACAAGTAAGCACCAAGGTGAATATTTATTATAATCTAAAGTATTGTTTTGAGAATACTTTTTTAAGTCTTACATATATTGAAATGGGTCTGTGTATATTTAAAATATCAGGGAATGAAAATAAGGTTATTTTAATGTGTTTTTATACTAATTTTTTACATAGCTAGAAGTGAACTATAAGCATATTAATAACACAACAATTCAGGATCAGGATCCTACATAGTACATATAATAATATTAACTGATGATAAAATAAATGTAATCCAAGGTAAATAGTATTTTATATTTATTATATTTAAAGTCACCGGCTAGGATACACACATATAAGATATTACCTAATACAAGAAAACATAAACAACCAATCTATTTTTGGTTCTGTCTTAGAGGAAACAAAATCTTTCTTTTTTTTTTTTTTCTTTTATTCATGTTGGATTGCAATACAGTTGCAGAATGTTCAAGCAACTGGACCAACACAACAGCAACAACAATAAAAGAAGAAATGAACCAAATGGAAAAACCTGTATATGAATACAGAACAGACATAGTGAGAGAGGGATCACAGAATGAGCAACCGAGGAGAAAATACAGAGGAGTGAGACAGAGACCATGGGGGAAGTGGGCTGCAGAGATCAGAGACCCTTTCAAAGCAACAAGAGTTTGGTTAGGAACATTTGACACAGCTGAGGCAGCAGCAAGAGCCTATGATCAAGCTTCATTGCGTTTCAGAGGCAACAAAGCAAAACTAAACTTCCCTGAAAATGTTAGGCTGAGACAACCTCCTCCCCTGAATCCACCACCGACCCATTTGAGCATTTCAGATTCTCATAGTGCCTTTATGTCAATTTCATCAACGACTGAGCCAATAGTTCACACTGAAGCTCTCCACACTTTGCAGGGTTCAGGCAAATTTTATGACTTTCATCACCCAATGAGTCTATATGATCAGATTACTGTGTCATCATCCACTATGGCTTCTCATATTCAACCATCCCCATCACCATCAGCTTCGCATTCTTCTTCTTCTACGTTTGCTTCTTCAGTGACTTCTCCGCAAACAGCTTCGATTCCTTCGGTTTATTCTACCGAACTGCCAGCATGGTATTCTGTTTATAGCTCCTCTCCCTCTGGTTCTCGCTCTGCCTCATAACATATTCATCCCATTTTTAATTAGAAGTTTGTAATATTTTCTTTTTCTATTTCTCTCTCTTTTGCCCCTAATATATATCATTATATAAGTATATATTTATTAGCAAGTTTTCAGTGCTGCTCCTTCGACAACCAGTGCTCTTTATTTGACAATTTTCTCTTATTTTTATTTTAAAAATTGAAATATAAAAAATAATCAATTAAGTAATTAACTGTATATGCCAAATGTTTAGGGTTTAGATGAAAGGAGTTTACACTCGTGAATTTTTTTTCCCTCTCAGATGATGAACTTGTCAATGCACCCATGATAATTTAAAAGTGAATGCAAATGCATTACTTTATTTACATAATGGAATAAAATCATTTAAATTATAATATTAATAATTTTTAATTTTTATAAATCTTACACTTAAAATCAACTTCATCAATTAAAATCTTTATAAGAAATGATCTTACTTAACATAAAAATGATTTTTATCCACTACCGAGTGCATAAATCCGCATATTAGTCCAACTTAAATAGTGGTTTTCAAGTCTATAGTGTTTCATTGACCCAAAAAAAAAAAAAGTCTATAGTGTTTCTATCGAGCTTGAGCTCAATCCTATTATGGGTCCAAACAAAACATTGATTTTTATCCAAAAAATAACCACACACGTTGAATTACTGTGCAATCCCGTTTCCAGTGATTTTGGTGCAAAACAAATTCTTGATTGACAGCAGGAAATAGTTTTTGGTCGGTTTGAACTTTGAAACCACAACCTTTCGATTTACAATCCATTTGTTTACTTTCAAAATCACATTTCAGGCATATATATAGCTAGAATATAATTGTATATGTTACAACAATTTTTAAACCGGTGCAACTTAGAAAACACATGAAATATAGATTCAACGGGAGCCGTAATTGTTTGAGTAATTTTAGGTTCCCAAAATAAATTTTGAAACCACAACATTATATTGTTTGAAGGGAAAAATGAGAGAAGGGAAGTTGGATGAAGAGGAAATGAGTAAAATATATTATTTTTTCTTATTTGGTTAAGAGAAAAAACGGGATGAAGGAAAAAAATTTAATATAGGGACCGCATCAAAGTTTTAGCCTAGGTATCTTCAAATTGAAAAAAAAAAATCTGAGACAATTTCACTTTTTTCAATTTTAGCCATATATTTATCTTATTTAATTTAGGATCCATTATATTCGCCTTATTTTATTAAAGATAAATATTCATATATGACAATTATTTTTTTCTCTCGTCGTAGTCCATCCAAACATCTACTGATTTCTTCTTCTCTCCATTTTTTCCCACATTCTTTTCCCATTTCCTTCCTACGTCAAAATGAAGCATAAATGTTGCAAAGGGCCTTTTATAAACACACAAATGTACAATTTCGGGTAAGTGTTCTTGCTCATATTTTTCACCATATATGTGCGTTGTTAAAGGCTATTTAAACTTTTCGACCCAAAAAAAAAAGAAATAATAATCACAAGCAGATTTCAAGCTATACTACTTCTCTTGCTCTTAAGACATCTCATTTTCATCGACAGTACAACTAAAATCTACTCCATGAAGTTAGTGAATTGTTGTGTATGAACTGAACCTTAAGAGTTAAGACATCTCACTTGACAAAAATAATGTGAACTTTTGATGAGGTCAGCGGAATCAATACTCCAATACATCATGCCTTAAGAAAAACAATTCTATCTCAATTAAAAAAAACAGAGAGAAAAATGCTAACAACACTTTTGTTAAGTAAAATTCATGAGATTCACAAAATTATGACAGTCCCACTCCTAATTTGGAGAGGCTCACATAAATTTCATTCAATAATTAAAAATGTTATAAAAAGTGTCTTCATAACATTATTTTTTTAAAAAAAGAACCTAATAAAAATTCCAGGGCGTGCTGAAGTGTCAAAAAAATTGACAACAATTCATTAGCCCCATGAGGTGACATTTCAGATACGCCACCTTAAAGAGAAGTGTTATTCATAAAAGCCTTCCATTTTAATTATGTTTTGCGTCCGAGCAAAGTAATTTTAATCTATTGCTTTGAAGCATCCTTCAAACGAGAAGCGAAACACCAGGAGAAAGAAAAGAATAATGTAGTGAACATATAAGGAACACGTTTATTTACACTATATAGCTCGGTGACGTGCAAAACAGCAAAGGAAAAAAAAGGTAACGTTGTGCAAGTATCTGACAGAAGTTAAAGGCTTGAAGAGACAGCATTAGATATCTATTGAAAACCATCAACTCAAAAGGCTTAAATATAATTTCATGATAATTACGTTTATCACGAGTAATTAATTATTCATTTTGATCTTTGCTCATTAAATTTATTAAAATCCTTTCCATAAAAAATATTTTCAATAAGTTTTAAAGCCAGCAGCAGTCAAATCACACCATTCAACGTCGTGCAAAATAGTAAGCATGCAGATGTTTGTATGGTCGGATAACCAATTACAGACAAGAGGATGATAGCGCAAGTAAAACTTAACTGAAAAGCTAATGATAAACAAGGTTTTATCTCCTGTGTCGAAAATAGATAAACACTCAATATTAATACTAACAGTGATGATATCTACTACGATAAAATGATAAAAACGACCTATAAAATCACCATCACCCATGTATTCCAAATGGTGTTCTCCATTAACTTCCTGAGTCCTGACAATTGTTATCAGCTCCTTTCGTTGTTTTTTCAAAGCTTCTTGTTCATAAGAAATAGCAATACTAAAAATTACTTCATAATTTTTGTTCACATATTTAGTTGTCAAATATTTTTCTTTCTTTTCTCGATTCATCCTGTCCTAAATACCAATTTTTGGAAAAAAAAAATAGTATTCACAGACTCATGCTATTCTTCACCCACCACAAATGCAGTAGCTTTGGATACGTATGGGAGGTATAATTTTTCATTTCCGAATTGAGAAAATTGTGCATGAAAATTACTAAGATCACTTCATTCCAAAAAAATCTGAAATAAGGAGAATGTTCACTTAAAATGAAAAATTGCCATCCCCCCTCCTTTACCAATTACCATCCAAACACCTCCATCCAATGTAGCTTTCAGAGAATCTATGTACTCAAGTAATAGATGCTTGCATGCACCTCGCAAATTATCATTAAGGCAAATAAAATAACACATCCAAATTGCACAATAATATGGTATAGCAACCAAAACGCACAAGAGAAAATTTAATCAGACAAAAGAATATAAATGAACAAGCACTGAATTTCTTGCCACTTGCACAAACAAGACCATTTAGGATCCTGTCGTCAGTCAGTGGTAAGGTATCTACCAGTAGTATACAACAAAGCTAATTTTAGTACTAAGAAGCATATATCCAGCTTTACACTGAACGTATCAATGGCAAAATATAAAATGAAAAAGGTATCATCATTTAATGCAATTACTCACCAACCAGTCGGTGGCAATTCAAATGAACATTCCTGAAAAGGCAGCTTCAGTCCAAAACCAGATATATATTGAGATGCCACTGCAATTAACAGAAACAAGCATTATGATAAAATGGGAAATACCTCAGACATTAACAGTCATGATTCTACCATTTTCCATAAATCAGATATGTGATTTCCTTTCCCTTCTTCAACTCCCTCTAAAAACAATGAAGATAGGAAAAGTTGAAGAAAAGCGAGAGAGGAGGGAAACCACAAAAGCTATACCGATGACGATGCACCTTCTTAAACCTTCAAAGCAGCTTTATGGACCATGGTTTCCTTGTGTATTTGATGGCAGCTCTTCTCCACAAGATCAAGCAGTTTCTCCAAGTTTGCTGCCCAAGAGTTTAGAATCTCATTGCTATCTTTTGCTGTTTGGAAACAAACTATTCCCATTGGCCTATCAATCTTCGCTATCAGTGCTTTAGACACAACCATATCTGAGAGATGCTTCTCAGCTTCCTGAATTTTGTAAGGAGAAATGGAGAATTAATTAGGATCATCACACAAAAAGAACAAAAGGACATTATAAGATGCAAGTTAAATAAATTCAGTAACAGCTTTGATATTCACACCCAGCTAAAAAAAATAAAATAAAAAGGAACTTAAAGTGGCAAGTGAATTACAGAAGCACAATTCCCCCACCCCACTAGCTTCACTTTGCAAGAACATAGCCTTTTCATTGAAAGACCAGTATCCCGTGAGAGACACTACAGTAACACTTACAGTACAAAACAACTAGCTTTACAAACCTGTACACTGAGACACAAAAGTTCTGCAAGTCTCTTCAAAGTAATCCTTGCGTAGTATTTTGATACAACAAGAATATTCTGAAAGGTAACAGTTATCGGTATTAACACTCACATAAAGAAGGGTGAAACATAAAGCATATTCCACAATACCAACCAACCAAAATGATGGAATGAGAAGAAAGAAATATAATAGCATCAATTAATTACATGTTCAATTATTCTTTGTCTCAGATCTTCTGCTGCTTTTTCACCCAAAGATTTCCCAGAGACCTTCTCGTTCTCAAACTCATTCTTATATGTATCCCAAAGAGTTGTCCATTGGATGACCTCCATGGTGACCAGCTGTTTCAAGAGCAGTCTAGGCACAACATATAACGGGTGCACCGAATGAAAAGGAAATCATAAACAGAACACTTGAAAATGACCAGAAAGACATGAGATAAAAAATAGGATAATGTACTTGAAATTTTGAATCTCAGATAGATTCTTATCCTCCAAAGTGGAATTCAGAAGGCTCGACTGCATTGGATCATGGGGTGATAGAACCAAGTACCAACATATTTTCCTCAGGATCTATATGCAAAGACAATGTTCAGAAAAACATGACATAATATAACAATAGAATCTTAGTCTTACAGTAACAGAGAAAGCACATAAAGAAAAAAGAAGAGAAAGCCTACTGGAATCCACTCGGCAGGGTTTTCTTTGACAGATGGAATCTCATATATTGCCTTGTAGCAACGGCAAATTTCAAGATAATCATTGTTATGGGAATAATACCTTGAACCATAAAAAGAAACTAGCATGAGACAATGAAGAATTGAAGATTGAAGGTAAAATATATAAACAAGCACTCATCTATATCATTCCACATTGCTAAAGGCGATATAGAAGATTAGCACCATATTTGGAAAGCAGAGGAGAATTTACTAGTCACATGTCACAAACCATTCCCCAAACACACAAACTCAAATAAAAATAATTTTCAAACATATATAATTCAAATGAACTAGAACTCAACAACAAAGCAGTATGAGTGACAATGGATGAATAAAGCACTGTACTTAGTACAAAAACAACATTTATGAACCTAGATGGGAATTACAAAATTTACCAGGAAAAGAAGCGTCTTTACAGTAGAACTAGAAACGTACAGATCGTGACATGTTTGCCATTTAACAAATATCAATGGTAAAAAAAAAGAGAGAGGAATCTACATGTTTACAAGGATAAATATAACCTGCATGCTTGTTGATTTCAAACTGATTTATCTATTTCTAATGTCAGCTAGTTCATATGATTTTGATATTCCTCTTTCGTACAATCTAAGTGGCAGGCAGAGTTTGCATCATGTCAAAAAGTTTGAACTATCAACTACTTTTATGATTGATTTCAAGATGGTAAAGAAGTGGGATGTGTTAGGTAAGAATAGAAAGCAAGGTATGCAACAGGTAATTTTGGTTTAGTTGGAAAGAAAATAAGTGATTAAAAAGTAGAATATCTGTCACAAAATTGGATGTATTTGATACGGACAGAATATGGCCTATTCGTACCACTTAAAATCATTTAATTCTGTACAAGTACAGTGAAAAAAAGAAGTTATGCTTCTTATAGTAATAAAGAACAGTTTAGATTAATCACAATTAATAAACTATCAACTTTAAAACATGTCATCCCTAGATTATTTGATATCATTGACAAATGGTGTCTAGACCAGCTTGCAGGAAACTCTACTCTCTACATCCCTAGTTTGGTCAAAGATGGGCAATCAATGCTGAGACAATAGTGTTTATGAGTTAACTCACTGCAACCTGGGCCCAAGATTATCAACTTGACAATGGTAGGATTTGAACCTTTGACAGTTGATCTAATTACAAATCAAATGCTTGTCTCAACAACCCCTCCAGAATTTGTCTTTGAGAATATCAGAGGAAAAACTATATATGGATTATGGAAAAGTATTATGAAGAAGGATATCATCATATAATGCTATATAGAAATGTAAGCAAAGGAGCAATTAAATTTTTAATCACCTCCAACTCTACCTATCAATAAAAGCATTGCAAATTAGTAAACATGGGAAGTGAAGCGCTTTATATCCACTCTCCCATTTACAGATCGATATTCAGTAACAAGTAAAGAATAAAAAATAAATACTAGGAAATAGCAGAGAAATCCATGCATTCCAATGTGTATTCTGTCTATACTCTATAGTACTATAGAAACAAATAGCAAGAATGGCTAACAAATTATAGTTCCATAGATACAGCTAAAAAGAATGAGATAGAAAGCTTTAGATGAACTTATATTCCTATATTTAAGCAAGCTCGAACAGATGCAAATGTATATTGCAGATAGAATAAGGCTAAGTCTTTGATTTGTAACTACATCAAGATAGAATAAGAAATACAAGGAAATTGGGAGTAGGGATTAAATTACCGAATCATTAGTTCATAATAGATCCGCTTCAACTCCAGCAAAGATGGTATATCTGCAGGAGGCTCTTCAACAACATTATCGCCTTCTTTAGGCTTTTTCTTTTCCTTAGATGCATCAGCATCAAATACTCTAGGACTAATCTTTCTTGAGAGTATTTGTGCCCGAACATAATCCTGGCGGTCTAAGCACAAACGAACCTACACAATTTAAAGTAGAAGTTTCTCAAATAAGCAATTGAAGTGCAAAACCAGAAACTAATTGTCTACTACTGCAGTCACCACTGAAACAGAGAAAAAATGCCTCATACTTGTTCGAGAATGAATGCAATTTTCTCAGTTTTTGCCATGGCACCAAAAGTTTCCACCTGTTAAGATTACACATGATGTAAGTAAACTGAAAGCGAATTGTACTAATTAGTTACATCCAAAAACAAAAGATATATAAAAGCCATCAAAATATGACACGCCCACACTGACCGCAATTTCTTGCATCAGATCGGCAGCTTCAGCTATAAGCCCTTGTTCCTCCTTAATCTTTGCAAGTTTCTTGATCAATCGAGCTCTCTCAATCTCAACATATATCTAACAAAGCATACAACATACAAAACATACATCTTATAAGATGGATAATGCTTGTACTGGAAGATTATAAAACAGAACGGAGAGTTCAAACATCAAACACTCACCTTCCCAGCAGATACACTGTTCAAGGTTTTGATGAGTTCTATACGAGTTTCAATGTCTGGTGTCTCATCAATATATTGCATAGCCTGCTGGACCATAGCTGTTACAGCCTGTAAGCACGTAAAAGGTTCATTAATATCTGAACTGAACCCCAAGCAATGAAACAATTCAGTTCATGTTTTGTAGATGATAGCATGCTTGAACTTAACTCTACATAGTAGGGAATTAACAGTCTGAGGGTCCTAACATGTTAACTGGAAATAGTGAAACCAGAACCAATGACGAGCAAAAACATACATATACTCTTTCTAACAGCGATTTAAGTATAAATGTACAATGTCTCATTGATTGTTTTTAATAAATTTGCCATTCCATCAATAATTGGCCCGAAATTACTATGCATTTGGAAATAAACAATAAAGAATTTCCATTTTAAATGAGCACACAACTACCAATTTCCTGAAGTGAACTAAAACCCTAAACCTCCTTATACAAAAAATACCTACACGGAGAGGTTCACGTAGCCTAACAGGTTCTTCCGAATAAAAGCAAAAAATGAATAAATAAAATAATCCGTCACCGGTTTGCAGCAAGTACCTGCTTAAGCTGGCCGCGTCGTTTGGACAAAACGACAATCTGGTCATTGAGGGTTTTCCAGGCTCGCGCATCAAAGCAGAGTTGCAAAATGTCGGTGACGGCTTTTCTGGTGCCGGCGACGTCACCGGCGAGCCTCATCTGCTTCTCCACGTTCAGTAATTGCTCTATCTTTGCGTCTAAATTCTCCGTATTCGCCTACCAAGGATTTCATAAGAATCGTCAGTTCCAGTGACCAGAATCGTTAAATTTCAGCTCAGAAATAAAAAATGAACAAATAACCCTATGCTAGATGTTATCAGCAGTTCAGCACAGAGTCGTTGACGAAAACAGCAATTATAATGCAAAATTAATAGTGGAAGTGACGAAAATGAAATAGAAAACGCAAGAAGAAACAAATTAAAAGAAGAGAGAGATCTGGAATGGCTTCGATCGATGAATGAATTGAGTGAAAGAGAGGATACCATGGTTGAGCTGTGGGCGAGAGAGATCTCCGAAGGAATCGCTAATTATTGAAAATTGAAAAAGGAAGGAAAAGTGCCAGAGAAGAACTAAAGAGAAGAGTGAAGACAGCAATAGACGCTCTTTTTATGTTACAAGGTGTTACCACGGGCATACAGCGGCCCAACCATATCAATGGCCTGGGCCGATCTACCTCCATTCGTTTTGTTATTGTTATTATATCATTTAATATTAGACCAAAAAACTATATAATTTCGACAAAAAAAACAAAAAACTATGTAATTTAATATAATTTATTTATATCTTTATCTTTATAAAAAAATTTCTAAAAATGTAAGTGACTTTACCATTTAAATTATTAACATGAGGAATCATGAATAATTAATTATAATAATTATATTTATTAAAATATTATTACAATGGTTGACTTATTATTATTATTATAATAATAATAATAATTTATCCTTTTATTTATTTAAAAAGCCTCCGACTTTTATTAATTTTTATCTTATAAAAATAAATAATTTAATTTGTTTTAACTAAGCCTCTTCATTTTTCTCTCCCCCGCTGCTGAATCTCGCCCATGTTGAAGAGGTTTGGTCTCTATTGGTTGCGGTTGGTAGCTGGTGGTCGGTGTTGGTGGTTGTTCGTCGCATATAGATCGCTGTTGGAAGAGGTTTGGTCGCTGGTGGTCGCGTCTGTCTCGGAGAGGTTTCTCTTGCTCTGTTGCCCCTTTACGTCTTCATTTCCTTCCGTTTGAATCTGTGATTCTTTTTAGAAATTTTTTTGCCTTCTTCTTCATCTCATTGCGCCCCCTTCTATCTGTTCCTTGCTTTCTTTCTGTTTTGCTATTTGCTTTAATTTTATGATGCTTTTTTTTTTTTTTTTTTTTTTACCTTTTAGATTCATTTGATGGTGGCTAAATGGAGAAAGTAGGTGACTACGACTACAGCGATTGGACGACGACGAACCGACAATGGCCTCTGGGATGAAGACGCTGCAATCGATTCTCCCTCTTTTCTTCTCCACGTCTGTTCGTCGTTTGAAGGTGGTAATGATTTGGGGTTTTGACTTTTCTTCTTCCCGTATTCTTTCAAATGATTTTTTTGCTTCTTAATAATTGCTCATTTGTAAACAAACAAATCCTCCAAATCATTCCTCAGTAACTTTCCAAAATATAGGGTACATGATGTTCACACCACATTTGGTCACTTCTGATAAATCTGGGACCATTACCTATTGTTTCAATTTCTGCTTTTGTGTGAAGCTGAAGGAGCAATGTTTGGTTTGTCACAAGGTGTATTGCTGTTAAGTTAGACATGAGGTTTCTATCTTCCAGGTCATGCGTAATTCGTAGGCTGATGTTTCATGTTTGCATAATATGGGATTAACTTTTAGTATATCGTTGGAAATGGGACGTGGCGTTTGTATTTTCCAAGTTAAAGAGAAAGTGTTTTGATCCTGGAAAAATATATGGTTTCTAAAATTTTATCTTTTGCTGGTTTTCTCAATTGAATTTGTGGATGATATATGTTATTGTCTGGTCCCTTTCTATTCAACACAATTGAAAATGGCCAAAATAGAGGGGAAAAGGGAGATAAATAAAAGCATACATATTCATTTACGGGTTTAATTGAGAAAATTTCCGGTTGAAGGATCAAATTGAGAAATCATGTTATGTGTCTTTCAGGTGCCAATTGAGAAATCCTATATCTGTTGCGTGCCAAAATGATTAGTTTACTCAATTTGTTAATACATAAGTGGGTTTCATTGTGAAATTGAGTCTATTCAAAAGACAGGAAGATTATTTGTTTAAATATTAAATAGTGCCTTTTAAATTTTATCATGATGATTATAAAGTAAAAGTAATATTTTGATATCTCCAACATGATTTTAGTACCTGTTTAATAAAATCACTTTTGAAATGTATATATAGTTTAGGTCCGTTTGTTTATCTTTCAAAGAAGTGATTTTAAGCTTGTGTAAATAAAATTTACATTTTAAAAATTTTATGAAAAGTAGGAATTATACAATTTTTTTGTTACAATTATAACTTGATTCTCTATTTCCTAAATTCTGAGATTAAGTTTTGTGAAGTCTGACTTTGTGAAATTTAATTATAAAAATTGTTAATATTCTTGCTATGTTTGTGTAATTTATTTTGAAGTAGCCCTTTAGTAGGTAAGATTCTGATTACATTTCCTTATTTAGTATTGATAAAAAATTTAGTGAGGTCAAATTGGAGTGAGGTAAAAAAAAATTGATAATATTGTTATCGTATTGCAGATTTCTTAAATTAGTGTGAGTAGAAATTGGTTCAATTGTAAAGGGAAATTATCAACATTTTTTAAACTGATAGGTGAGTCATATTTCATTTGCTTTTTAAAAGTTCAAATTGTATTAAGCTATTCATTGTTCATTGTACTGTTTATAAGTTGAGGTTGTCTTAATGGCTATTTCTTAATGCTTTATATGTATGCCTTTTTTTATCTTGGTAAGATTCTTTCACTATTTCCTTATTTCTTTTCATTCAAAAAAATATATTATATTCTAATTTATATATCGTTTTTACTATTGCAGAATTCATAAAATAGTGTGAGGCAAAATTGGGCAATGATGATGATTTTGGTATGTTTCTTTTTCTTCAAGCTTTCTTTTTCTAAGAATGGTTGTCTTTTTCTCTTTTTTTTCTAGCATGTGATACTTTAATATGTAATTTTGATCAATATGCCTCTTCCGTATTTGTCTTCATGAATTTGTTTGGTTTTCAAACCCAAATTCTTGGGTTCCTGTTAAATTTGGTTATTGAACTCAGATGATTAGTATTATTGATATTAAAAAACCTAAGACATTTCATCTTAAGGAATTGTTTGGTTTTCAAATCGAAATTCTTCTATTCCTGTTTAAATTTTGTTATTACACTCAAATATGATTAGTCTTATTGATCTTAAAAAGTTATTTTGAGACAATTAGATCAAGGCAGCTTTACTTTTTTATTTTTTTTACTCATTTCCTGTTTTATGTATGCCTTTTTTGTTCTTGGTATGTAGTTTGTTATGACTTTTTTTGAGGCTATTGTTTGTTTATTATTGCTTCTGTGTGGGGAATATTAATTTTCAAACTAATAGGTAAGTCATTTTTAAACTGATAGGTGAGTCATTTCATTTGCGTTTTAAAAGTTTAAATTGTGTTAAGCCATTCATTGTTCATTGTACTGTTTATAAGTTGAGGTTGGCTTAATGACTACTTCTTCATGCTTTATATGTATGCCTTTTTTATCATGGTAAGATTCTTATACTATTTCCTTCCTTCTTTTCATTCAAAAAGGTATATTATATTCTAATTTATATATCATTTTTTACTATTACAGAATTCATAAAATAGTGTGAGGCAAAATTGGGAAAAGGGTAAAGGGAAATATTTTTTCAATCTAAAAGGTGAGTCTTATTTTTTTCCAATGTAATTTGTTTTTTACCAATTTGTTAAATATTGCATTCTATTCTTTTGCTTGCCTCTTTAATGTGGAAGACCTATTGCTACTAAACTCATTGTTCTTGGTATGTAGTCTGTTATGACTTTTTCAAAGGCTATTATTTTTTATTCTTGCCTTTGTGTCAGAGTTATTATTTTTTAAACTAATAGGTGAGTCATATTTCATTTGTTTCTTAAACTTGAAGCTTTCTTTCATAAAGATTTGCTTATCAAATCCTAATTTTACCTCTCATGATGTCATATGTTGAAGTTGGCTTGTTGACTACTTAACAATGCTTTATATGTATGCCTTTTTTGTAAAAGGTATGGAGTCAGTTATGACCTTTTCTAAGGCTATTGTTTGTTGATTATTGCCTTTATGTGTGACATATTGGGCCAGTTTGTTTGTGCTTAAAAAAAGTACTTTTTTAAATTGCTCAAAAAAATTGATTTTATTTTAGAGATTCTCGTATAATCAGAAATAAATATTCGTTTGGCTGCAATCATAAAAAAACACTTTATTTGCTACAATAAATATTTTCACATTGTTTAATAAATGCATTCACATTGTTAAACAGTTTTCTCTCTCTTCTATTTTAACTGCTTTTTTCAAAAAGCAACTCTAAGTTGCTTCTTAAAAAAAGCAAAAAACTGATTATTTTCTGATTCAGCTTCTTGAAAAAAGTTTAGACAAACATCTTAAAAATTCATATAAGTGATTTTTTTAAAAAAAGAAGTGATTCGTTTAAGAAATAATTTTAAACAAACGGACTCATTGTTAGGGTTGACGAATAGGTGAGTCATATTTCATTTTCTTTTCAAACTTGAAGCTTCCTTTTATAATTTGTTGCTTATCAACTCTTATTTTCCTTCGATGTTTTATTTGCTTCTTTTTTTACATTGGAATGTGGCTTAATGCTTATTTTTAATCACTTCTCAAGTCTTTGTTTTCATAAATTAGTGTGAGGTAAAATTGGGCAATGATGATGATTTTGGTATGTTTTATTTTTCTTCATGCTTTCTTTATCTTTTTCTAAGAATGATTGGGCAGTGATACTTTAATATGTAATTTTGATCAATATGCCTCTTCCATATTTGTCTTCATGAATTTGTTTAGTTTTCAAACCCAAATTCTGTGGTTCCTTTTAAATTTGGTTATTGAACTCAGATGATTACTATTATTATTATTAAAAAACCTAAGACATTTCATTTCAAGGAATTGTTTGGTTTTCAAATCAAAATTCTTCTATTCCTGTTTAAATTTTGTTATTACACTCAAATATGATTAGTATTATTGATCTTAAAATTTTTTTTTCAGACAATTAGATCAAGGCAACTTTATTTTTTTATTTTTTTATTTTTTTTTACCTATTCCCTGTTTTATGTATGCCTTTTTTGTTCTTGGTATGTAGTATGTTATGACTTTTTCTGAGGCTATTGTTTGTTTATTATTGCTTCTATGTGGGGAATATTAATTTTCAAACTAATAGGTAATTGTCATTTTTAAACTGATATGTGTGTCATATTTCATTTGCTTTTTAAAAGTTTAAATTGTATTAAACTATTCATTGTTCATTGTACTGTTTATAAGTTGAGGTTGGCTTAATGACTACTTCCTTAATGCTTTATATGTATGCCTTTTTTTTATTTTGGTAAGATTCTTATACTATTTCCTTACTTCTTTTCATTCAAAAAGGCATATTATATTCTGATTTATATATCATTTTTACTATTGCAGAGTTCATAAAATAGTGTGAGGCAAAATTGGGCAAAGAGTAAAGGGAAATATTTTTCAATCTAAAAGGTGAGTCTTATTTTTTTCAATGTAATTTGTTTTTTTACCAATTTGTTAAATATTACATTCTGTTTTTTGCTTGCCTCTTTGATGTGGAAGACACATGTCTATTGCTACAAAGTTCATTGTTCTTGGTATGTAGTCTGTTATGACTTTTTCTAAGGCTATTGTTTTTTATGTCGGAGTTATTATTTTTCAAACTAATAGGTGAGTCATATTTCGTTTGTCTCTTAAACTTGAAGCTTTCTTTCATGAAAGCACATTATATATATATATATATATATATATATATTTCATAAAAGTAAAAAATAATGAAGACACAATAATTTGAGAGTAGAAAGATGAAAATAATGATTTATCATTAATTATATATGATAAAATTAAACTGTTTAAATTTTAAATTAGATTAATTATGTTCAATTTTTGTTTCTATTGTTGTTTCTTTTGCAATGAATATAAATTAAATTAAAGGGTAATCATTTTAATGACACGTTAAAAATACAAGAAAAGTCTTAATAATCAGTTTATGAGATAAAATTGAATGAAATATTACAATAAAAAATATAATAATTGAATCATAGGGTAAAAATAAATCATATTTGATTAAAAACTTACATAAAAATATTATTATTTAAATTGTTCATGAATGATGTTAAAAAATATGAATATTGAATTTATGTTAATTTTAAATATTTTACTCATGTGTGTGTTGTGTTTTTAGATGTAAAAAAACTTAGAAAAACAATAAATAAAATTGAATCAAATTTTAAAACTAAATTGTATTTTGTTGATTGAAATTTATTTTTTATTTTTTGTAATGTTTTTTATGCATCAAAAGGGAATAAATATTTACTCATAATATTTTAAGCTAAATTTAATACTCGACTCTCTTATCATTTCACTCTTTTTATCGCCCCGTGCAACGTAAGGGTACCCGACTAGTTAGTTATAATAATTATGTTTGTTAAAATATCACTACAATTGTTGACTTATTATTATAATAATAATAATTTATCCTCTTATTTACTTGAAAAACCTCCAACTTTTGCTAATTTTTATCTTATAAAAATAAATAATTTAATTTGTTTGAGAAATTATAAATATTAATACCAAAAAAAAATATAAACATTTAGCTTTTTAAAATAAATAGATATTTTTATTCATTTATTATATATTTTATGAAATACTACCTCCAATCCTATTTATAAGAACCTTTTTGGAGAGTGCTCTCGGTTCTTATTATAAGAACCTTTTCAATTTGTCTCTTACATTAATTATTTTTTGACATGAATACCCCACTAATGGAGATAGGTGAGTAATTAATGAATAGAAAGAAATGACACATTGAAGTAGTTAAATGGAGAGAGAAAGATAATCGGTCTAAATAAATTCAAGGATAATTATGTAAAGATGATGTATATTGATGACAAATTTATTGTGATCAATCAAATTAACCAACTTCCTTAATTCTTGTGAAGTGGTTAAAAGGTTCTTATAATTAGGACTGGAGGTAGTATATAAGAAGAATAAAAATATAATATGGAATTTAAAAATTCTAAAGCACTTATTAAAAATAAAACCCTTTACAATTGCAGTAATAGTAATTATTTAATTTTGGTTATTATATCATAATTAAAGCCTTTTCATATTTTTAATATTAAATTTATCTAAAAAAAATGTGAATTTTGCTAAATTATTGTGACCAAAAACCTTTGGTTAAATTATAATCAAATGACAAAAATCCTTTATTTGACGTTGATTAATTGTTTCCTATCATTCTTTTCATTTTTCAATAATAAAATAAAAATACGGGTCAAATATTAAAGTTACAGGTTAAAAATTACAAGAAAGCTTATTAATAATTTAGTTATAAGGTGAAAGTAAATCAAATCAAAGGGGAATGTAACTTTACAAGAAAGCTTACTAATAATTTAAAGTAAAAATGATTATATTTACTTGAAATTTTATTACCATTTTAATTATAAAGTAAAAATATCACCTAGGATTAAACATTATACATAAAAAGTCAATAGTAACTAAATTAAAAGTATGAATTAATTGAATATTTTAGTATAAATTTTTATCAATTGTAAATATTTTACTTATATTTTGTTGTGTTTAATTGTAAAAATATTAAAAAATCTGAATTAATAAAAATAGATCTTAAATTTTAAGTTTATTCGTATTTATTTGATATATTAATATATAGATTACAATAAGTTAATATAATTCACCCTAATTAA
This sequence comes from Sesbania bispinosa, assembly GCA_026901365.1. Taxonomy (NCBI): domain Eukaryota; kingdom Viridiplantae; phylum Streptophyta; class Magnoliopsida; order Fabales; family Fabaceae; genus Sesbania; species Sesbania bispinosa. Next base: position 112,046 of record QLOH01000344.1, read on the forward strand.
GAAATAATGTTGAATTTTTTTTTCCTTTTTGTGTATAATTTGTTTAATCAACATGTAATCAATATTGTAAGTACTTGTGACATATTTCACATGTTTTATTACATTATTTTTTTACACGTGACTTATTTTATATTTTCTATTTTCACACTATTTTTTATCATATTTCATACTCATTTCTTTTTTATGTTTTGTTTTACAACCATGCTAATCATATTTTTTATTCTTTTCAAGTCTTTCAATAAATATACTTTTTGTGCATTATAATTTATTTACGCATTATGTAATTAATATTGTAAATAATTGTGACATATATTTTACCTATGTTATTACATTATTTTTAAATCATCATTTTATTATTAATATTTTGTCCCTCAAAATTAAATGCTCTTGGGTCAACACACTAGTTTTGATAATACTAAATGAGAGCATCTCCAACCTATCAACATGCATAGCGAGTAATATACTACCCGGTAATTTTAACGGGTACTCATGTAAGTAACGGATATTCACAAGTATCCATTAATATTTAAAAATTTAAAATTTATAAAAATAAAAGGAAAAAATATCATATAATATATTATAAAATCATATTTTATTGATATTTTATAATATAAATTATCATTATATAATATCATTACAAATTAATATATTAAAAGTATCTTTATAAAATAAATTTTATCCGGTCATAAAATAATAAAAAATCCTAATAATTGAATATATTTAATAGAAAATGTATTTTAATGACTATGCATGGTGCATGTACTCATTACGGGTATATCCGCGGGTATCTACTAATTCGGGCTTTTCTTGTCATCTTTATCCATCTCATCACCCCTTAAAAGTTTCTTAAATCAATATTTTATATATTTCCCATATTATTATATTATTTTTGTTACTCTAAGCAGGTAGGAGATGCGAGCGATGGGGATGCTCTTAGGAAATTGAGATCATGGTAGGCTTAAATGTGTTTTTGATCAATGTAAAATACATTTGTTTTCATTTTAATCTCCCTGTTTTTTTTTACCTTTTTGTCCTCCCAAAATAATTATTTTATGAAATAGTAATCATTGTTAAACAAGTTTATCAGTTCACTAATGAACTTGTTAGCATCTTATTGACCTGACAACCTTCTTCTTTAACCCTACTTTGGTGACATTCTTCTTCAACCCTACTTTGGTGACATAAAACACATAGTCCGCCATTTTTTAGTTTCATACTCATTCTTCCAACTCTTAACAAACTCAGTGCTCCATTGTTGCACGTCTTAAGCAACCAAACCTCACCTTAATAAAAAATGTACTTGTTAGCTGGTATTTGTTCTTCAACTCTCATACTCCAATATCGCAGACACGAAATGTTTTTGTATCTTTGCAGGATTTCTTTGCATGATGTAATATTCCTCGTCATCATGTTTCTCAAAATGATCTATGTGTAGATGTGGAGAGAAATTGATTTTGCTAACATCTAAAACAATATATAATCCTAGAAAACAATTTTAGAGGTGCATATTCTAGAATGTATGAACTCCAAATCCTATATGTTTTAGTCCCTCTAATATATACTCATTATCATTTTAGTCCCCATGTTTTGGTGATTACTTGTGATGGAATTATCTCAGTTTGTTCTCCCACACAGCTGTCTCTAAACCATTAAGAAAGAAAGCATTCAACACCCATAAGAGAGGATGTATTCGTACATATCATACACAAATCCCGTGCTTCGAGTGTTTTCTGTACCTAGTGAAGGACCTATCCACCCGTTTGTCTTCAACACCAAATTATGAGTGCCTCCCACATTATGTCGCAGCAAACGTAACAAGCACAAAATAAACAACCAGAAGCGGAACCTCAGGGCAACAAAGATGATGGTTGTAAGAGACGGTGAATAGTATTAACAGAAAGGCCTTTTGTCCGTGAAATTGATTTTTATTTTTCAATTTTTCAGTCTAAAAAAATGATTTTTCATTTTTTTAATGTAATTTAGTAAACTATCCAATTTATTAATTGGCACTGGATAGGTCAAACGCAAGATAATATTTAGAATATCATATCAGCTTTTACACTAACAAACACATTATCAACACTAATAACAACTCTAACAATTAGTACTATTTTATTAAAAGCGATTTGGGAGGATGAAAAACTAAAAAATGTTTAGGAAGGTTAAAATGAAAACAAGTGTTATTTTAAAGGGACTAAAAATTTATTATTAATATTAATTATTCATTAACTATAATTAATAATATTAATTAATTGTTTTATTTTTATTCAGGGTTTAAATTAAGAAATTAGGGCAGTTAGCATTGAAGTACGAACTCAAGAAGAAAAGGAGAAAAAAAAAATCTTCTACTATTAAATTTATTTAGATTTTGCAAGTGAGAGATTAATAAAATTTTGAAGAGTGATTATTCTTTCCCTCTTCTGCCTTATACGGTGCGTCATTTTCGGCGCACACTTGTAGTAGTAGTAGGGGGAACCGAAACATCATCAAGGGTTATTCCACAAAAAACAAAGCTTATAAATTTTCTTACTGGAGAGATCCTTATAGTTGGAGCAATCACACCACCAACCATAGTTGGCCACTGAACCCTTGGAATGAAGTTTGACGAATACGCTATGTTGGGTCGAGGTCAAAGCCACACGAATTGGATACTAGCCTCTAGTATTGGAGTAGCAGTTGGTGGCCTCATGGGCATACTCGGTATGATATTGGCACTAAAAGATGGTAAAACAGCGATCCCAATTACCTTGCCATGGTCCTTTGGAAGAGATAATAGCTTGGAGAAATCATTCTTGGTTCCCGGTTTGCACAATCTCGGGAACAATTGTTTCCTCAACGTTGTGTTGCAGGTAACATTTGCTATTGGTATCATTGCTTCCTGATTTTGCAAATGAATCTTGATGTGTGTTTCTTTGTTGCAGGCTCTTGCTAGCTGTTTTTGCTTCCAGAGTTTTCTGCACAGCGTGATTAGAGAATGCGGGACTGAGGACCTGGTTGAAAGCATGCCTCTAGCCCTTTCTTTGGCTGATTTATTACACGGTAGCACCTTATTAAAGTCTATTTCTGTGATTTGAAATTTTCAGTTCTAATTATTTGATGTAATGGAGTTTCCTTCAGCGGTTTGTTTTCTAAAAAAATGATGATTGCTAGATGTTCGGTTTAGTTTCATTGAAATTGATTTTCTGGAGCAAGATATTTTTCTGCTTCAGTAATGTATCAAACAGTGGTTAATCACCATGTTTGTAAATTGCAATAGACTGATAGAGTTTAATTTTATATATGTGCAGGACTTAGTTCAGTTAGTGCAGAGAAGGTTATACTGAGTCCGCGAAAGATTATGCTTGCTATGTCCCATTACATTCCAAACTTTAATCTGACCAGCCAGCAGGTAGAATTGCATTTCTTTGATCATTCAGCAATCTGTGGCTCATTCATGTTTTTTTTTTTTTTTTTTGGTAGGATGCTGCTGAAGCATTTCTGCATCTGTTATGCTCTCTAAGAGATGAATCTGGAGATTGTTATGCTCCAAAGATGAGTTCTTTAGCAGACATTTTTGCTTCTAATAATAGAATTCTTACTCCAGTACAGAGGGACTGCCAGAGTGAAAAGGAAAGATGGCAGCAACTCTTCCTTGGACCTTTTGATGGGATTCTTAGTAGCAGCTTAACCTGTCAAAGTTGTTCATCCCAGGTACACGAGACTGTCCTCAATACAATGTAATAGACTTTTCTCGTTAATTGCACACACACTCCATGGTCCTTGTTTGTAACATACTAACATTAGATTACATTCATAAAAAAACTATGACTTTCCAATTCTGCATCTCTGGCTGAGGCAGTAAGGTGTATTATGTTTGAAATCATTTTATAACTTGCTACTAGGAGGACTATGGTTCATAGAGATGCTTTTATTGACTTACAATTTTGATTTGATACTGTTGCATTTAGATGGAAATGGTTGTAGGGTAACAATTGGCTGCTTGATAAAACCTCTTGGAAAAAATAAAGTTATGATTTCAAAATGACCAGCAATCAAGAGAACAACCCTGTTTTTTGTACACTCATTTTCTCTTCCATTTCTTTCTACACCTTATTTCTTTTTCTATCCCTCTCTTTCTTTTCCATTACATCACTTTTCAAATCTGTTTTTCTTTTCTATTTTTCTTTCTATCTCTCTCTTCCCTACACCTCTACCCCAAAATTGGGGTGTACAACAAACATTTTCCTTAAGAGAAATAAGAAAATTGGGGTTATAGGATTGCATGACTTGGGTTTCAGAAGCTGTGTGTGACTTTTGATCTTTTGACATTTTAGCGTTGACATGTTGAGAATTTTAGTGATGTTAATGGTACTAAAAATCTTGAGGTCACAATGTTAGTTCACTAGCTTGCATTCTTAAGCTACTTCAACAGGACTTATGGTTACCTGCAGGTTACTGAAATGACTAAAGCCAACTCACTTAATTACTCCAAACATGCAATCCAAATTACTAATGACATCATAGTTTACTACTATACTTTTTGATTGGTCCAGGTCTGTGGTCTGTGTGAGGCATGAGATATCTGTGTTAATAGTTTTCCTTTATCATGATAGGCTGGTGATTTCATAAATAGTTGTTGATTACAATTTAGCTTTACATAAATATTTAATTTTTTTTTAAAGACAACATTCCTCGATCTTTCTTTTTAATATAACTGTGAGCTGGTCTTTTATTATTATCATTTTAACTTTATATTTGTTCATTTTGCAGATCTCAATTAACTTTGAACATTTTGATTGTTTGCCTCTTTCACCTGTGCTTAGGGATAGTTTCACCATTGTAAGTTTTAAAAATTGATGTCATATATATTGTAGTTTTAATGTTCATATATTTGATGATCGAAGTGCTGCATACCTCATGTAGCTCCCTGATTATTAAATGTGACACATGTTACAGAGAGTTGGTTGTACATTGGTGGATTGCCTGAAGCAGTTCATTGTTGCTGAACATGTTGAAAACTATCACTGCAGCCACTGTTGGCATAATGCTGCAATCAAGTATCTCTCCTTAATGGAAGGAAATGAGGTCATCCCTGTGTGAATCTTTTATTTATTTAGAGCTATATAAAGGCAGCTGAGGGATGCATAGACGACGGTTGCTGAATCTAGCAAGTGACTGTTCTTTATGATGTCAATTTGTGTGATTTTTTTTGCCGTTGTTACTCAGGTAGAACTTGAAAAACTTAAGAGATGTTCTGACCAAGAACTCTGCAATTGCCGAGAAATGTATAATCTTGAGAAGCTACCTTGGTCAAATAGGTTCTCACATGCTCTGAAGCAGCTAAGTATTGCTCGGTGTCCAAGGGTATGCGTTGTGTTTTGATCTGTCATCTCTAATTTTCTCAAGAATTTATTCTTTTGTAGTTCAAAACCTCCGAACTACTGAAACGTTTCATTGTCTGGGTACAGATTTTGTGCATTCAGTTGAAAAGAGTTCATATGAATGAGTTTGGAGAGCCAGTCAAACTACAGGTGCTTGAATCTCTGACATATTGGGTCTACAATTTCCTTGACGCCTTTATTTTTGTTAAACAACCCCCCCCCCCCCCCCCCCAAAAAAAAAGAAAAGTTCCCCAAACCCAAGGCTATTTTGATTGTACTTTTGAATGGGTTAGACATAAACTTGACTAATTTTCATATCTGCCTAGCTTTAACGAAAGAATGTAATGGCAGAGTTGCATATTCATTGAATTTTACTGAATATTTTTTTTTGGTGTGATGATGGTAATGCAGGGCCATATTTCTTTTCCATTGATTTTGGATGTGTTGTCATTCATGACAACTAAGCTGGGAGTAAAGATACAGGAGATAGATGCACAAACTCTGCCATTAAATCTGCAGCATAACAGAAGAAGCCGTTTGCCAAATCATTATAATCTGCAATCTAAGATAAGAACGTCGAAATCCAGTGGCATTTATGGAGAAGTGAGAGAGCAGATTAATGTAAATGGTCTTATTGGTGATGGACTTGCGTCCTCTACAAATAGAGAGGCACTTCTTAATGACACCGTGTCTCCCTGTGCTGGCTCTTCAGAAAGCATTCACTCAGACACACAGATGCAATCTTTTGACAAGGTTGGTCCATCTCTTTTTTTTGGATATTGATGCATTTAGTTTACATTGAACCTTGAAATCCTATATCCTTGCAGTTTGCGTGTCTACTTTTAACATTCCCTTTTAAGGAAGCTTCATTTATTTGTCTGTTAGTCTCGAATTTATTTGTCAAATATAACTGGAATTTTCCTTCCTCTTGGTGATTTTTCTTATTCCATGATCCAAAACAAATTTTTTCAGCTCACAAGTCTTTTTTTTTTTTTTTTTAAGATTGTGCTGAAATCAAACTCTACTAATTTAATTAGGAGGGTAATGCTACTATTTAAAAATGGGATGAGGTAAATGTAAGTCCTCTGTGAGACACAATCCCCTTAGAAAAAATGGGTCCATTTGACCCTTGACATGTCCTTTCTATTCTCCTGCACTGCAGTGCCTAATACTACTTGTGATGCTTGTAGAAGCTGAAATTAATTTAAATGAAAATATATTTTCTTCTGGAATAATCTTAAGAATGTGAGGAGGAATATATGATATTGACTTGGTAGTGGATGTGCTTTTTGATTTCTTCTTATATTGTGTTTTATGCAGGTGGACGTTTCTGGTAATTTAGTTTCTCAGGAAACATGTTTGTATCAACTTGTTTCTGTTGTGGAACACTTTGGAAGAGCTGGAAGTGGGCATTACACTGTTTACAGATGTGTGAGAGTGGAGTCCTCAGGAGATGCCTCTGATGATTACTTGAATCAAACTCCAATGCGCTGGTTTTGTGTTTCAGATTCTCAGGTGCATGCTGTTTCAGAGGACGAAGTTCTTTCTGCTGAAGCCAGCTTGCTTTTCTATGAGAGAATTCCAAATAAATGAAAAATAAAATTCTTTATGTTGTTTTGGGAAGTTCTGAGTTGAGGAAGTGTGCACTGGTTTATTAGCTTCTTAGTCACAGGAGTCTATAGTGACGTTTAGATTAGGAGCGGTATAACTATGCGGAGAAGTTTTACAAAACGGTAGACATGATTCAATACCTAAAAAAAGGATAAATATCAATATACATATCAAATTTGGGGTGGAGAGTGGAGGGAAGAGGGAGATAGAAAGAAAAAAAGAGAAGAAAGAGAATGTGATAAATGTGATAAATGATATGATATGAAAAAGAGAGATGAAAAGAAAAATGAGGTGGAGAAGGAGGTGTGAAATTTATAAGTGTATGATTATCATTGTTGAAAAAAAGGCAAAGTTACAATTTAAGTTTTTTAGGAGGGTAACTAAAATGAAGGAAGAAATATCCACTTTGTGTTAAACACATGTAGGGTTGTCCTGTTCAGAACTTAGTCACAATTTTAATTCATCAACCCTCCCTAAAAGTATGTTTAGGACGAAATAGTGGTGTACACGAGTTGAGTTAGGATGGGTTTAATGGTATTTTGGAGCCGACCCGATTAAAGAAGTTCAGATTGGACTAGGTTGGTTTTCTTTGTTTTTGAATTAGCACCCGACTCAAACCAATCTAATTATGTTCGGGTTAGGTTGAGTTGGGCACTTAGTTTCATATAAAAAAATTAAAAGGGATTGAAATAAACATAAAAAGGGGGGAAACACAAACATTATGTAGTTGGATCATATCATATTGGGAAAATTTTAAATATTTTAGTTTATCATTTTTATTGGCTTTTTATGTATATGGTCAGGTTGGGTTGAGTTGTTTGGGTTGAAAATGCGAAAATCTAGTACCTAACCCGAATTAATAGGGTTTTACTTAATCGAGCCCAATGACTCAACCTGACACGTATTTTTTTTAGGTTAGATTGGATTGGATTGATCGGGTCTACCCAATTCATGTGCAACCTTAGAAAGAAATGTCCACTTTGATTAGGGAAATATAACATGGATCCAAAATCAGAAATAAAGTGGTTCATAGCAAACTTTTATCATAGTAGTATAAATTTAAGGCGTAAATGCACTTTTAGTCTCTATGATTTCAGTATCAATTCATCATAATAGTCTCTATCATACTTCTTAATACCATATTTAAGCTTAGACAGAAGAATATTATTTTTACTTTTTAATTTTGTCATTTTGAAATTAATACTAATAATAATAATAATAATAATAATAATAATAATAATAATAATAATATAACTGCATTAGAAAAGGGAGTTTATATAATTTACATTTGAAATTCTCATTAACTTAGTTGTAATTTCTATATAAATTCCTGAAAGATTTAGACTTGGTTATTAACCATAAAATATAAAAATTATCATTTTCATTCTTAAAAACCAAAAAGGCAACTGATTTAGTTTTTTTAATATTAACTTAGTTGTAGGTTTAAATTGATTTTTTTTTTAAATCTCATAGGATGAAAGTTGTAATTTCTATGCAATCCTCCTTGAAGCTGTATGATAATCATTTGATCCAAAGGGTTAAAACTGAAACTAACATTGCTTGGTCTCCTCCCCATGTTGGATGTCTCAAACTTAATATCGATGGGTCTGTTTATAAAAATCCTCAAAGTGCTGCTGGTGGCGTAATTTTAAGAAATGAAGATGGAAAATACATTTGTGGTTTTACTGCCAATTTTGGTATTTGTACAGCCTTGAAGGCTGAGCTCTGGGCCTCTCTTTGGGGTATTAAAATGGCTAGAAGCCTTAATTGTAGGAACTTAGTTATAGAGGGTGACTCTAAGGTTGCTATTGACCTTATCACTAAGGGTTGTTCTAACACCCACCATTGTTTTAGTCTTATTAGAGATATTAGAGAAGCTCTTGCTTGGGATTGGTCTGTATCTTTGAAACACACTTATAGGGAGGGAAATAGAGCCGTGGATTGTCTTACTAATATGGGACATGGATACCCCTTAGGTATTCATTGGCTTTTTTTTGTTCCTAGATCTTTGGTAGAGATTATTAGGGATAATTGTAGATGAGTTTCCCTCCCGCGTGTTGTTTAGTTGTTTTTTGGGCTGATTGCCCCCCATTTATCAAAAAAATAAATAAATAAAGTAACCATCTCAAATCTTGAGTTGAAAATAGTGTTTCATATATTAACTTCAGTTGAATTAGTTGAAAAAATGAAAGATTTTGCAATTTCATCCATAGAATTCCCTTCCACTATAATGATTTTACTTGGTACTAGTCATTTTTAATGGAAATGAATTAGTTGAGTACATTCTCCTTTTAGGTTAAAGGAAAAAAAATATGTATATAATTTTATATAAAATTAAATACTTTTTTATCATATTATTAGCCCGTAGACAGACCAATACGTAGTTCATAAAATAAAAAAGGAATTTCATTTTTTTTTAATGAAACCATGTGCTTCTAATTCAGTATAAAAAAGCAACCAAAAGTGTTTTTGAAGAATTTTGTGATCCCTAAAAATTAAATAAAATAATTATTTTTAATTTTAAGTTTGTCTCCTTAAGAAGTTGCTAAGTAGAGCAAGTGGATTTGGATAGTTTTTATATGATACAAACATATATATTTAGTGTGAAATGTTATGACGGGATTTCCTTTACATTAGGATATATACAAGCTTCAATATATGTGTTTTGTTTTTCTTATATATTACATGCAATTATTTTAGAATTGTGTAAGATATGGACGAAGACAAATAAAATTTTGAGAAAAGATACTTGTACAAATTTTGTGAGATATGTACACAATTTAAATGATTTAAGAAGTTACTTTATTACTAGAATATTATTCAATAAGTTGCGTTGGAGTATATGGATACGTGTGTAAGTTTAATAAATAAACATTACTCTAAAATTCCTAGATATCTAGCAGGGAACGTTCACATGCAATCACATGCATTTGGCTCCGCCACTCGGGGAATGGGTTTTATCTTTGATATCTTTAATACCTATAAGAATGAAACAGAGCGAAATGGAACAACATTATCATTATATTATTTAGACATTTTTGTGATGAAATGGAGAAAAAGATTAGTCTGATCTCATCTCTCCACCAAATTGAAATCTATCATTCTGTATTCTATTTCAGTTTATTTTAAACAATCTAATCAATGAAATCTGTTAATATTCCACTATACTTCATTCTATTTTATATCTTATCTTATTTTAAACGTACAATTTAATCAATTGACCCTATTAATATTCCTTTTTTTGTCAATTTAAACATAGCCTAAACTTATATTTCGTGTAAGAAAGACATAGGGGTATGTGCTTTTATTACCAAGTATATATATAATTACAATTTTCCTAGTATAAAATAAATCGTAGCCCAAAATTGCAACCAATTCAATTGTGAATCGGTGGTTTCCTGCTAGCTGGAGTGTAATCCATTGAGAACACTTCATTCCCCGCATTATTTTCTTCACCTTCTTTTGCCTTAAACACGTGATCTTGCTCTTCGTTACCAATATGAGCTGTTCTGGGATCCCTAGTGGTGTTACCCTTTTCTTTCAGTGTTCGTGCTGCATATAGAAAACAAATTGATCAATTAAAGAAAATTGTTTAATAAAAAGAGGGTGAATTAATATGAATATGACTATGATCTTAATTTATAACAAAATATATATATACCTCTAGCTTGGATAGAGATGAAGCAAAGGAGGAGGAAAACCACAAGTAGAAAGCGCTTGTTTTGTGACATAACCATCTTAAGCAATTAAACTTGTGTTCTATAACGTGATCTTGATATCTGAATCTGAATATGCCACATAGAGGTTCATTTGGGACCCTTATATATAGACACAATTTAGTTTAGCAGCTTGGTAATTAATTAGAAGCCAACATGCCACGAAGATTATTCGGTATGCATAAAACCATATCATTCCATTGTGGTAGTTTGTAAATGGTCTACGAGGGTCAACATCATTGTCTGCTCATGTCTGGTTTGAAAAGATGGGTATGTGCTTTTGGGGAAAGGCTTAAACAACAAAACTAGAAATCCACAACATCCATGTATTAATGTCAACCTCTACTATACGCGTAATTGGGCCATCTCAGTTTCCCTTTTATCGTTAATTGCTTCCTATTTATTATATTAATATTAATATACTTCCACAACTTTTCCATATACATGTAAGTTGGTGATCGATCAATGACTTTTCTCCCAGAAAATTTAGAACAAAGAACTCACCTTTTCAACTCATTCTGTACACAGATGAGATACTCCAATAGGACTCTGTCTCGTCTTTGGATCATTCAATCAACAAATTTATCGACAAGATTATTCTTTTTTTAATGCAAATGCATGTTTTTAAGCCATTGGAATTTCAATATTTCAATTATTTACACAAAATTGTGGATGTAGAATTTTATTTTAACTAACAACAAGTATCCCTTATAGGACAAGCTTAGTTAAGACTTCTCACCCCTCTCTAAGAGTGTGTTTAATGGGGATTTTCCCACAATCTCAACATGCGTTACCAACTGAATAACAACTTTCTCTTATAGGATAATCCTGTTCGGGGCTTAGTCTAAGGCTTCTTACCCTTTTCTAAGAGTGTGTTTAGTGGAGATTTTCCCACAACCCTCTCTAAGGGTTGGATGTAGAATTTAAATTATGTTTTAGAGCACTGCATAATCAAACTCTAGTTTCCCTGCTGCATAGTCTTTTTTTTGTTTAACTACATGTATCCTCCACGGAAGACAATTTTGCTAGAGTAGGAACATCCACATCATGGTGTTGCTAGATTTTTTCCATCCACCCCCGAGACCTTACTTAAAAGAAATTAAGCATATATAATTTGAACCAACCTCATTGGTGCTGCAGAGTTTTGATTTTGATGTCTCAAACTCATTTTTTTCCTTCAGTGAAGTAGTGTACAAGTCATTGCAATTTTGAGTTACGTTAACTAACAAAATACAGGCTAATTGAAGAAAGCCACCCACCTCTTAACTAGCAGATAATAACACCCATGATTTGTGTCAATGTCTAACTGAAATTTGATTGAGGAAATGTCTATAATATTGGGCTGCAGAGTCATTAAATTTGTGCCGGAACATACAGACAAAATAATAGCTTGAATCGTGCAAAATTGGTGCAAGGCCATCTCTAACTCTGTTTAACTGTTTATATACGCCCTGCCACTCTGAAGCATATTGCCTCACCCTGTCATTCCCTTCACATACAATGTGAAAATATTTAGTCAAGCCAAACATCAGTGTTAATTATACTGAGACATGCCACGTACATCATTTCCATACTTTTGGCCTTCAAATATATATAATAAATTCTCCTTAAATATTTTCTTTATATATATTTTGATATTAGTTTTAAGTCAAATTTGTATTAACGTTTTTTTAATCACCCCTACATTCAGAGGTCTTCCCTCAATTTTAATCTACTTAGGCCACAATCTTTTCTTTGTATAAACTATCCATATAAAATTAGATGACTAGGATTGATTTTTGTCACCTAATAAGTAGGTGTACATATATATAGAGAGATTGCATTTATACAATATTTTGCATAATCTTTTGCACAATAAAAAGAAAGAGAGGAAGAGAAATGAAAAAGAGAAGTGTTACGTACCGGGCCAAAAGGCCCAATATCACGCAAATCCGACCCAACAGAGCAAGTCGGACCATCCGGGTACTCAAGTCGGTTCAGGTCTTGCAAATTGGTCCCCATCTAGACGGCTACCATGTGTAGAGCATCAAAGCATCGCCTGCACCTCACTCCAGGAGATAATATCTTATGGATCATGGCCCATGGCCCAAATCCCTAGATATTTCCCTATAAAAAAAATATTGTAGACGTCAGATGTCAAGTACGCATTAATTACATATTGACTGTCTCATCTTGGATTCTCACTGATTTATGCGTCAGAGTGTCTTAGCGGGTACACCCCACCACCGTTGTGGCCCGACATCCGAGGCTCAGTAATACCCGAACCCGAGTTCGAGATCCATACACGAACAAGAAGTGTTGTGATGAATATAGAGGGGCAAGCGGGGTTTTGGCCCCTTTCAAGATCTCCTTTAAAATATTTTATTACTAAATATAAAATATATTTTGGGTATTAAATTTGGTCCCTTTATTTTACCTTGAGTTTATTTTTCCCCCCACAATGTTAATATATCATATATGCTCTCAATTCTTTATTTATTATATGTGTTGGTACGTGTATGTTTGGATTCATACAAAATCATGTTACAACTCAGCGCTTTTAAGCGTGGGTTTGGATCCACAATTACAACGTGATTAGTAATTTTTTTATTTAGTTCTCATGTTTAAATTGTGCATTTACATTGATATTTTTGTGACTACATAATTAACGTCTATTTATTTGTTGACTTAATAAATAAATTTTAAGTTAATATTATTTATATATTTTTTATATTTTTTATCCACTATTAAATGATTTCTAGATTTGTCTCTAAAAGTGTGAGTAAAATAATTGATGTGATATAAAAAAAATAATATGATAAACAGTAATAGATCCAGAAATTTTAATCTGTGGGAATAACACTTATTTATATATATATATATATATATTAAAAAGCTCTTGGAGAGACAATCAATACATATAATATATATAATAATACTAAGGAAAAATTAAAAAAATGTGGGGCAATTTCCCCCAAAACTCAACATGTTGGTCTGGTCTGTCCCTGGTGGTAAAAAGTGTTATAGGAATGAAATGTTGTAGTTGTAGCCCCGCATATTTTGAATATGTAATTTTCACTTTTGGACTTGACAATCAACAACTAAAGCTAAAACTTTTTGCTTATTCAGAGCTAGCTAGTAAAGTATATCAATCATTCAATTACCTTGGTGTTTAAAGATGCAAGATGCCAATTATGATTTACTATGTAGCACTGTATTGGCTTTGTCACATACAATGGTAGTTTTGTTTGGTCTGATTGTTTTCTTCCCATCGAGTTAGATTGCATACGTAAGAAGATTTGATTAATTAATCATGGAGGATGGCAGGCATTAATGAATTGAGGGAGAATACCCGACAGAGGTGAGACTACGATCATTTTCAGATAAGACAATGGACAATGTTTTTCTTGTTTGGAGGATTAAGACAATAGACAGTGTTCGTATAGATCACATGGGAAGAGTCCGTTGATCATCTACCAGGTAGGCCTGCTTTGTCCCTTACATATTGCACATGAACCAAACCTGATTTTGAGGGCTATTAATCATAGACAGAGCAATGATAGAGAGAATGAAATAACCAACCAAGTGGCCTATGGCTGAGACCTACATACCACATTTAGGTTTAATTAGCATTTACTCTATAAGGCCAAAACTATTATCAAATAGTCAGAAAATCTCTTGGGAGGGCTATCTAACCATCTCCCGGCTCGAGAGTTAAACTCATAGCTATACCTATAGGGATTCCCGGTTAAAGATAAAATAAAAAGTGAGAAAATCAAACTAGATAATTTTTATAGAAGAATTTCTAACCAAGGAAAAAACATTGAATCAATCCGGTAAAATAAATTCAACTCCTTTCCAGAAGTTGAAATATATTCTTTATAACTCAATTTCTTCATAAGCTCTCATATTTAACTTCTTTATGAGTGACTAATTTCAATTTATGAAAAAAGTTGAATTTATTTTATCTCTTTAATTTATTCTATTTTTTCCTTCTAAAAGTTCTTTTACGGAAGTGTATCTAAACTAGACCTAACCATGCAAGTTTTAAAAATACTTTTTATATATTAGAATTTCAATTCTTAATTAGTAATAACTAGTATCATATCATTTTCTTTTTCATTTTCAAACTAATGTGACTACTGGCTACGGTAAAATCTATTTTATAGGGAGTTTGTTATTCAGCTAAGATAAAATTAAATCAAATATGGTATTTGATAATATGAATATCTTGAGTATATCCACAATTATACTTGAGATTTTTAAGTTCCTCTCCCTTAAATAATAAATAGTTACGTTTATTGATAATCCCCTAATTTCTGAACAAAGTGGTAAAATTATAAGGAGAAAACTTCGATCAAGTTCCTTATATTCTTTAACCTTAATTACCATCAAATTATCAAATCAAATGATAACATGTATATTTTTTCAAGTGTTCAACATTATATTTTTTAATAGAGGTTTTTCAATGTCAAAAGATATATCTATGCCATTATTTAATTTGAGAACTTGATGGGCAAATTAAATATAAGGAACTAATTATCTAATTAAATGCACTTAATGTAAAATTAATTTGATTGATTCAAGTATATATTGCTTTTGATGCAACTCTTTTAGTGTGAATTTTTCACTTCAAAGGAGAAGAATAAAAATTTGTGATTATTAATGAGAAAATCAAGTGAATAAATTTAAATAATTTAATAATTTATTATATATGTGTAAGTATTTTATCATAATTTCAATTAATGTTACCACTCTTCATCACTTCTTGAAGTAAATAACTTATTTTGGAAGAGTATAATTCTATTATTTTTTATCCATATATATAATATAGGCTGCGTCTAGGGCATCAGTGACATACCGGTATGACACCTATTAAAAGTCGTTGGATCACTTTCATTTTTGAATAAACGGCCCTGATTGGTTGATTATTTTATTCTAAATAATTGAGTGACCTATTATTACTACTAAAAAGAGGTGTCATACCGGTATATGTGTGTGTGTGTCTTGTTCAATCATCCTAGTATTACTCCTATTTTGGGTCAATTAATTACATATATCTTCTGTGTATTTTAGGATAATATCTTGTTTGTCACTTAATCACATTTAAAACTCTATCCCTCTATGTGAATTTGGGTCCTACTTTCGGATCCGGATTTGGTGCATTTGGTGCTATTGTGAGATCTGGACCATCCGATCTTAATCGGACGGCTCAAATGCCAAGATGCTAAATCGGTATTAAAAAAGCATCTCGGCATATGAGCCGTCCGATTGAGCCGTCCGATTAAGATCGGACGACCCAGATCTCACAACAGCACCAAATGCACCAATTTTCGACTGCATGAAATCCAAATTCCCTACTTTCATACTAACTATTATATATTCGTGTAATTATATGTAGAGACGAATTTAGGGTAAAGGCATTTTACATAGTCCACCTCCTTCAAAATATTTCTAACCTCTATAAAAAATTTGTTTAATTATTATACGTGAAGTTATTTTTATATTAGACCTGAGCCCTATTTTTATATGAGAAATGTTCTTTGTATATGTTGTACATGTAAAATATAGAGAGAGAAAAAGAGAAAAGAAGGAAAAGAGAGAGAAATGTGGGATGTGATGAGTGATATGATAGAGAGAGATAGAAAGAAAAAGTGTGTTGTATGAGTTGTTGTATGTTTTTTTTTTTATGAAAAAGTTATCTCTTTTTATATTAGACTTGAGCCCTTCCTTATTTCATCTCTCTCTTTTTTTTAACACACTCTTCGTGTGAGTAAGCTCCGAACAGGATTAACTGGCAATAGGGGATATCTATGGTTAACACCATCTTAAACCTCTTTATCCAAATAATAAATTAGGATAATTATAATGTTTTTCAAGCCCCATAACCCAACCCAGTAGTTATTATTCTTTCTATACCCCTTTAAATGACCTTTAAATTCATCCGAAATTAACTTCAAAATCTGCATATATAATTAATACAGCACTTGACATACCACCAAGACCAACAGCCTAGTGGTATGAGATTTGGTAGTTTAGTGTGGAGTTTTAGTTTCAAACAAACCTTATTGTCCTCTTTATTTATAAAAAAAAAAAAAAAAGATATACATGGAAAGTTGAGTATTAATTTTTTTTAATTTATTTTAGAAACTTATTTTCCTTGGTTGAACGCAAGGGTGATCTGCATTAACGATTACGATGGAAGGGTTCATATTAAAATACACATTTGGTTTGTGGAATATTATATAGATGCGCCTACTTTGGTAGGAGATTATGACTGATGTCCATTCCAAAGTTTTGGAGGACCTAATAGCCAACCTTGTACTCTATAATCTTTATGCTTACCAATATTTGAGTACATTTCGTGATAGTCAAAAGAATGAAAAAAGTAAAATCAAATGATATAATTAATCAAAGGAAGAATCTAACAACAATATTTAATTATTTTTCTATCCCTTTTTTCTGAAACACAATCAAGAATATGGTCATTATTACATAATCGCTGGATAAAGCGAGTTTAATTAATAAATGATTCAATAATGAAACTGACTTGTTGGGAGTCATGAAAGAGGCTTTGCACATAAAAGAATATATATTTTTATACAAAAAAAACGCATAATTTTGTTGTATCTCTTGTTATTTTACTCATATAGCAATTGTGGCCTACAAGAGCTTCTTCTCCAATTGCCAGGTAGCAATTCATCATTATTGTTAATTGCTCTGTAGGTGACTGTTTGTTCTGCTTCTCGTTAACATCAGTTATCTCTTAAGTCAAGTAGTTAGTTAAATGAGTGTTTGATTAAGTGACTGATTGAAGACCTTTCACACTAGACATTGTAGACAACACTTGTGAGAAAAAAGTTTGTTAATGACATATGGAGTAATAAATGAATCTTATTCAGACACACACACACACACACATATATATATAGTTGAACTTTCGGACATTTTCTATTCTTCATGTGTACTACTGGGTAGAGCAATTTGTTGTTTATGATGGCTGAAGAATCACTCACTTGTATCTGCATATATCACTATTTCATTTTCAATCATGCATTTCCACAGCTTCTTTTATGTGAATTGACTTCAAACTTCACAGCCCAATCCTGCAGATTTTGTATTTCTAGAGCAAGCTCTTCAGATTGACTATGAATTTACATAGCTGCACTTGCAACTGAGATATCACACCAAACAGTGATTGGTAGGTGTGGAAGTGAATTGTGACCACAGGCGGACTTTACCTGTAAAGTCAGGATTTGAATCCTAGAGTTGAGAGGACTTTACTTGACCACCACTACTGACCAGAGTTAAACCCACAGTCATGTATGTGGGGATTTCCGGTCAAAGACAAAAAAACTGAGATATCACAAACTCTATTATCTTCTTTACATAAATTATCTCCCGTGTCTTGTAGATGTACTACCCCCACCAGTGGAATGATTACCATATTAAGCAATATAGGGATAAGATAAGGTGAATATATTAATAATCTGTCTTGATGACTTCCATGTCTTCAAAGCAATTTTCAGACTTAAAACTTTGAAAACTCTTCTCAGTACACTCCCCTTACATTCTCATAACTTCAAAAACTATATACACGTGAGTTCTAAATTATATATGATTAGGCAGCAGCTAGAGAACTAGTGCTTTCTCAACACAAGTTGGTGATTGAAGTGTCCTAGCTTCAAAGTTCAAATGACATCTATACATTGAAGGTCATATATAGAATTGGAGAGAAATTAAGCACTGGATTGGTACTTTTTCTACCAAAATTTTTTCTAAGAAAAAAAAAACTTGGGGTCTTAATTATGGATTGGAGGATTCTTTTTTGCAGGAGTATAGTCCATTGTGTCCAACTCATCACTGCTGTCTTGTGCCCCTTCATGGTTAGGCTTCAACTTAAACTCACTACTTTGACCCTTCTCAGCTCCATCCTTATTCTCTCTCAAATTTCTTGCTGCAAGAAACCAAAAGAAGAATCACATAAATAATAGACTTCAAATATTATGTATGTAATAATAATACTACCTCTAATTTGACAAGACTATAGAATACATGAAATTAATTAAACTAAGCTTACCTCTAGCTGTCATGGAGATGAAGCAAAGCAACAAAAAAGTAATAAGAAGTAGGCGCTTGCTTGGTGACATGGCCATGTTCTTAACTCTAGAAGTTTAATGCTATAACTTTAAATGTGAAACCTTGCACTTGCATAAGATAAGGCCTAGTTACCCTCTTTATATAGGCAGAGAATTAAGTACCTGCCAAGAGGGTGCAGTGACAAGAAAAAATATTGTTGTGATTTAAGTTCAAATCATTGTCTCCTGCTCTGTCCTCCCTGAAAATGACAACACTTTGCTTCAAATACAGGATCCAAGTTAAGAGCAGAAACAACCCCATTTCCCTCATTGTTACTTACTTGGCACTTTGTGCCTCTGAACATTTAGTACTGTGCATTAACCAAAGATCTGCATCCTCCAAAATAAAATAGAAGACAAAGAAAAACGTTTTGGAGAGGGGAAGGGGGGCTCCATTCTTCTTTTGTGGAATACCTTACGTACTTGTAAGGGTAATGTATCATTATGAAAACAGGGATTGCAGCAGGCACCTGACCCCTATCCAATCTCACAAGATTGGGTAAATTTCAATATTCCCTATATTTATATACTGACAGACATGAATGCTTACACATGCAATTTATGAAACATATTTTTCTTTCATTTAGTATATATATAATAATGACACATTATATATATACCACACTTTTTACTAATATAAAAAATTAGCAACAAAACCACCTACCACGTGCATAAGCTGGTAAAGGACTGTTCCAGCTTAATCAGTGGTCTCGAATTCGAACTCTGGGTATGCAGTTGTGTTAAATACTCGGATGAAGAGTTTTGCCAAGAACTTTCCCAAGAACTTTGTCGCCTATAGAGGTCATACCCGGCTTGATAGGATTACCTCCCGTGAAGGATGTCCGTGATCTTTCATGGAAAAAATTAGCTACAAAGTATCTTAAAGATATGTTTTATTCATGGATTATTCAATCAAACAATAACCAATTATCTACACCAGAAATCTTAAATTATTTTTGGTTCAAAAAAAAATCCAATCTCATATAATTTGGGAAATTTAAATTTCACATGACATGTTGAGACTTGAGAGATATAAAATGCTGCATAATTTATAAAATGTTTTCCCCTTCAATTTTATTCATGGAAATGCATAATTTTGTTTATCACTATATGCACTCAAATATAGGATTTATGAATATTTCTCATGACACAAGTAAATGGATTAAATTAAACACCCGCCACAGTTTTTTTGTCTCATAAAAATTAGGAACCTTATATTAGAGAACAGAGTAAAAATGCTCATGTGATGTAAAAATAATGTCTTTCTCTTATTTATATTTTGTGTATAAGGAGATATGAATATGATGCATTATCATCTTTCCAACTCCATCACCATATACAGAACTAAATTTGTGAAATTCTTATGACTAATTAAAGTATAAAACCTGATATTAGGCGTTTTGCCCTGTCTAGGTAGAATAACTCTCTTCCATGCACATGCCTCATCTCTTACTACAAGCATAGAGTGGTAGATATGCGTCTATACATAAGGGCAATACCATAGGAAGAGTATCATCCAGTGTGTGTGCCTCCTATTTAATTATTCTATCTCCTTCTCCAACATCCCTCTTAATAATCCCTACTTTTAATTTGGTTAAGCAAGAAAGGAAACCATGCATTAATGAGCAAAAATAGATAACCGACATTGATGGGGCTTCCATCATTTTCAGATAAGGCTTTGAACAATGTTGTGTATGGAAAAATCACGTGATCTATCTAATTGTGGGGCTTCTTTGTCCCTTAATTTCCCATAATTAAACCAAATAATGGTTTAAGTTCACCGTTGATGCTTGAGATTAAAGACAATGGTCCATTTTCAATTAATTTATGTAGTGAGACTTCTAAAAGAAGAAGAAAAAAAAGAAATTAATAAGATCAAATGAATTCAATTTTTTTAAAAAAAAATTAAAATTAGTTTTTATAGCTCAATTTTTTTAGACTTTTTTTTAAAATCTAAATTTCTAAAAAAGTTAAATTGCAAAGACTCATTTCTACTTATAAGAAAAAGTTAAATTTATTTTATTTTTTTGTTCTCTAGAGAAATTTATTTAAACTTACCCATTGTATAGAAGGATCAGGAATAAATAAATTAACTTTTATGCCAAAGCAATTTATCCATAAAACATATCATCATATGCATACAATCACTTCAAATGGGGAGGGGGAGGAAAATAAACATAAACATGACATATAATCACTTCCAAAGGAAAAAAAAAAACAGAAAAGAAATACATCTTTCAACAACTCTTTAAAATTGCTCCACTAGCAATTCTCATAATACAACACTACACACCTACCTTTAACTAGGAACTGGAAAATAACATACAAACAACTATATATTATATATATTATTAAATTTAAATAAAAGTTACAAATATAAGAGAATCAAGAAAATAAAAAAATTATAAAATATATAGATATGCATAATTAGTTCAAATAAGATCTAAAAAAGATTGATTAAATAAATTATTTAAATTTATTAAAAAGGATATACATAATTTATTTAAAGTAATTTGAATGAACAACTGAGATTAAGAGAGAGAAAGAAAATTTGGCAAAGACTACCGTGAATCTTCCAATGGATGATGTATGCGGTGAATCATCTTTTTTAACGGTTAGATTTTTGTTTAGGGAAATCAACGGCCGCAGTGATTTACTGGCTACCTACTAAATTTACGGGCATATTTTACATTTAAAATTTTTAACAATTACCTAATAATCCTTAAATATTTATAATTTTGGGAACGTGTCCAAGTTGAAGATAGTCAAACACCAACGATGTTGAAGTCATCCTCTCACATGGTTGCACGTTAGGGGTCATCGTTAAAGATAGTAATCTCATTAATCTAAACACATTTTTGGAACGTTAATTGAACGTTTGTGTGAGAAAAATTTGAAGATGATAATCTTCCTTATTTCTGATAAAGCGGCACCATGTTCACAATATGAGAGTGATCATAGCACGCATAACAAAGTGGTGATGATGATTTATCATGCTTCTAAATTTTTAGTTGTAAATAATATCTGAGATGGGTTATTTAGTATGTTTGATCAGTGTTTAATTATTTTTTTGCTGTGCTGAGAATTTTCTGTTCATCCATTGTGTCTTTGTTGGTACTTGTTATAGCCATTGATAAAGGTCGTTACCCTCAAACATCTATCTCCCTCAACTGGCGATCAACTACTAAAGCCTTGGCTACGTGGCTCGCTTTGCATTCAAGGTTAACAACAATCAACCATCAAAATCAATGCACATAGTGTTTATTAAACATAGATGCAGAACTTGTTTATATATGAAACTAATTCAATTTAGGGTTTTAGGAAACTAATTCAATTTCATCATGTATAGCCTTTATTGTAATTACTCGTAAATTCTAGATCAAATTACAACTTTTTTTCTTCACATGTACCAGTAATAAAACTAGCAATTGAAGGTAAGCAAAAGTGATTCACAATGTGGACAACCCATTAAGAAGATCCACCTTAGTCTTAACCAGAAAATTTTAATATAAAAAAATTAAAAGGAATTGATTTGAGAGTATAAACAAATAAAATTGATAAAGAAAAAGAAAAAATTAAAATTAGTTAAAAACTTGAAGTTTTAAAAAAAGAAGATAACTAAACAATGATAAAGCCGCACATCTTTAAAAAATAGCAATACAATGTATCATTTTAATTTATTTTATGAGAATAAACAAATAGTTTTTACAATTATTCCTATTACTATTGTTTAGAATTATTTATTATTTAATGTTTTTCCATGTAGCTTTTTTTGGTGGAAACTATAAATTCTCGCATTAAATTACTGATGTACCATTGATGAATTCGAATATTTTTTTTTAGATGGAGATGCTTAAAAAAAACAGAAAAAGAGAACAGACAAAACAAGGCATATACTGATATTCTACTCAGATAATAAAAAAGGACACCGTGACCCCGGTATGCAGATACAGTAATATTTATGAGCTAGTTTCTAAAATAATGGATATGTTGGAGATACCCATACTTTTTTCAGTAATAAAAAATATTAGGTATTTACTCTATTAAAATTTTGACACTTATTCATACAGATAACTGATAAATTTTTATAATTTAAAATTTATTTTAAATTAAAATAAAAAAATTTGATCACACAATAAGTAAGAAAGCAGTACTACTGAAAATTTACTCACCAATTAGGTACCCTCACCTGATAGTGATAGGCAAGTTATATGTTGTTTTTAAATTATTTTTTTATTTTATAAATTAATATTAATCTCAATCGATATTGTTAATTTGAGTTGCAACTATTTGATATTATCTTTTAATTATTTAAAAATATTTAGCGAAAGATATTGTCAAGCAAATGCTTTAAGATACTGGTCAAAGAATATCTAAAATATATTATTAAATGATTTTAATTATTTAAAAAAAATTGAATTTTTTATGCTTTCAATATAAAAAATAACTTTTTATCATTACATAGTTTTTAACTTTTTGTACCTTTATTTCCTTAACTAGCACTTTAATAACACTCGTTAACATTTTTTTTATTGAATTATTGAGTAATATTAATTATAAAAAATTGTTTTAACATAAAACTTCATTAATCAGCATTAATTAATATTAAAAATTTGTTCAGCCAGGGGTTGATTTTTTCTTTTTGTCCAAGCCTTGAGGAATGAGTTTGAGTATGTACACCTATTTTTCAACAAGTTCAGCCCTTTTAGTGAGCCTACATGTGGGCGGGTCCGGTTCATCAAATTGCGGAGTTGCAGTTACGTACAGAGCAACTATTAATTTGACCAAAAAAAACAACTAGAATAAAACACTAACACTAACACCACCTCAACAAAATTTATTTTATTTCCTTACCGAAAAAAAAAAATTCCTAATTTTTAAATTATTAAACAAAAAAATGAAAAGTCATAGATAAATAGATTATAGATTAAGGCACCTACTACACACATAAAGCATTTGCATGAACACGGTGAACACCTACAAAGTACAGCGCGGTTTGAATTAAATTTGAAAGTAAGATCTTAAAAATTGTCCTTTATTAATTGCTTAAAGTTGAAAAGCGAGGAATTGAAAATGTACTTTATGTGATTATTACCCTACCTTGATGAATTTTACTGTTCAGTTCGTTCAATGATCATGACAATGATGAGCTTTATTGCTACAATAGTTATTATATATAGTATAGTTCAGGTGATGGTCCAACTAATACATCATTGGGCACCGTGTCGGGCACAAATGACAGTGTCCCAGGAGCTTCTGTGACTGCATAAAAAAAAAAAAAACTGAAGCAAGGAAGGGAATCCCGTTACCTCTGAACCAATTAACAAATTGTTGGGGCTAGAATGAGTAGAATGGATGTGACCATGTCTGGAACCATTTGTGCATCCGGGTTTTAGGGTAGGGGCCAGTGGGTCACAAATGGAAACGCGTGGACTCGAGCCACATTGAGACCGACACATGCATACAAAAGGTCTCTTCCCTTAACATTGGTTTTGTTTGAAAAATAGAGTGGTCCCAGATCTATATGGGTCATGAACCTGAGAGTTTTGGAGCCTCTGGGCTGGTCACGTGATATTGGTTTGGTTCCGCGTATTAGCATGTGGTTAAGGGGATTAGGAAAGAGTAATCACGCTTGGTCTCGGATTTATTTGGTTCGTCAAGGATGAATGAGACTGGGTGATCGCTTTTACTTTGTCTTTGGGCAGTTGAAGTAGCGATCGAGGGCACAAACTCACGTGCTTTTGTTGGTCATCAACTCATTATCTACGCTATTATACGTCTACTTGCAATGTATCAAACCTAATAATTAGGGCTTAAATTGGATTAACCTGGCCAGATTTTCCTTTAAACGGGTTTTATTTATTTCTTAAATGTAAGGTAATTTCATTTGTTTATTTGAGGCTTAGAGTGTGTTTGGTAAAACTAACTGAAAAGCTAGTTGAAAGCTGAAATGCTAGCTGAAAGTTTAAAGTTTGTTGAAAGCTGAAAAACTATTGAATGTGTTTGGTAAAACTAACTGAAAATGGTAAAATGACACATTTAAGGACAATATTAATTATTAAATAATAATAAGTGAGGGTGGTTGGGGTTAAATTGGATTAACCTGGCCAGATTTTCCTTTAAACGAGTTTTATTTATTTTTTTAAATGTAAGGTAATTTCATTTGTTTATTTGAGGCTTAATTACACTTTTAATCTCCTAATATCATTCGTCCGCAATTTTGGTCCTCTTACTTTTTTTTCCGCAATTTTGGTCCCACTATAATTCCTAATCTTGAATTAGTGGCCCTTTCTACGCATATTTAGAGGTATAGAGGGACAAAAAACTTGAACGTTAGGATTGGGAATTAAAGGAGGACCAAAATCATAAAAAAAAAAATAAGGAATCAGAATCGTGGATGGATGTTAATAGGGGACCCAAAATATAATTAAATATTTATTTAACCCACTAGAGTCGGCTTAGTGGCGGGAATTTGGACAATTTAGCATAAGGTGTTTGGTTAAAACCTCATTGCATTCCATATAAAAAAAAATCATTTGTTTATTTAATATGACTATTTTAATGTCTAATATTGTTTTCTTAAAATTCATTTAAAAATTTAGGTAAAAAAGACCCGTTTACTTTTAAAAATATTCTTTATTTTTATTTTCTGTATTTTAGTTTTAATTATAAATAATGTCAATTTATTTTAATTAGATTAATAGACTTACTTTTAATAGGGTTAATAGACTTAAGTCTTTAGATATACTAACAAATTTGTAATAAGATACTATAATAAAAATAATATATTTTGATTAATATATCAAGATTTTCAAAAGTTTTTTAAATGGCTTAAAACTTAAACAGATGACCAAATATATTTGATAAATAGATCCACATTATGTCGACATGATAAGGTTTGAGTTATAGATTCCTAACGGGACACCTCACTAGTGGCCATTTCTATTAACAATTGAGAGAATTGTTAGAGTATTATTAATACGTCGTTTATATATATATATATATATATATATATATATATATATATATATCATTGTAAACTATTATTAGCACTCATAAATTATTTATGATTTTTATGAAAATTTATAAATTTATTTTATTTCGTAAAATTTTTTAATCTAATGATTAAATTAAACGTTTATATATATATATATATATATATATATATATTTGATTGATTTCACACACTACACATTCTTCACTCTTAATGTTTAGACTTTTTTTAGGATATGTTTAGGGTGAATCATGACTTACACGTGATCCACAGTATACAAATATAGTAATTTAAATTTTTAATTATCAGATTTAATGCTTATTTTAGTCATAACCGATATTAAACTTATTTTCAATTATTTTTATAAAATATTGGTTGAAAACAATAAAAACTCAAATCAATAATGTCGTGTAATATAAAAGTTTCTCCTTTTCACTTTAAACTGATAAATCTTTAACGAAATTAGCATAAATTGTATTGTAAATTTTTATTTACCTTAAATTAAATTTAATTAGTCATATAACCAATAATATTTAAATTGGATTAGGTGTTTGATCCACCCTAAAATTTTCCCTTTTTTTAATAGATTTGACTTGTCTTAGAGGGAGCAAACTCTTCTCCCGTTACTGAAATTTACCAGTATGTGAGAGATAGACTCACACATTTTGTGGGTCCCACATCTCTTAATATGCACAATCCTCACTTGTCAATTTCGGTGTAGGAGCTCTCGAATAGCAGAGAATAACCCACAGAACACGTGAGAAGGAGAAGAGGGATCCTTTCTTGAAGCCCTAAGAGCACATTAAAACATTATTCACATTTGGTTTCAAATTAATTTTGTAATCTAATTAATTTTAAAAAAATCAAATTGTTTCAAAGGTTACAAAATTAATTAAATTTCAATATGGGACATGTGTTAAAATTTTCTTGAGACAGGTCAAAATTGGACCGATATCCATTATTTATTGACTAGACCAGCACTCACCTTGATAGTTTTAAGATGATTTTACTTTTGTAATTTATACATATTTATTTTATAATTTAAATATTTTATTTGTTAAAATTGTTTACTATTAATTTTAATTTAAAAAATGTGTATAATATACATGATAACTGCTTTTGTGTGTGTTTGTGCGAGTGTGGTAACATTGTTTAACATATCATGTGGTATGTTCCCCCTTTTTCCACCGAAAAAAATATGTGGTATGTTACACACGATCAAATTATTTTATAAAATTGAATAAATCATGGTCCAATAAACAAAATTACAACAAATTAAGGTATCGTTTGGTAGATGAACAGAACGAGACAAAATAGAATGGAACAGAGATTAGAATAGAATGTAACGACACAAAAAATGTTTATGTGTTGTGTTTGGTAATTAAAGAACATAACATGATGATATGTGTCCAATTACATATATATCCTTATCCTATTTATTATTTAATTAAGTATTGAAAATTTTAACATGGGGAGTTGAAAGGTGGTAGTAGGGGGGTGTAGGACGGTGGTGGCGGTGGCGGTGGCGGTGGCGGTGGCAACGGTGGTGGTGGAAATGGCGATAATGGTGTAGAGTGTCAGGTGACAATGGTGGTGGTAAAAGGTGTTAGGTGTTAGTGGTGGGGGTGACAGAGATTGTGGTGGTGGTGATGGCGATGGCAATTGCAGTTAGTGGTGGTGGCGTGGCGACAACGATGGCGATGGCGGCAACGACGACGGTGGTGGTATAGGGTGCCGAGCAACAGTGGTGATAGTAAAATGTGTTAGGTTGTGACGGCGGCAGTGACAGTGACAGTTGCGTTGGTGGTGGTGGTGGTGGCGACAATGGTGGTGGTGGTGGTGACAATGGTGGTGGTAAAATGTGTTAGGTGATAATGGGTGAATTTAGGAAGAAGGTTAATAAAGTCGATGGTAATTTTGTCAATAAAAACTAATAATTAGATGTTATGTCCTGTTCTCCTTGGTTCCACCCTTTTTTATAGAACCAAAGTGTTCCACTTTTTCAAGGATATGTTTTGTTCTGTTCTACTTTTAAAATACACCAAACGTATAATTTTATTTTTGTTTCGTTCTAAAGTATCTAACAAACGCTATCTAAAGTACATGTGACAATGGGAAACGCTTGGCCTTCTTTTTGTCTAAAAAATCGTTTTCAATGTTTTTGTTTTAAAAATTTGTCACCCGGCTATTAAATTGTTCACATTATGCATTATAATTTATTAATTATGCCCTATAAGAATATTTGCTTGCCAATGTTTTTGCACCTTTTGTTTTATATTTTACTACCTGTGTACATATGAGATAATTAGGTAAGGCTTTAACTTGATATGATATTAGTACACAATTCATTCTATTCTTTTTTTTTATTTTAACCACATGTACTGTTTGAGCCGGGACATCCACATCGATCATGGTGGAACTAACTCTCACAACAGAATTTTTTTTTTTCATTCACAAGACTCGAACCTGAAATCTTAACCTGAAATCTTACTTAAAGCCAATCAATCATATACCACTTGAACCAATCTCAGCTGGTAATTCATTCTATATATAAACTTAACCTTTTTACTTTGTGATCCATAAAAACATATAGCTTAAATTCACTACTCAAATTTTATTGCAATCCAACGTCTCCATTGAATCACAATTAATATAAAGATTGATGTACGATGAATAATGAGTATAGTATATTCATAAAGATCTAATCATAGACATACTATTCGAATTGAATACGCCTCATAAACACTGCCAAATAACACAAAATCTTATCCTTATACATTCTAATCATGAAAGGCTATCAACCATTGTTTGTCCACAAAATGAAATCGACATAACATGCATGGTTTTCAACCTTTTCAGCCATATGTCCACCATTCAATACAAAACATCTATATATATAGATATAAACATAACAAGTAATCAAACATCCATTCCACATGACTAATCAATGGTCACAACATTGCATGGACAAAAAAAAAACATTATCACCTCGACCTCAATCACCTATAGGTATAATCAAACATCCAACGTTGGTTGTAAAATTATAAATAAGTATGTAGTTTGAAAAATAATATTCATGGAAATTTAATCAAGTGCACTAAAATGGTTAACAATAATACACACACACATATAATAAATAATCACTCACAAAGTGTCTAGATGTCATACATATAAATATATGTAATGTTGACTAGCAAAATCAGATAGTTATGATTGAAAGTGTGTGATACTAAATAAACCATGCACAAAAGCAATCACAATTGCATTAGAGTGATGCACACAGAATATGCATACACATATGTATGTGTAAATTCCCATCAATGGTCGATATTAAGAGGTGGTAGTGTAATAGACATCATAGTGGTGTGGTGTCACATATAACACCACTAGCTCTAAAGATATAGAAGGCAAAGAGAAAGACATAGTCTATTTTTTAAAGAAATAGAGTATGTTTGATCTACAATTGAGTAAAATTGATTATAAAAATCAATAGTTAAGATAAGTGATGTATATTTTACAAAGTACGTTAGATGAAAGTGATTTAAAATCAATTATGTGAAATTATGATTTTGTACTGTTACAACGGTAAAACAAATGGAAGTATAGTCTATTTATAAAAATCACTAAATTTTTCAACATTAATTAAATATAATCACATTTAGTTATAAAATAATTTTTATTTAAAATTAATTCAACTTTTGAATATTAAAAGTTAAAAAATAACAATAAATATATTTTTATGGCTTATATCCTTTTGCCCGAACCATTGTTTACTTTATTAATAAATATTTCTTAATATTTAAATTATTGAATATACATATTTATTCAATATATCATAAATATATTTTATTTGATTTGACATGTAATGTATCTTCATTTCATTCCATTCCATTATATATAAAATAACATCTTAAAATATTTTTTATTCACTTTAAATTTTCATTACCATAAAAAATACATCTTTAATAATCTCATTCATCCATTCATGGCATGACATGTAGTAAAATTCTAAACATATAAACTATTATTATTTATTTTATTATCATCAATTTCTTATTTTATAATTCATATAATATGATTATCTAATAATTTTAAATTTATCTTAATTTTTCATAGTTTTAAATTTTACGTTGATTCATTTTTAATAAATTATATAATATTATATATAATATAATTATTATTAACTTGATCACAATTTCACCATAATTAAACTAATAAACCATTAATCGGTTCTGAACTTCATATCCCTTTTTAGAGCATTAACAAGTAACTACTACAATATTTCAAAATGATAAAATGAATTTTATACTAAATTAGTCCACGAGAGATTTCTTATCATGTAGTTTAGTCCTTGATTGAGTCAAAATTTCAAAATGGTCCCTAAGAGATTGCTCTGTCATGCAAAATGGTCTTTATCCTATAAAATGGTCCCTGAAAAACAAGCAAAACAAGCAAATTAGTCCCCGAGATATTAAAAGATCATGCAAATTAATCCTTGGAAAATGATCTTTTTAACCATTTTACATAACGAAGCAATCTCTCGTGAACCATTTTAAAATTTTAACCTTTTCTAAACTGCACGAGCAGAATCTCTCGGGACTAATTCGCGGTGATAACAAATAAAAATGCTAATGGATTATTAGAATTGCCCTGTGAATGATCCCGCGCTTATTCGAAGACGGAAACTATCGTGAGCACAGCAGAGGCGCTCATAATGATAGAGCCGATCATCCTCTCTGACGAAGACGACCCTTCAACCCCATTCCCCCTTTATTCCAAGAAACGCCGAACCGAACCGGATCCGAACCAGAACCCGACGGTGTTCATCATCGACGACGACCCAACCCCACAGAAGCAGCATGCTCATTCATCCACACCTTCTATTGTCGCCGAGACTCCAATGTCTGCTGCGCTATTGGATTCCGACGTTGCCATCGTCAAATGCACAAGACCTTCTTCTCCTTCCGATCCCTGCGCTAGGGTTTCTCCTTCCGGCTCTAAAAAGTTCTCAGGTCACTTTCATTTTTCCTCGCAAACAGTCATAGTCACAGCGCTATTCTTCCGTTTTAGCTCTATCTCTCGTTTCTTGTGTACTCTTATACATGCCTTATGCTTGTTGTTCTCTCCATGCTTTGTTTTGCAAAAATGTCGTTCGATTCACTTCGCTTAATTCTCTACTGGAACCCTAACATTACTCATTATTAGGTAATCAATGGTTATGGAAATAAAACACAGGACTGCAGCTATCTGTTTCTTTTGATCGTTTATTCAATCACTGCATATTTTACTGATACACTGAAATTACACTTCTGTGCTGTTTTGATCCTCAAATGCTGTCTTCATTCATGACAATTTAATTTGTTTTTTTTAATATGTTTTTTTTTGGGACTTGCATTTATGCTGTAGCTGTAGGTTTTCTAGTGGATTTTGCCATGCTTTATGATTGTTGTATATTATCTGTGCAGCTTGTTTGTATTTTATTTTATTGATTTCTCATCAATTAATTTTTGTTGGCTTTGAAATGTTCGTTATTCTATTCTATTAGAAATGAATATAATAGTTGAACATCATGTGCATTGTCCGTCTGTTGTTCAGGAATTAGTCAAATGATATGTTTGGAATCAGATAATGAGTCAGAAAATTCGGGAATGGGCAATTGGAATGATAATGAAACAAGAGGATTGTCTTCAGATCCTGTTGGAGACTCAAGGTGGACTTCAAATTCAATTGAGGCTGGAAGCTCTCCTGGTATATGTGTATTTACTGAGTTACAGTTGTTCTTGACCACCTGAAATGCTTTGTTTATTTGTTTATGCAATTGAAAATGACAGAGAGGCATGTTTCTTGTGGAAATGCAATTCAAGATGAAATGAAAGGGGAAAATCCTTCAAATCCAACCTCTTCACAAGTGGTTAGTCATCTGATAATTATTTTCTGTGTTGTGCTTATGCACATATATTTACCTATTTATTTGCTTCCTCATATATAATATAATACTGGTTTCTTCAAGTCATATTTTTTATATGGAAAAGTGGATTGTGTTAATTTTCTGGTGCTTATTGCCTTTTGCTCCATGCGTTTGAGAGAACCTCGTGTTATTTTACGAATTGTATGGTCATGAGGAAAATATGCAGGAGGAGGATATCAAAGATATGAAAAGATCCAAAGTTTCTGCAAAGAACACAGCCAAGGCAAAGGGAAAAACAAAAATGACAAAAGAAGAAAGAAGTCGCTTGATGGAGGAAAAGAAACTACAGAAGGAAGTATGTTTCATTTTAGAGCTTTGATTAATGTTTAGAAAATAACATTCCTGATTCGGAATATAATAGCTAATAAAAATTTATTCTTCAGCAAGAGAAGTTAAAAAAAGCAGCTCTGAAGGCTGAAGCTGCAGAACTGAAAAAAATTGAGAAAGAAAAGCAAAAGTGGGAAAAAGGGAAGTTTGCAATAAAATCTATTGTGGCAGAAATTGATGCAAAGGTAGTTGAATCAGGTTCAATTGGAGGTAGGTTACTGATATCTGAATCCATAACTACATGGTAAATTGCTATGTAATTCCTTAATCATGATTGTTTTCTCATAAAACTTAGGGCCTGTTTGGTTTGGGAAAACTTTTTTGTTTATATTTCCTTTTTTGACTTTTAATTACAAAATGCCATCTTGTTTTCTCTTTATCTTCTATTTTCAAGATTTACATATACAAATCTTTGAAATCAGGAAACAAAAAGAAATCAAGGTGCCTTTTTATGTAAATAAAAATGAAAACAGGAAATGAAAACATAAAACACTTTCTCAAAGTAAAGAGGTCCTTATATTATCTTGCTTATCTGCATAGATAAATTTTAATGTAATCTTTTAACATGGTTGTTTTCTCATGAAACATTTTTTCCCTTGCTTCAGGGCATCTGCTTACTAGGTTTGCGGAAAAAGGACTTACATACCATATTACATCAAATCCAATTACAGGGTCAATTTTATGGTCCATGAAGGTTCCAGAACATATTTCACAGGTAAGAAATGCCTGTAGTTAATGCACTGAATTCATTAAGCATTTCTCTGTATCATTTGTTTTCTTTTATTATTTGGTCTCTCTATTCCATATCCATGTCAGTTGTTTGCTGTATACAATGTTCATTTCTTTTTGTTACAAGATCCAAATAAATGTTATTTGTGTTAATTGACATACCATGGTTAACCTTTTAACTTTTTTCTGTGACACTGATAGATTGTATTTTAAGTTGATAACTTGATAGAGCTAGGCACACACAGACGTAGAATACTTCTTTATTTATGAAAGTGGTGCTCCCCTCTCTTTCTCTCCCACCCCTTCTCCTATATAGCTAACTTCGCCAGCTCGTATCCTTCTCTCTCTTCCATTTCAGTGATAAGCTCTCCTCATTTCTTACCTCCACGTGTCCCTTTCTTTCTAGTGTGAACCTTCCAAATCTGAGGCCCATGGCTTATTTGGTTCACCATTTTCTCTATACCCTGTTCTTGGTATGGACTTCTATCGTTAGTGCTGTGATGAGAAGTCTTATGGAGTAGCTGAAAAAAAGAATCTAAATTCAGGAGGAGAAGGAGAGCATTTAGTTAGATGAGTTCTAGCTGCACCACCTGCTTTTGCTTTTTTGGTTATAATCTCTTAACTGGTTGTCAGTGCATAACACTTCTCGCCTCAGGTGTAAACTTGTATGTTTTTTCATTGGGATTTCAAAGAGTTGAACTGGAAGTTACTTTAAAATTTCAACCATGTACTCATGTGTATATATGACTATATATGCAATTATGCATGTATTCTAGAGAGGAATGCCATAATTCCACTATCATGTTTTAATCACCATAAGATTTCTTTTATTAAAACCTTTTTCCTTTAATTTCCAAGTTAGATGAATATTTCTGTGAGGGTTCTGTTTTTCACTGATAACAATTCACTTTATTATTTGCAGGTTTCTACCGAAAGAATTGAAATTCCGTATGTCTTACTAGTTTATGAGGCCGACAAATTTTGTAACCTCACCCTGAATGATTCTCTTTTTGATCAACTCTCTAGCATCCGAAGTCAGTATCCAGCTTATACAATTTGTTACCTCACCAATAGGTTATTTGCTTACATTAATAAAAGGTGAGTGATATATTTCTACTGGTAGCAATTGGTCACATTTATGTTTTGGCGCATTCTGCTATGTTGCTAATGTGTGTGCATGCACATATATGTGCTGTGTACATAAATGTATTGATCCATCTCCACTTCCACATAACTTAATATTGGGTTTCAGTCAAACTCCCAAAACAAATTGAAGGGTTACAATATCATACAAAAAGTTTTAAGTACTTAATAACTTTTTACATGATCCGTGTATTTGAATAAATGGGTTAAATTTGCCAAACAAATATATTTATAACCTGTAAAACTCTAAACCTAAAAAAAAACCCGACTCATTGGTCATCATCCATTTGAGAGGGCCCTAAATTGGTGAATGGTCAGGCACTCATCCATATCCATATTCATTTATATCCCTATGAAGTTGTATATTTTCATATCCACCATTGAAAATTATATGAAATTAAAATATTATGTAGTTGGAACTGGGAACATGTTTTACTGGTCCTTTCTTGTGTGAGAAGCTTAAACATGCATCTTATTTTCTATTCTAAACATTTTTGTTATGTATCATATTTTTTACTTTTGATGAATGCTAACTAGATTTACTTGAGTTGCATGCAGTGGAACTTTTCTTTTAATGCTTTGTAGATTTAGTGGTTGTATGGATATTTGTCTAAAATTATTTATTACTTATGAATAGAATGTAAATGTATTTTGGAAGAATGAGTGTTGTTTAGATATTTTTAAGTAAAATTACTTTTCAGTGTTAAATTAGCAAAAAGATCTAAGAGTTCTTTTAAATATTATTCAAATAACATTTCAAAAATCATGTGCAATATACACCAAAATGCAATTCGTTTTCAGCCAAAAGTAAGGATATCTTTAGTCTTGAGTCTTGACTGAATGTAAGTTTCATGCTGTGCAAGGTACAGAATGCATTCTATGCATGTTTGCAAATGTGATGAAAAATGGCCAAAAGGATATTGCATAGTGCAAACAACCTTCTTGACGTATACAAATCCACACATATTTGCATTTACCTTCTGCATATAATTTTATTTAAGGGTCATGTCAACCAGTGTTCGAAGGGCATTAGTTAAGAAATTAATAAATAAGTTTTCTATTAGAAATCATGACATTTATTGCTTTTGTAATATTAAATGTTACACTTTCCAATAAAACCTTTTTATTTTTTAGTTTATTAACCAATGTCGTCAGGGCACTCGATAACATTTCCCTTTATCTAAATATCTGCCAGTGATTTCTGATACTTCAGCCAATTTATTAATAACCTATAATTTCTCTTTATTTCAAATATTATTTTCTTGAGACATTGATTTTTATTATCTGTTAGGGAACAGGAAAAATACAAGAACCCTGAAATCAATAGTTGTTGGAGACGCCCACCAGTTGAGGAGGTTGAATAACAGGCCTTCCATATCCAAAATCTGAGGAATTTTTACATTTTTACCTTCTTTTATTAACATGTTAATCGTTTTTTGTTTTAAATTGTCTTGTAGGTGCTAGCGAAACTAACAACTAATTTCACCAAAGTACATTCGAGGCAGTGTGTAGATGAGGCTGAACTGGCTGAACATGTTGTTGGCTTGACGTCCAGCCTGGCATCATGTCAGTTTAGGTACTTGATGCCTCTATTTTTGGTATTGAATTAGAGTCCTGTCAATCTTTCAAGGAACAGTTTTATATGCAAAACTTCTACATGTGAAACCAGTTATGCTAAATCCATTAAAGGGTTGGACTTTGGAGAATGATGGAATTTGATATGTCTAGTTGTCTACTGATTCTTTTCTATATCTGTTTTTCTCCTTCTTTCTCTCATTTTTTCACCAATTTTCATGCATATATTTTGGCTTTAAATTTGTATTGAAGCATTTATTTTCAGTTTGCAAGAACAACTTACATGTACTAAAATTGGCGTCACTTGTAAGAGACAATAGTCGTTATTTGATTTATCTTGCATATTTCTTTAGATGAATATTATACTACATTTGTTCTTTTATAACTGCAGGAAGAAATTAACTCGGTTATCTGTAAATGCAAATGGATCTATTATTCCAAAGGACAGCGTTGACCGGAATTTGATGAAGAAATCTTTGTGGTGAGTGATATTTACATTGTTATGTTGCATAAAGAAATGCTAACATCCTCATAATTACTTAAACTTCTAAGATCTTGCCAACACAATTCATGAGACAACTAAAAGAATTATTGGATTGATTTGTTTAGAGGATTTATCATTTTTCTACTGCTTCTCAACAATTTTTTTTTTTTAACCTTGTTTCATTTTTTATTATTTATGTTGTTCAAAATTATTATTTGGAACACCTGACATCAAGTTCTGCTTTGCTTTGCACCATTGCATTGTGTTCCTCACTTTGGCTTCCATGACCAGGTTAAAAGCTTTGGTTGCTATCCCAAAGGTACAGCCGCGATTCGCTATTGCTATTTGGAAGAAATACCCAACCATGAAGTCCCTGTTAAGTGTTTATATGGATCCAAGTAAATCGGTACGTATTGTTAGATTGCATTTGTTCACTTTGACCTTCCTGATTGACCACAGTTCACAGTTAAATTGGACACTATAAAATGCAGCTTATTTGACATCTTGTAATTACTTTAGCCACAAATAATTGCTGATAAAAGAAGGAATGAACAGAATTTTTTATTATCCCTCGTAATAAAAGAAGATTGCAATATAGAACATAAGACTGTACTTTTATGGCCACAGGAGCATGAGAAGGAATTTTTACTTAAAGACCTTATGACAGAAGGTTTGCTTGGTGGTGACAGAAGGTTGGGTCAGGTTTGTTCAAAGCGAGTGTATAGAATTCTAATGGCGCAAAGTGGATCCATTAGAACAGAAGACGTCGAGGATGGTGCTGATTTCTTTGAGCGTCAATCATAGAAAGCTTTGTCATTGTATGTAAAACCGCGTTTAAGAAAGGGGGCACCATGTGATACGCACGGGCAATCATTTCTATGTTGCACCACATTTTAGCTAAAATATGAAGATAGATTTCTCACCGTTTGGTTGGTTGACAGGTAGATAAAGTTAATTGTAAAATCAATAGTTAAAAAATAGTTAAAAATGAGTTATGAATGAGTTACCGTGCATATTTAATAGAAGTGGCACTTAAATTTTTTAATTTTTTAAAAAGTTGATTATGTACCGCAGAAACTAAAATCCAAACGAACTAAAAAATGTGCAAATGATGTAGGAACTACAAAGTTAATTGTCACAGTGGATATGACGGGGAATTCTTTTTTTCCAGGTTTGCTGGTGGCACTTTTGGCTTTAACTAACCTTCGCGATCAGATGACATAATTTATCTATTTCTGTTGTACTAAAATTCTGTTGAATTTTTGTTAAATAAACTAAGCTCTAGAATCAAGATGGAAGATGCTGTGACTGCCCTCCATATTCGTAATTTTCTTGCATGTTGGAATTTATCCATATAATTAATTTAAAAAAAGGTTCTGATTTGATAGTTTTTGCCAATAGTTTAATGAACTGATTTGAATTTTTTTATAGAGAAATTTGGCGAAGGCAATAGGGATGACCGAGAACAAACATTTCATCAAGCAATTGTCATTCATCAACTACTGCGCTGTTATGTTAATTAATAACTAAAACCGCACCAAAGCACACCCTTCTTGGTTACTATTGGTTCTGCTTCCTACGTTGACGTATGGGCTCGGTATGAGGAGCGAGGTTCAATCCAAGTCTTACCTGAAATTTAACATCCGTTTTATAGTTAAGAACGTGTATTGTTTGGTTCATAGGTTAGTAATGGGAGTACAAATTCATGAGTGCAAGGATCACTTTTCTTAATGGTATATTGGTAATAGTAGCTCAAAGGGAGAGAGAACGAGTGCCAACCTACAATATGTAGTATGTACCATGGAAGCTAAGCGCACATGTAGGATGGTATGATCGATGACTTTTACTTTTCAAATTTTCAGCGAGTCCTTCATGCTATCACAGTCACAGATGCGTAAAAAGAAATTGAATACGAAGTAACATGTTATTTTGCTTGTCCACTCTTACAAGAGTTCAGATTTTACAAACAACCATAGCAAGAGACATAACAGCTTTATTTTCAGCTCTAGTGACCCTAACCCATTGACATTAATATAAATAAAGGCAGGCATTCATATAAATAGAATAATACATGAATGAATTTAAGCGAAATACAAGACACGGCACAATATGTTGTAACATGAGCATGTCTACCGATGCATATAATCTATGTATTTCTTTCTCCCTTAAGAAAGTTATAGTTATAGACAGACATGCTTAGTTATAATATGTCCAAAATAAGGACCCAATTATTTGATGATCACACAGCTTCCGAGAGGGAAGAGTGACTCAAACAAATACAAATATAAATACTAGAAATTGAACTAAAATGTTCAAACTTCAGACCACGTGGATTATGCAACAAAACGTGGTATGATAATCACATTTCGAGCATGTTTGTTTTAACGTTGAAACGTGATAAATTCACATTTCTAAAGCTAGAAATAGTTGTGTTGGAGAATCCATACTTGAGTTTGGCCAGTTAT
Source organism: Sesbania bispinosa (assembly GCA_026901365.1). Lineage (NCBI taxonomy): Eukaryota > Viridiplantae > Streptophyta > Magnoliopsida > Fabales > Fabaceae > Sesbania > Sesbania bispinosa. Next base: position 150,535 of record QLOH01000344.1, read on the forward strand.
AACGTCAAACCAAACATACACTTCATCGTCCAACTTCTTATTTGATCCATAGAGACTTACTAGAATGATAAAACAGAATATATATATAAATTCTGTTTTATGTTTGACACATATTAGTTCCATTGGAATAAAAAATAATAGATAGACTGTTTGGTTTCATTCGGTCCATATGCCAAAAGCTACCTTGATAACTTGTCTGGATCAAGTCGAAGATCCAACATAGAAAAGGACCTGCGATACTGACCAAATTCATTGCCTTCGTTGCGATTGATCATATCAATAATAGAGGCCTGTAAGAGGGTGTAGTTCTTTATGTTCTTAAGAGCATTAGGATGTCCCTCAGTTTTGGGGGATTTTTTCCCACTAGAGACAAAAACTGGGGATATAGATGCATTCATGCTCCTTTCGTTCATAAATAGTGATGATTTGCTGCTTCCACTATTCCCAGTTTCTTGATCTTGCATGTTTTGTTTCACACTCTTCTCCTGTCAAAGCACAAGTTATGTTATTATCTTTGTTGTCACTATATGCTGTTAAGTGTTAACTAACAAAAGATTTTGGTTGTTATTGAAGTTATCTAAATGTGTATATGTCCATTATATCGCACAAGGTTGTTTTAAAGAATTTAATGAAGCATGGAATGGAACCGACCTCTTTTGATGGTTCTGAATCTCTCCTGCTTATAGCAGTTTGGTTCTTTCTTGATAGGCTTACATTGCTTGTTCTTGTTTTAGATTCTTGCCTTTTGTCCAAATGTTTGCACCTACATCATTAAAAAGCAAAAAACAACTTATCAATTTAGTCCAATGACTATGGCCCTGTTTGGATACACTTATGCAGAAGAACTTCTAGAAGCCCTGTTTGGATACACTTATGCAGAAGAACTTCTAGAAGATAATGTAGTCAACATTTGGTTATTTAGAAATATCTCATTTTATGAAAACCATAATGCTGGACTTAATTTTTCTCCATTTCCATCTCTTAGTATCCCATGTGTAATGAAAGAAAAAGCTTCTGAACTGAGAGCATACCTTTTGCGTCTCTTAGTTTGTGAGCGTTCATCCTCACATTTGTAGATTACTGCTAACTCTGAAATGTCACATGCTGATGGACTAGATTTGAAGAACTGTAAACACTAAACACTTAGCAAATTGCATTTTGGAAAACTATTTTTTTGGACACGTTATAATTTGGGAAATTATATGAAATTTTTATTGTATCAAAGCAAATTTCCTTATGTATTCTTCAAACTTCTGAAAGTTTATGCATCCAGATCAGACTTGAAAATTCATTACAAATCCTTATTAACTACAAATATCAAGTGAAGTGGCTAATTCAGGACATGATCTTAATATCAAATTAGATGATCATGCTAAAAAGTGAAGACTAATGATGAACAATGATAAACTAAACAAAAATTATCCCCTTCACATTTATATCTTAAAGGTCTCTCTATCATGAAAAAAAAGGTGGGGTTTCTTAAACAGAGATTTTAGCCTCAGCACGCTTACTAAATCAATAGTAGATCAAATAAAATAAATCAAACTGAGCATAAAAGCAACAAGAAGCATCATTAGCAACAAGAGAAGAACTCACTTCACTTTCAAGAGCAGAGGCAGAACTGCCACGAAATTCAGGGTCTAGATTAAGAAGTGTAGTCAAGAGACCACGGGCAGAGGAAGGGAAAACCTGAAAGTTTTCTTCATAACTAGCTTTATAATGTTGTGGTGGACGGAAACTTGTCATTAGCTTCATTTTCATCCAGTAATCATCTGAAGGTGAACCACAAAGTTTGAAGATCATGTGAAGCTGTTCAACCTATATACACAAAATGATTAGTAGTTGATGAAATCAGACTCTAAAAGCTGCTATTCGTAGCTTTACTGAATAGATTCATTTTAAAAGGGGTTTATCAGCAAAGGCAAGAAAACAAGAATTAGATTCATAGAAGACAACAGAGACAATCATGTATAACCCAACTCAGCAAGAGATAGAGGACAGAAAGATTAGAAAAAAAAAAAAACTGCAGAATTACTCTAACATGCATGTGACATGACTTTGGGCCAGTTTGGATGTAACTTCTGCGGAAGAACTTCTAGGTGAAAAATAATAGAATGAATGAGAGATGTTAAATGAATTTAACTTCTCCATAAGTTGAAATTAGTCTTTATAACCCACCTTCTCCAAAAGTTCTCCCAATTAACTTCTCCATAAGTAACTAATTTCAACTTATGGAGAAGTTAAATTCATTTGTCCTCTTTGATTCATTCTATTTTTTCTTCTAAAAGTTCTTCTGCAGAAGTGTATCCAAACTGACCCTTTGTAAATATTCAGAATGATACAATCATCATTGGGTATGATCTCCAAGTTAAAATCTTTATCTATTTTTATACAGTCCACATAAAATTTTACCTCTGTCCTCCCGGGCATAATTGGTCTTCCAACAAACATCTCAGCCAACAAGCATCCTGCACTCCAGAGATCAATGTTATCATCATAATTGGTTGAACCTAAAAGAAGTTCAGGAGCTCTATACCAAAGTGTCACCACTCGATTTGTAAGAGGCCCGTCTGGTTTAATCTTAGAAGAATTTGCAAGCCCAAAATCTGCAATTTTTAGCACCCCTCTTTTATCTATTAACAAGTTAGAAGGTTTAATATCTCGGTGCATAACTCCCCTCTCATGACAATGCTTTAGCCCCAAAAGGAGCTGTTGCATGAAACACTTGATCTGTATAAAATACAACCAAACAATGCATTACCTTTAATCTCGAAGTGCTGAACCAAATATCAAATATCAACAACTTAAAAAGTGAGTATAGATTTCTAAGTTTGAGTTGCAATTCAAATCCTATAGTATTGTTGATTAACAGAATCAAGAGTAACTTAAAGAAACAAATATTTCAACTACAGCCCCATTGGCATTTTGGTGATCAACATATGTCAAATGACATTATATAATCAACCTTTCCAAGCAGCAAACAAATCACAATTTCACAAACATCTCAATGAAATCTTTGGAAAGAAATCCAACCTGTGGTTCAGTGAGTCTCTCCCCAGGGCGAGAGATAATTCTGGTAAGGTCAGACTGCATGTAATCAAAAACTAGATAAAGACTATACTGCATCCTTGATGTTGCTAGTCCTTCAAGTTTGATGACATTGGGATGATCCAGTGTCTGAAGTATCATGATCTCTCTTGCCATAAACTTGATGCTTTCAGAATCTGATGTGTCAAAGCGTACCTTCTTCAAAGCAACAATCCTCCCAGTGTCCTTATCTCTTGCTTTGTACACATTGCTATATGTTCCACGTCCTACCTGTAACCCAATAAAGAGGTAACAATAACTTAAAGAGCTAAAACCCCTTGTGTCTTAGTATTATAGAGATTTTTTGTCCAATATTGTTAGAATTGAGACATTCCTTGATATTTTGGAAGTCAAATATGTTATTTTATATTTTCTGGTATGGAAACAGATTTGTCAACCTGCAGTAGGTAAAAATTGGGTGATAACCTATGTTTTGAGGGAGTGGTTCTGCCAAGTTAGTGTTACCCATGCCTTTTTGCTTGTAACATTGCATTTTCATTTAAAAAACATGTCTATGTATGTATGAAAGATTATCATAACGTGAATAAATGTTTTTCTATCCACCTTAGAAGTTGCTGTTATGTTTTTCTTCTGTTTTTTTGCTCTCTTTTTTACATGGTATCAAGAGCCTTATTAATCTTTAAGGGTCTGTGAGGGAGAGAAAACCAGTAAGAAAATACTATACAAACCAGACAACAAATATCCACAAAACAGTATGGCATCCAGTAGCAGCTCCTTACCTCCACCTCCAGTATTTTCACGGGAAAATTATGATTTGTGGGCTACAAAAATGAGAACTTATCTAAGAGCTCAAAATCTATGGGAAGTGGTGGAAAATGGAAGCAATCCAGCTCCTATGCCAAACAACCCAACAGTGGCTCAGATAAGATTCCACAATGAAGAAGTGGCTAAGGAAGGCAAAGCACTTGCCATCATTCACGCAGCAGTACATGATGTTGTTTTTATCAAGATCTTGAATCTTGAAACTGCAAAAGAGGCTTGGGACAAGCTCAAGGAGGAGTTCCAAGGTAGTGAAGGAACAAGGAGGATGAAGGTGTTAAATTTGAGAAGAGAATTCGAAGCTATTAAAATGAAAGAAGCTGAAACAGTGAAGGAGTTTTCTGACAGACTCTCTAAGGTGGTTACATAAATTAGATTGCTAGATGAAGAGCTTAGTGATCAAAGAGTTGTGGAGAAAATCTTTGTTTGTCTTCTAGAGAGGTTTGAGTCAAAAATTTCCTCTCTTGAAGAAAATAAGGATTTTTCTCAAATATCTCTTGCATAGCTTGTGAATGCTTTGCAAGCTACTGAACAAAGAAGATCTTTGAGGATGGAAGAAAATGTTGAAGGTGCTTTTGTGGCTAACACCATAGGCAAAGCTCGAGGATGCAGTAGCTCTCAGAAAAAGGCCATTTAGTGGAAAGAAATGCAAAGGGAAAAGGGAAGAAGATAGCAACAAAGGAGGAGGTTGGAAAGAAAAGTATCCACCTTGTCCTCACTGTAAGAAGAAAAATCATACAGAAAATTTTTATTGGTTCAGGCCAGGAGTCAAATGCAAGGCTTGCAACCAGCTTGGTCATGTGGAGAAAGTTTGCATAAACAAAGTAAGGCAACAAGGACATCAAGCTCAAGTTGCTGAACATCAAGAACAGATTGAGGATCGGTTATTTGTTGCTTCTTGTTATTCAGCAAGTAGTAGCAAAGAAGCTTGGCTCATTGATAGTGGATGCACAAATCATATGACTCATGATGCTAGCATTTTCAAGGACCTTGACCATTCTTACTTCTCCAAAGTCACCATTGGCAATGGGGAAATGTTGATGTCAAAGGAAAAGGAGTTGTAGCTGTTGAAACTCCCTCAGGTACCAAGTATATTTCTAATGTTTTATTTGTGCCTGAGATAAATCAAAATCTTGAGTGTGGGACAAATGCTTGAAAGGCATTAGAGCTTGCATTTTGAAGATATGAGTTGCACCATATTGGATCCTTCATGGTGTGAACTAATGACTATAAAAATGAGAGACAAAAGTTTTCCAATAGAATGGAAACAAGTTGCATTACATGCTTTTCCAAGTGCAGTAGATGATTCTTCTTTATGGCATAAAAGGCTTGGACATTTTAGTTATTCCACTTTGAAGCAAATGAATTCTAATGATTTGGTGCATAACATGCCTGCCATAAAAGAGAATGTTGGTGTGTGTGAAGTATGTTAGTATGGAAAGCAAAATAAATTGTCATTCCCTGCTGAAGCAAGATGGAGAGCCACTGAAAAACTGCAACTTATATACACTGATGTGTGTGATCCAATAAGTTCAACATCCTTAAATGGCAACAAGTACTTTCTACTATTTATAGATGATTTTACAAGGATAAGTTGGGTGTTTTTTCTAAGACAGAAATCAGATGTTTTAGTAACGTTTCAGAAATTCAATCCTATGGTTGAAAATTAGGCTGGATGTCAAATTAAAAGGCTTAGATCTGATAATAGAACTGAGTACACGGCAGAAGAGTTAAAAAATTATGTGAACAGGCTGGAATCCAACATCAATTGGTTGTTCCTTATACTCCTCAACAGAATGGAGTGAGTGAAAGGAAGAACATGACAATTATGGAGATGGCAAGGTGTTTTCTCTTTTAAAAAGGTCTTCCAAAAACCTTTTGGGCCGAGGCTGTTAACACCTCAGTATACTTGCTGAATTTTTTATCTACCAAAGCCTTGAAAGGAAAAACTCTTTTTGAAGCATGGTATTGAAGGAAGCCTTCAATGGAGCATCTCAAAATATTTTGTTGTGTTTGTTATGCTCTTGTTCCAGAAGTAAAGAGAAACAAGTTTGATCACAAGTCGGAAATTGACATTTTTTTGGGGTACAACATCAACTCCAAAGGTTACAGGATATATAATCCAGCAACAAAAATGATTCTTATGAGCAGAAATGTTAAGTTTGATGAGCTTTCTAGATGGAATTAGGAGAAATGATAGGTAGAAGCCTCAAGCAAAAGGCAGCTTGGAGTAGACAATCTCCAAGAACAAAATTCAGAAATTGAAGAAGAAGATTTAGATGATGATGTTGATTTTTCAATTAGAGGCACCAGAACTCTAACTGAAATTTATGAAAGATGCAATGTTGTTTCATTAGAACCTACAAGATATGTTGAAGCTGCTGAATTTGAAGGTTGGGTAACTGTCATGCAGGAGGAGATGAAAATGATAGAGAAAAATAAAACTTGGCAACTTGTAGATAGACTAAGTAATCAAAAGGTGATTGGTGTTAAGTGGGTTTACAGAACTAAATTCAATCCTGATGGTTCTGTAAACAAACTTAAGGCCAGAAAGGTAGTAAAGGGTTATTATCAACAACATGGAGTTGATTTTTTAGATACTTTTGCTCCTGTGGCTAGGCATGATACAATTAGATTGCTGCCAGCTTTGGCAGCAAAATTGGGTTGGAGAATGTATCACTTTGATGTGAAGTCAGCGTTCTTGAATGGTTTGCTTGAAGAAGACATTTTTATTGAGCAACCAGAAGGTTTTCAGGTTCCAGGAAATGAGGATAAAGTCTACAAGCTTCATAAAGCCCTTTATGGTTTAAAACAAGCACCAAGGGCTCGGTACAACAGAATTGATAGTTATTTTTTGCAAAATGGATTAAAAAAAGTGAAAATGAAGCCACTTTGTATGTGAAAAAGTTAAGTGATGAAGTGCAGTTCATTGTGTCCTTATATGTTGATTACTGACTGGTTATAGGAAATAACTCAAGTTCCTTAGAGCAATTCAAGCATGATATGGAGAATGAATTTGAAATGACTAATTTGGGGGAAATGAAATATTTTTTTGGAATGGAGATTCACCAGTCAAATGCTGGAATCTTCATTTCACAAAAGAAATATCCTTTGGAGATATTAAGGAAATTTTACATGAAGAGATGCAAGCATGTTTTCACACCTTTGGTTGTAAATGTAAAATTATCAAGAAATGATGGTGAAAGCAAGGTAGATGCTTCCATTTATAGAAGCTTAATTGGATGCTTGTTGTATTTATCAGCAACCAAACCAGATATGTTTGTCGCAAGATTGCTTTCTAGATGCATTCATCTAGTCAAATTCACTACGGTGCAACAAAGAGAGTTCTAAGATACATCAAGGGTACAACTGACTATGGTTTGTGTTTTTTAAAATCTGAAAGTGGTGATCTCCAAGGATATGCAAATAGTGACTGGGCAGGAAGTTCTGATGATTCCAAGAGTACTTCTGGTTATGCTTTCTCATTTGGTAGTGTTGTTTTCTCATGGAATTCAAGGAAACAAGATGTGGTGGCTCAATCCTCAGCTGAAGTTGAGTACATTTCAGCAGCAACAACAACAAATCTAGCCATATGGTTTAGAAAGATTTTAAAAGATGTGGGGCAAATTCAAGATGAAGCTACTGACATATGGGTGGACAAGTTAGCAACTGCTATAACAAAGAATCTTGTCCAGCATGGAATGACCAACCATATTAGTGTTAAATATCATGCTATTAGAGAAGTTGTGAAGTCTAAAGAAGTTAATTTGATGCATTGCAATTCTGAAAACCAGATTGCAGATATCATGACCAAGGCACTTTTCAAGGGCAAGTTTGTGGTGCTTAGATCAAGACTTAAAGTACTCAAAAAAACTCTCAAGGAGGAGTGTTAGAATTGAGACTTTCCTTGATACTTTGGAAGTCAAATATGTTATTTTATATTTTCTGGTATGGCAATAGATTAGTCAACCTGCAATAGATTACTCATACCGTTTTGCTTGTAACATTGTATTTCCATTTAAAAAAAAACATGTCTATGCATGTATGAAAGATTATCAGAACGTGAATGAATGTTTTTCTATCCACCTGAGAAGTTGTTGTCCTTTTTTTTTCTTCTTTCTGCTCTTTCTATTTTACAAATATATATTGCTGAAAGAAATAAGTGTATTGCTAACCTGTGCTATTATACAACTTTATACTTATATAATATTAAATGAAGTAAGAATTTATAGATAGATATGATTATTTACCTTTCCGAGTTTTTCATAGCAATCAGCACTCTTGGGAACCAAACTATCCAAAACATTTTTTGGGATATTATCAACCAGCCATTTTGGCCACCCGTCCTCTGATTCATTGCTAGCAATCTTCTTCTTCTCCTCAGACCTACCGGAAACATTCCCAACCCCACTCTTGTCATCGTTTCTAGAAACACCCTTTACACTATGATCAGTATCTCCTTCTGAAGTAGTCTTATGTCCACTCACACTCTCTTCTCTCTTCTTAGTCTCCACTCCCACGTCCTTCTGCTGGGTGTTGATTGGTTTGGGTGCAGAACCATTACTTGCGAACTCATTGTCCCGTTTCAACCTCTCACCGTCGCGGTTTCGGTCTCTGCTTCGGGTTCGGGTTCGAGGGGGAGTGTACTTGCTACTGACGCATCCCATGGTAACTCACAGTCACAGAGCATATTCTACTAACTGGGATAATAAATAAAAATGTACAGAGAAGGTGGTGGAAAAGAAGCTGCATGGAACCGCCCTGTAGCCGGCACCATTGAGGATTTAAATTAAATGTTTTGGAATTGTGAGAGCGGATCATGCAATCCTTGGTTTATCCGTCAATGGGGATTGAGTATGAGACTAGAAATCCAATGTTTGTTTTATTAGTAACCATCATCAACAAATACAATATTAAAATTATTGTTCTTAACGAACTGCTTCATGGTCACAACGCTGGCATACATACTCACTGTACAATTTTTATTTTTTTTTGCGTCCACGAGTTATTCCCATCTTCGTTCTATTTTGTCCCTGGATATGTGTTCAAAAGAACACGTGCACTGTAAATTCATTTTGCACTATGCACACATCATTTTGGTCATATTTCTTACTAATCATGCCTGGCTATTGGATGAATACAGATACTCTGCAGATTGAAAAAAGATAGTTAGGCCACAGTGGCCAAAATAGAAAACAAATGGCCTGAAAAGTGGTTTAGCTACAATCCCTCTAAGGGAAATTCTAGGGTACCATCTCGTGAGAGACGGTTTTGGTACCTTCTTTGATCATTTAATCAATTTCTCTCAACTTTCTTAAATGATCTTAGTATTTTTATACTTATAGGACAATATTTAACTATTAGAATTTGTATTTTTAATTTTTGAAAAGACTTTTTGACCCCCTATAACTATTATCATGTATTTTTTATTATATTCCCCCATTTTTTCATTCTCATTTGCAATACACATGTGTTTCATTTAAAATCTATTTTATATCTTCGAAATAATTTAAGACGGAGTACACGACTTGTTCCTACGTAATTTTGACCTATTCAATAAAAAAAATGATAAGAAGGTATCAAAACCCTCTCTAACGGGAGGGTACTAAATTGCGACCCTATTTCTAATACACATTGAACATACTAGACAGAATTTTTCTTCATTCACAATACTATGAAGAAATTTTATTTTACGTTACTTAACAGTAAACGCTATCCAACAACTCTTTCCTCTTCACAGTCTACTTTTTAACATTTTTAAACACATTTTTTTCTTTCAAAATTAACTTTCGCTTATATTATAGTCAAATTAACGCAATTATATAGACAAACTTATACAATAGAATAATCAATGCTATCTTTTTGCACGTAGAAACACAACACAATGAAAGCTAATTGTAAATAGTTTAACTTACAAGTGCTACTGAACGGCAATAATTTTCTTCTTGCTAAGCTTCTTTCCGATTCGCACCAATATGATAGTTTATTGTAGGGCAAGATGAAAGGTTCAAAACAATAGCATGAGGATTTTAATTACATTTCAACTCATCAGCATTTGGGGATAGCTAACATGACAGCAACCAAATCAGGTCTTTGTTGACAAGAACTCCTTCAAAATCATAGGATCAAAGCGAAGATAATGTAGAAGAGCTAAATATTAGTCCCCGTACTAACTCTGATTTACACCTACAATTCAGTATTGTTAGGCTCGTTGCTTTCATTCCTTTTTTCACCCTTGACTCTTCAGCGAGTGTTTCTATTATGTACATTTTCTTTTTTCTTCTCTTTCCTAAGTACATATCTTCAAATTGGAATCATTTAGTCTCCAACTTGTGCATTTAAGCGGCTATTTAACAAATTCACCGATACCTACACTGTCTCCGCCAATAAGCTTTTGAGCTTGCATGCCCAGATCAAAAGGTCCCATCGAGTCATTCTGTATTTAGATAGTATATTAGTTAAATAAAAAAGCATAGAATAAAACAAAACAAATATTGAAATGCTTAAAAAGAAAATTACATACCCATTTGATCCCTGTTAACCCAAGACTTCTTTCATCATCAAACGAACGTGAAGAAAGCAACAAGTCTGTCTGAGTCTTTCCGGATGGGGGATTCTGTGAAAGTCCGTCTTGACCATTATTAACCTTTATAACACCATAGGAGACAAAGAAGTGCAGATTAATGATGGATAAAAAGCTTCTATCCAACTAATAGTTTACACATAGAAACATTATCTCAATCCCACATAATATATTTGAACCCTGATTTCCATCCCAGTGCAACATTAGAAGTTATTTTATTAGCAAAGCATTTTGTGCAGCCTGAGGTTCATTTGAAACATCAAATATTCTGTTCCTAGGAGCCCTGTTGATACAAAGTATTTTATAACACTGGCAAAAATGATATTCAGTAATACATTCTCTTATTAAAAGCATCCATCTTTTACAAACCAAAGCTGAAGACAAAGCCATACAGGATTGAAAAGTTGATGTTCCTTATATCAAACCCACCAAAAGCGAAAAAAGAATTTGTAAATTCCATTATTTCAAAATCAATCTTTCAGTTGGAAGAAAAGAAGTGACTATAAAAACAATAAATAACTTGTGAGCTACCATACAGAAAGAACTCGATAGGGTTTGCATCACAGACAGAACTATCTCACATTTGATTAATAGATTCTCATTGAAGATCATGTGCAACTGACCTTGTCTGTATATAGCAACTTTAATGAGTTTGAAGATACATCCTGACTGCAGGCCACAGAATTATCCTTTCTACTAGCAGTCTGCACATCTGCTGGGGAAGATAACTTTTTAAGAGGAAATGCATGACATGTTTCTTCAGCATCCAATATAGAAGTGCGCAAGTCTTCAGCAGGTAGTTTCGAAACAGGAGGATGACTAATTTGGGAAGCGATAAAAGCATCCAATGAATCAGAAATTATTTCATTTGGTTGCATGGCAGCATTGTTGCCAAATAATTTTGAATCAAACCCACCCAGTAATGATGCTTCAGACAGGAGGCCCCCAACGCTTATATTGATTAGACTATCAGCCCACGCTAGTGATGGCTGTTGAAGGCTGCTACTTCCTGCTGGCTCATTATCCTAGTAAAAATGAAACATGCATGTCTTAGAAAACAAAAACTTGCGATGGAATGTAATGGAACTGAGTTTTTATTAGAACATATGTTAGATTTTTAACTGCCAGAGGACTGGCATTCAAAATTCATTATAGATTTGAGGACCAACTAACAACTGATTTCTCAAACATGTAATAGAGTATCATAAATAAGAATTTTATTTACATGAAAAAAGCCCGGGTGTTTTATGCTTATGCTATCACAAATATGACTAACTAACAACATTTTGAACTTGTAAATTTCCATATAATACATTTTAAAACTTTCCACATAATTCTATAGGTCAATGAAGCAAATCATCACAAAATCATTTTAATGTTCCTTAATCCACACATCTAAGAGTAATATTTGTATAAACCAAGCACCCATGTCTCCTGCAATAAAATTTCTGTGTAATTCAATGCAACTATCTGCAAGTTATTGTAATGCACAACAAAACATCTATTATCTAAATAAAAGTTTACCAGAGGATCCGCAGATGCATTGTCCATTTTCTGAGCCACAATTTCACTTTCTGCATTGCCCACATCAATTGCTTTGTATTCCTTAGCTGTTGCCTCAACCTTATCCCGTTCATCACATAAAGTCTCTAAATTAGCATTGCAACCTCTCTCTGTTCCTTCAGACTGTACACCAGACTCATAGGGAATTGGTGTCAAAGGTATACCAAAAGACCTGGGTTCATGTATGTTGAACCAACCATACCTTGAAAGAGAGAACAAGTTACAACACTATATAATTATAAATTATGTAATTTCCACATAGAAAAGGAAACATGAAAGAAACTTAAGGTTATTATACTTCAACCGGAAAATTGCAGGACTGCCAACAGCAGCATAGACAGCTGTGGCTGTTGTGTCAATATCATTAATCGTCCACCTTTTGCAGCCAGAGAGATTTTCCATTGTATTGTATGGAAAAAGCATAGGCTTCCCTTTGGCTATACTTGAACTTCCCCACTTCTTTTCAAGGTGTTTTAGCACTGAAGAGATTTTCTTCCGACCTCTAAGTGTGAGTTCCAAATAAGGATTATGCCCATCCTGAAAAGGACAATTGATTAATTGTCAAGTGTAATGCATACAGAGTGACTAGGACAGATGTAAAGTAATAATTAATAAAGTAAATCTAATTTGCCCAAATGCTTCACGTATCATCATGCAACCTTTTCAAGTCCTGTTCGAGTTTCTTCATTTATTGGAAAAAGTTGTAACTTGATCTTTGCAGAAGAAGTGAGTGTTTGTCCAGGATGAAGTTCAAGTTCAAGCGCCTCTCTCTTTTCCATAAGAAATGTATCTTTATTTGGAAGGTCTGGGCATATTCCCAAAGGTCCCTTAAATGGAAAATGCTGATTCTCTTTATCTGTCAACAACTCTTCACTGTATCCTAAAGAGAAAAAGGGTTTAACTATATTCAGAAAAAATTATTGAGATAATGGATAATGAATATTTGTGTAAATTTCAAAAGTAGTTTTGCCTCATCCAAGAAAATAAAAAAATATTTATTTCTTTGGCAAAAATATCACTAATAGACTAATTGAACAAATGAACCTACAAAGTTGAATATAAACTGTGTTATTCATACAACAAACATGTACAATAATTTATACAACACACTTTTTCTCTCTATCTCTCTTTATCAAATCAGCCATTAATTATATCACCTCTCGCTTTGTGATCTGACTTATTTGTTCTCTTGGTAGAATTTTTCACTCCAATGGATCCTGTCTTCAGATTGCATTTTCCAGAAGCCTTCACTGCTCTGCCGTCTTGTGACCTACTTGTTTTCATGATAGTTCAACCTTCCCAAAAGTGATAATAATAAAATTGATCTTTGCTGTTATCCTTCTTTTTAAAAAAAAAAAAAAAAAAGGAACCAAGAGTGTCCAAAAATAAAGAGAAAGCACAAAAACAACAAGTTAGATGAAAGGGTTTAACTTTTAAGTACAGAAGAGTAATTAAAATTGTCTACCAGAAAATTCATCAAATAAAAATCATCCAGGCTTACTTTCAGTACCTAATGTCATGGCAACAAAAAACCTAACAGATAAGGGTCCTGGCATTTTCTCAAATTATATTTCCGCACCTAATGTTATAATAAATGGTCACCGTTAAGGAATTTTCTCTCATTGGAATTAAAACAGACCCACCAATGTCTGTAACAGCAACAAGAAGAATCAATCATAGAGACATTTACGGAGCTACAAATCAGTACAGCAGATTCAAAATTTGCACAAACTCTAAACTTGCAACTGTGGGGAAATTTTACTGTAAGTAACGCTTTATTCCTGTATGTACTTCACTAGAATTATCAAAGAAGTCCTTTTCCTCTTCGCTCTTATTCACACAATTATCGAATATGCCAAATTAAAATTACAGAAGAGAAGACTAAAATTCAAGGAAGGCAAATCTAATAGTCAATCCCACAGCTCCAATTATGATTTGTCTCATTGTAATAACGTAAGCAATCCTAAAATTAGCGTCGTATGTTCATGCGTGTCAAAACCCTAATTTGATTATTATGTGATTCAGATTGCGAGAACATAAATTCTTTGACGACACAACACGCAACAGAACCATAATAGAGGATTGCGTTACAGAAAGAAAAAACTGCAAGGAAAGTAGATGAGTGGAAGAAAAACAAGGTGAAAGAAAGCGAAACTAAGATGGAGACCATGAAGATTGAAAACAAGTTTTATCGGCGAAAAAAGATCGTTTCAGTTTAGAAAAAAAGAAGCAAGTGGAACTAAGTAGTATAGGTTAGGTAGGGTTGAGATTAGAACCTTGGAGAAGCCCCGGACGGAGGAGTAACTGAATCGAATCAGCAGAAGCTGAGGGAGGAAGGAAGGAAGGAAGGAACAGTACAACAGTGTGCGCGGGAACGAACGAAAATGAAAGTCGAAAGTTTGTAAATAGAGGGAAAGGAGTGAAAGAGAGGATATAGGGACCACCGAATTTTTAAGGCCAAGGCGGCAACCATTTTTACTTTTTTTTTTTTTTTGGTCAAAACCATTTTTACTTTCCGTTTACGTTTCCTCTTCCCGGCCTTAACCTGTGGACCTGGCACAACTCACAGAACTAAAGCCCATGCCCATGCTGGCTCAAACTTCCAGGTAAAAAAAGCCTCCAAAAACTTTCTTAATTTAAGTCCTTAACACTAACAGCCTCTTTAACAATAATGCTATTTGACCAAAAAACAAATAACTCTTTTTTTCTTTTAATTTAGTCTTTGCGTTGCGTAGATTTGACTGGCTCCAAAAAGATAACAGAGGATAACAAAAAAGTTTTATACCAATAATTAAATATTTCACTATGTTGACTATTAAGATTCAAAGTTCATACACACACATTTTTATATATATCATATATTTATATATTTCAATGTTTCCATTATCTTTTGCTTAATCGAAATATTTTGAAATTGAGTTTAATTTATATAAAATGCCAAATATGAAAAAAAAAATTATCATTCAATAATATAGTACCATAAAACATTTTATTAAATAATATTACATTAATGTATATATAAATTATTTTTTAACTCAAGGTTAGTTTTTTATAGAGAATATTTTCCTATAACTATAACAATTATTGAAATAAATTTAAAGGGAGTCTTGTAAAAGATTAAGATATAATAAATTTAAGATTTGTTTCTTTGTTTTTCTTAAGAAACATTTTTAACTAAAAATGAGTTAAGAAATAATAGCTGTACAATTTTTATAAAAATCTCGAGAGAAATATATTCTGATATTTCTTTTTAGAATCTGAAGTAATTTCTTAAAAAAACTATTAAATTTGTTTATAAATTTAAAAAAAAAATATTTTATGCTTTTAAAAACAGAAGAATGAAAAATTGAAAAACGTGTTTGATATACCATTTTTAAAAATAATTTTAAAAAGTTTGACTGTTTTTTAATTTTTAAAAACTAAAATTCTAAAACTACTTTTACATATTTTGAAAAAATATTTTTAAATTTTTCTATTTTTATGTAAAAAATATTATAAATAAATCATTTCATTTATAAAAAACTATTTGTAAAAACTGTTTTGTAAAATAATTTTCAAAAACTAAAAAAATAAAATCAAATTAAAAAAAAAACTAAAAACCAAAACCGAATTAAATACACAAATGCATTTTTTGTTTCCGGTTTACCTTGCAAGATTTTCCCACATGTGAGATGGCTCCTGAAAATTCAAAACACCTACTTTGCAAACTGCAAAAGCCTCAATTGCTAATCTCAAACCCCTTCATGTATAATTTTGAAACATTACAATCGTATTTTACATACAAATATTGATTTATTAATTAAAAAACTAGTAGTTTAAGATCTTAACTTCACAAAATCCCATGCAAATATCGCAGATTGGTATGACATACTTAAGAAATGGCAAGCAATTTTTTCAGAACCTCTACTAACAACAAAGTATGCTGATGTTCAAGCTTCAAACTGGACAGCAATGGTACACAAATACAATGAAGTCTATCCACAATAAATTTTGACACTTTTCACCACCCATTTATGACCATAGATTTCAGAAATAACCTTCTCTTTACTGTTGCCTATTCTAACTATGATAGCATCAGTATGAAAAATCATGACCAGGACTGTCTGCATGCATATCCATGCAATCACTGGAGTTGGAAGAATTAGTATCCCTGTTCTGGCCACTAGGATAATTCATCTCACTGTTCCGATTTCCATTCCCCGATGACATGATATTACTTGAAGGACAGCTCCCCTGTAACAAATGATACGGCTGAAGGCTGCGACGAATGGGGCTAGAGAGTGCATTTGAGAATACAGAGTTCTTTGCTTGTTGATCCGGTTGCCCAGTACGTATCCCCTGTCCTACAACAGATCCAAATGCATTTGAGGGTATGGATGCACCAAAGTTAGCTTGCATTGCAGTCTGGGAGTTCTGCCTTGGGGACATTGGTGACTCCTCTGCTCCATGTTCAAGCTCATTCTACATGCAGACACATAGCTAAAGGTTATATCTATATTCAGATCAGCTATTAAGATACAACCGAAAACAGGTTTATTCAGTGTGATGGATATATGTTATATATGTTGAGTGATTACATAAAACAAAATATGAATAGGAATGAAGTGATTACAGGAAGTTGAAATAACTCTTTGTAGAAAAGATGGTAGGCTCGTCTTAGGTGATCTGGGTATATGTAGAAAAGACTAGCAAAAGAACTAATGAAGAGAATATAATAAATTGAGGGTAGTCCAATAGGTAGAGGTAAATAGAGGTAAAGAAAGATGAAGAAAAACTATAGATCAGAAAGATATTTAGGGTTTAATAACATTGAACTCAATTTGGCGAATATGGGTGCCGTCTGATTCATATTGCCAACCCCATGTAATGGAAAAAAGGTTTAGTTGTTGTTGTAGTAGTATATGATTACAATCCAAGTGAAGTTAGAAAAGAAATTTCTTTTTCATTCTCTGAGTATCTGGCTGACACACAGAATAAGACAAAACTCTTCTATGAATAAAAATTATGGAAAGGTAAAATGGCACACAGCCAATGCCCAATAGTATTCAGTGTCAAGAAAAACCACAGAGCCAAGTTAAGAGATAAGAGGTTCTCTGGTACACCCATGACTACTATTAAAACCAAAGGTTTAAGGATGATGTCCACTAAATAGCAGTTTCACATTCAGAGCAAATTGACAAAGGGACTTCAAAGCTTATGCAAATATAGATCTAATGCAAAATGTCGAATACCTACTCCATGAAAAAGGGTAGTTCATAATCATAATTTAAGAAGCAAAATAGCTCAGTGACAATTTGGATGGAAGAAGGAGAATGAAGAAAGAGCAAGAGAGTAGCATTTCCATTGAATAAGCAATGCTACAGCATACAAAACCCAAAAAGACCCCAAAAGAAATATCAGTAAATATTGCAGAGAGTACAAAACAAAACCTGCAAGTGAGCAACTATATCAACCGTCGCCACCCTCGTTCCTTCCTGCTGTTGTCTAAGAATCCACTGATACATTTTCTCCTGTGAGGAAAAGGAAGATGTGTTATTCAATCAAACAAAGAAAAGGAATAATAAATAAATAAATAAACCAAAATCCTCAACAGAAAACAACACATTCAAACACACCAATGAGTAAAATCTAGCTTTTCACATTGGAATCACATAAACAAATTAGGAACTTGAATGTGCAATTGTAACAGTACTCAAGTTAATTAGTCAAGTCATAGATTAATGGAAATGAAATCCGAAATGGTTCTGTTCAGCAGCCTATCTGGTAACCCTAAAACTGTAAAGGGGGGCAATTAGAAGAAGAAAAAACACAACATCGAAATCGGGTTTTTATTTTTCTTCAAAAAACGCAGCCTAACGGTGCGTGCATATTTAATTGGATTAGAAAATTTAAAATTGAGGGAGGCGAAAGAACAAAATAGCAGAGGAAATGAAATGAAATGAAATGAAAGGGGAGCAGACCAGAGCGTGACGTTCACCGGCTTGGAAGGAGAGTTTTTGTTGATTCATAGAGTGGGTGTAGAGATGAGAAAGGGAATTAGCGGTGCTGCAGAAGGTTGAGTACATGGTGCGATCCACTTCGTCGAGGCGCGTCGCCACAGACTTTCTCTTCTTCGCCATCAGATTCAGAACACAGCCCTCAGAGAAGAGAAAAGAAAGGAGAGAGGGGAAGGGAAATGGAGATTGGGGGCTAGAGAGATAGATAGAAAAGAAAAGAAAAAAAAAACTATAAAGTTGGTGGAGAGAGAGGCAGAGTGAAAGGCAATAGATATGAAAATACACTAATCATAGTGAGAATGACGGTGCCCGTGAGTCATCCAAGTGGCGTACACGTGGCGCATCTCACCACTTTTTCTCTTCTTATTACATGGTCTGCTGTGAAAATATATAACGCATACAAAAATGTTGGTCTAGATTTCCATGTTATTATCACATTGTACTCTTCGGGTATCCGTGTGTTACACGGGGCAGAAATATAAGAATTAATATAGAGTTGAGTATTTAATTTAGTTATAAATATATATAAAACTAATTATTACAAAAAATCATTAAATACTTTTAAAAAAGAAAAAAATAGGTAAACAATAATGATTATAATAAAATTCCTTTTGATGACGCCTTAATATTAAAAATACTTGAATCGTTGATGATTTAGTAAACATTTATTGATAAAACTTGTTTATATAAAATAATATTGGTCTGGAAATTTTAAGTGAAATCACTATATCAAAAATTATAAGCAGCCACTGAAAGGAGTTTTTTGAATAACCTGAAAAAAAAAATGTGGAAAGGTAATAAAGAATATTAGTACATGTCTTTCATTGATTGAACACAATTGGAATAAGCATGATTTGATCAATAATCTATAACAATAATAATGATAAACAATAATAACTTGTAATTAAAAGATTTGAGAAGAACCTAATTTAAATTTTGGAAAACTTCTTTGTGTACAACATTTGAAGTTGTATCTGAAATATGTGCCTCATCATTTGTTATGAGTAATTTCAATCTTCTTTTGTCTGTCACTCTGAATACTACAATGTATAATTGCCCATGAGAGAAGACAAACTTTGGCAAGTAAATTTTGACATGTTTCAAAGATTAATCTTGGCTTTTGTTGATAGTCATTGCAAATAATACAACTATGGGGAATTGTCTTATCTAAAATTTAAAAGAAATTATGTTATCTAAAGAAGTCAATGACTGTTTTGGAATGAATACTTTGTGCTCACATTTGCTCCAAAAATGACTTTTGCTTCCAATACATAAGTACCTGACCGAGTAAAAGTAATTATAACAATAATTATTAAATCAAAATAAAAAATACTTAAACAATAATGTTTATAATAAATTAAAGTGATCATTTTAAAGAAGTCTTAATATATAGGAAATGTCCTTAAAAATATTTATTAAGATATAATCAACATAAATTTTAATATTTGTATTTTAGTTTAATATTAATATTAATATTATTATTCACCGATTAATTTAAACATTAATGCAATTTATGTAATTTTTTCTCCATGTGTGATTTTTTTTTATCTTATAACTTAAATATTAATAAGTTTTTTAAAAAAAAATCATTTTTATGTGACTTTATTTTACATCATAAATAAATTATTAATAAGACTATTAATATATTTTAATATGCAACTTAAATGATATTCTGATACTTTTATTTATTATCATTGTAATTTGAGAGAACAATACAAAGCATTTAACCGACATTTAAGTTTAAAAGTCAATGAAATAATAATAATAATAATAATAAATAATTAATTTATGTTGAAATTAAAGTTGGAGTTTTATCATATGAACTTGTGATACTCTTGTGATTGTTCATATTTAATTAATCATTTGAATAGTTAAAGTTACACTTTTATCATAGCAAATTAGTGATATTCTTGTGATTGTTCATATTTAATTAATCATTTGAATTATTATAAATTTGGTACTATTACTTTTCATATAAAATGGTCATCTCAAAGTGATATATTTTAACCCTTAATTATTATATATATATATATTAATTCAATATTATTGTTTTTAATGCAAAGTTTTTATTCTTACATGTTATAAACATTTATACCTTATAATTTAAATTTAAGCATCAATATCTTTTTATGTAAAATTTTCATCTTTGGTAAAGATGTACTACCTCCATTCTATTTAATTAGTTGTAAACTTTAAAAAACACATTAAAAAATATAATCATTATTCTTACAATGAGTCAATCATTAATATAAGCGTAAAATGAAAACAGATTTAAACTTTATATTTGACCCTTTATCTCTCTTAGTATCATTAGGTCTCATTAATTTTTAATAGCGAATCATTTATTAATATAAGGGTATAATGGGGAAAAATGTAATTAATATTGTATTAGGTTTGTAAATGAATAATTAAATAGGAACAATTTTTTTCTCCAAAAGTGGACAATTAAATAGGAAGGAATGTAGTATTACATTTATATAATATATCAATTGTTCTATTTAAAATTGTGATATAAACTTATTCTTAACTACTGAAATTTAAATAGATAAGATTTATTAGAATTTAAAGTCCCAAAAGGAGTATACTTTTTAGGCTAAAATATGTTATTATTTGGAATAAATGTTACCTTTGAAAAATACCTAAATCTAATTAGCTTAATAAAAACTTATAAACATAAGTTTTCAATTTCATACGACTTAAATAAATAGTTTTAAATTAAAAAACTCTATTTCAACGTTTTAAAATTAATTTAAAAGATTTTTAAGAAAATAAAGATTTGACAATGTGATGACAGGAATTGCCAAGGACCTAGAATTGAGCAAATCAAACCAATTAGAACCAAAATTAAGCAATTAAAATGCAAATATAGGTGCTGGAACAGCAGCTATATTCATGTGGAAAATGAAAGAAAGTGAAGGAAAATGAAAGAAAAATGGAGAGGAAAAGAAGTGGAAGATCGCCACTGATGCAAGTCCTTTCTTGCAGCAGATAAGATCAATCGCCAGTCGCCACTAATTCAGGATAATTAGATAAGACTCATCCATGGTTTAAGCAACAACCACCAAGCACACTCAACTCACAAGGGAGGAGATTCTCAACTCACAAAGAGGAGAATAATGGGCATAATGTCTTTACTTCAAAATTCAATTGTTTTCTTTTTTTTACATGAGGGAAGGGCTCCTTTATATAGGAGGAGGGGGAGGGGGCGGCCATCTTGGGCGATGTGGGACTTCAAGGAAAAGAAAAAAAAGAAAATAATAAAAAGATGAGTGAATACTCATCCAAGGTGGGATTTGAACCCACTCACCTAAAGGCATTAAGCTAAGCTAAGCTTTTAGCCACTAATCCACTCACTTATGCGCCCCACTCTCCATAAAATGGAAAAGATGAGTTTAAAATTTATCCTACATGGGAATTGATCCCATGACCCTCTAACCCATGTAGCTAAGTCACTAATTAGCCATTAAACCCACTTACATGACATGGGCGCCCCTAATAGATCTTATGGCCCCAATTACATCATAAAATCCTATGGTCCTAATTACATCATCTAATCCTATGGTCCTAATTACGTCATCAATAATCCTAATTACATGAGTCTTGTATGTTGACTTTGACTTTGGTCAATGGTCAAGAGTTGACCCAGAGTTGACCCTCATGAAGGAAGGCTCATGCTTGGCTCAGCCCCAAGCACTTCAAGCAGCTCCAAGTAAGCCATTAGCTGTCAGCTGACAGGATGTCATCACAATGTGTGCATATAAATTTTCAAAAACATATATACACCTAAAGTTAAATTAAATACAAAAGGACAACCTTTTTATTGCACAGTAAATTAAAAATCAGTATCAACATCATGATAACTTGTAAATTAAAAAAAAAGGAAATAATAATTTGTGTGATTCAAACTAAAACACCAATGACATACTTTTCACATATATATCTTATCTCTCAAATTCAAGTTTTTCTTAACGTATCCAAAACCTGCCTCCATGAGCCACCAATTCTACAATAATAGCTCAATTCAATCATTTCAAAACAGTTGCATACCCATAATTTATTTCATTCCACCCAATGACCCCATCATTTTATCATAAAAAAGAAAAGGAAAATAAAAACAAAACTTCTTTTTTAAGTCAAAATCACATTCAGCCGAATGGATAAAAATTTAGTCACAAAAGGGGAAATTAGCTAATTTCATAGGAAGGTGTTTGCAAGTCTTATAAGTATTACTAACTTCAAAGTTTCAAACAGAATTTTGGGACTTCCTTTTGTAATAAGATTTAACACGCCCAATGTTTTAAAAAAGAAGGTAATGTTTGCATGAAGGTTGGACTAACATCAAAATAATATAATTCAAACATCACTGCCACACAACAAAGATCATAAGTTATATCAATAGTCCATATCAAGTAGAGTGCTACTGCAATTTTTGGTTCATATGAATTTGGCAGAGGTACATAGAAAGGGGTAGAAAAAGAAGTATTGAAATATATAAACTTGGGTATTACTGTGTCTTTAGTGAAACTTCAAACATTGAGTGTATCACTTCTTTTGACCCTGTGCTATAAAAGGGTAAATCTTGAAATCACATATGTCCAACCTTGAGGCCAAGATTGGTGTCAAAAGAAATAAATGAAATTCTGAAATAACATTGAATTTCAATACATAAGTTATAAAATATTAAAAAAGTATATTGTTAGCAATAACATCATCAACTTCCCTGACCCCAATATAAAGTGAAAGAAACATACCAAATTTAAAGATCTGCAGACTAATCAGAAAATTTGAAGTGATTCTTTTATAATTTTTAAAATTTAATATTATTTTGAAATTTATTCTATGTTAAAACTACAAATATTTACCTTTCATTGCAGTTGACATTTTATATCACTAAATCTTGACAAAGAAAAAGGAAAGTGTATGTGACCATGCAAATAACATGCATTAAAATAGAACAGCTAAATAGTAAAAATAAGGCTCTTACACTTGTGGGCGAGAAATATGCGTGATGAATTCTAATAAAGAAGCCATGTTATTTTACTCCTCTTTGTCATGCAAAATATTTGGAGCATGTCATTTGCATTTGTAGTCACCTACCTTGGATGAGTAAATCATTTAAGTAAATACTTAGCCAGAAGAATAGGGACAAAATACATCACAGTTAAACAAACTTGGAAAAAATATTATATCTATTCAAATTACATTTCAAAACTAAAGCATACAGTTTGGGAATGTCATAGTTACTATGGTGCAGGTATAAACTACATAGAACATGCTTCAAGTTAACAAAAGGCTGAGCCAAATGATTACAGTCTTGTTTCCTTCAAAAAATAAGATAAATTAGTTATGTTGCTCTACCATGGTTGGACTATCAAAACAGTCTAACAAGTTATACCAATAGTCCAAAGAAATTAGAGTGCTACTACAATTTTTGCTAAAATTAGTAAGCAAAATATTACAGTTTCATTCCAAAAAAATGACATAAAGAAATGGGAATATTCTTACTTTGCAAAGATAATGAACGCACAATAAAAAACAAATATGCAGTTCTTACTTTGTAAAGATAATGAACGCAAAATAAAATTTTTTGATATAGTAAGAATGACGTTTTCCGTGAATCATGGAGGAAGGGAAAATGAAGACTTTTTTTGTTAAAGTGTCCTCCCATTTTTTTTTCAATTAGTCCCTCCCTTCAATTGACGTGTGTAAGTGCTGATGTGACACGTTTTCTCTCTCCTAGGTGTAGAATAATTTTTTTCTGGCAGTGTAAAATCGCCATAAAATCACCCTTATTCCCCACTACCTGTTTTTTCTATTCCTCCCACTCCCTCTTCCCGACCTCCTGTTTGCCCACTCCTCATTTTCTCCCCCACTACTTGTCTCACGCATGTTTCTCACCGGAGCAAAGAAAGTCTCCATTTTCTCTTCCTCCTCTCATTCTCCTCTCATGGAGAGAGAGGGGCAGAGTGAGAGACAATAGATATGAAAATAAGCATGATAGTAAGAATGACTGTGTCCGTGAATCATCCAAGTGGCGTACACATGGCACATCTTACCACTTTTTCTCTTCTTATTACATGCTCATTTCGCTGTGAAAATATATAACGCATACAAAAATGTTGGTATAGATTTCTATGTTATTATTACATTGTATTATATTAATATATAATATTATATTACTAAAATACTTTGACTTCCAATTGATATAAATATGGTGAAATATATTAAATACGAAATAAATATATAATTTTCTCTGGTTTATGTATCAATATGTTTTCATATAATTTTTTTAGTATAATGTTATATTAATATATTTATCTTTGTTATTTAATATTAAAGGCCTCATAACTTAGCTTTTAATTTGGGTCTTTATTCATGTTATTTATGTATTAATACATTTTAAAGAAAAATTTATATAAAGTTATTACACATTTTAGAAAAAAATTTGATAATATTGGTTCTTAAGGTTAAGGATAAGAACATTTTAAATGGAAAATTTATATAAAAAGTGTAAGTGTTTATTACACGGATATAAAAATACAATAAATATTTTTTTTTATAAAATTTTTCATTTTTTATATTCTTATCCCCAATCATTGAGACCATATTATCAAAAGTCAAAGCCATTAAAAATGTAATAATAAGTAGATTAAGAAGTTAGTAAATTATTAATAAATGGTACAGAGCAATATTTTAAAGTTAATAAATATACATAAAAAAATTGTTACAGTGACCATCCACCTGTGGCAAGGCAATTTTTCCCTGTGGAAGAGTCGGATATGGCAGTTGCATCCAGTGGTGGAGGAACCTCTGACTTCCCTCGTGCTCATTGGGTAGGTGTGAAAGTTTGTCAATCAAAAGCACTTGGAACTAGAAAATCAGTGGAAGTTTCACAGCCCATGAAGAAGAGTAGAAGAATAGTTGCTGATGGAATAGAGGATGTTACCATAAGTAATAAGAGGAAAAATTTCCACGAAGAAGATGGAAGAGAATGAGAGGAGGAAGGGAAAATGGAGACTTTCTTTGCTCTGAGAAGCATAGAGAAGCATGCGTGAGACACGTAGTGGGGGAGAAAAGGAGGAGTGGGCAAACAGGAGGTGGGGAAGAGGGAGTGGGGGAAGAGAAAAAAAACAGGTAGTGGGGGAATAGGGGGTGATTTTCTGGCGGTTTTACACTGCCAGGAAAAAATTATTCGACACCTAGGAGAGAGAAAGCGTGCCACATCAGCATTTAGCACACGCCAATTGAGGGGAGACACTAATTGTAAAAAAAAAATTAGGAGGACGCTTTAAAAAAATTTTTTTATAGGGATTAAAAGCAAAACTCGTTAATTTTACAGGGACCAAAAACATATTTTACCCTTTTAAATATTATGAAATGTTCTCTCCTTATTAATCAATTATGTAGAACGCGGAATTGCTAACACAGTATTGAATGTAAACCATACACCAATTTAAACTTAATAATCATCAACATAAAAGATAGAATAAATAGTATTTCATTACTATTTAAAATTACAACTAAAGTAAAATACATCTAAGTTGGGGTTCTAGATTAAAACATTACAAAAATAAGGTGGAATTCCTAACCGGCTACACCTTATCTTTAAGGTATACTGCTACATACATATACCCCTAAACACTACCACTTAACTCTTCAAGATCCGATTCAACTTGAACGCCACGTCTATCTTCACCACAACGTGCATCCTGCCAGAGTCCATGCCCTTTTAGGTGCCAAAAGAGTGGCAGACAATGAAAAGGAAAAACAAGGGGGTGAGAACACTTTACATGAGTTTAGTGGTGTAGGATATAATGTCTAGAGTACATTCATGGGGGATTCACACAATTTAACCAAAATATACACATACTCGAACCTATCTAATATAATGTCATAAATCCACATCGCAGTGCATGCAACCAGTTTCATGATTCACGATCATAGTATTATGTATGATGCATGAGGGCCCGATGGAAATCACCACAACAGTGCACACAACAATTGCAAGATTATATGGAAGCAGTCAGGAGTTAGAGTCTATACTAGTCTCAGTACTAAGAGCCTTGCTCATATATTTTTTTGACCGATCTTTCTTTTGTGATACTTCCAGACAATCTCCACTAATCCTGAAACCTCGAGAGCGACAGGTATAGTCAAGTGTTACTCCTTGAACTCGACATTAGGTAGCGAGCCTACGTCCCCTAAGTTCAGCCCGTAACTCGACTATCCTCAAGGCTGACATCCCTTTCAAGACCCGTTGGCGTCCTTTGCAAGACCCAGTGCACTAGTCCCAACCAGTTTCACACCCGTACCGAGGTGTCCCTTTCATTTTTGGTCATAAGGTACACAACCTTAGACATCATTAATGTTTAATGATGTATGTTACAAATTTTATGCATTCACAACACACACATTTCTGACCGGCAAAGTCAACCGAATCATTTCACACATCCACTTCCCGTGGTGTAACCACATATTCAATGACTTTCCTTCGTAAGAAATCCAAACCCCATCTTGGGTCAGTCCACACACTCTCTCGCTCCCTCTAAGGTTCTCAAGTCTTATGTGAGTAGAATATGTTTATTATAAGCTTTTAGGGTATATTACTTTCCATTCTTTTCACACTTGAGATTTAACTCCACTTATACCCTAGGATTTACTAAGTCTTATGTATGATTCTTATTCATTTTGCCTCACCCTCACTCAAGTATTGCATTATAGTATTACAAGCATAATAAGGTTCGCTATCTGATGGGGTCACACTAGGTAACCCATAACTTTGGGTGTGAGCGGGTTCGGGTTGACCCGCCAACCCGGTCAACTCGACCCGATTCAAACAAAAAATTGGGCTGGTTTGGGTAACGATTCGGGTCAGGTCGTTTTTTGAAAATCAACCGAACATGTTCAGTTCGGGTTTCATTTTTTATAATCCGAAGAACCCGTACCCGAACTAGTGTACATAATAGGGGTCTCAGTTTTTAGTATCGCGCGAGAGAGAGACATCAGACAAGTTTCATTTTCTTTTCTTCAGGGAGATTTTGTGCCCTAGCCCTAGCCTCTCACTCCCTCTGTGCCTCAGCCTCACGCCCTTCTCCTCCTCGTCTCATCGTCGTCGCCGTGGCCGTCATCGGCATCGTCCCCGTCTTCCCGAAGGCCGAGTCTAGTTCTCACTTTTGAGGTAAGGGTTTTTTCCAGATTTGTTCTCCTCTGTTCATCCTTCTCACTATGCTTTGTTCATTGCTTCCTCTCCTGACCTCTTTCTTCTTCTAATGCATTTTTATTTTTTGGAACTCAGATTTTGCTAATTTGATTGCTCTCTTCATCATTCCTCTCCCTTCATCGTTCTCACGGTGCCTTGTTCTCCCTTTCATCGTTCTCAGGTTTGATTTTTTTAGCATTATTCATTCTTAGTCTCCTTATTCTGTGATTCCGTGATTGCGTTATGAATCAGGTGTATTTTACATATTTACTATGATTCTGTGATTAATATTCATTCTTAGTCTCCTTATTTCTGTGATTCTGTGATTGCGTTTCTGAATCAGGTGTATTTTACATATTTACTGTGATGTGTCTGAATGAACAGCATGGGTTAATGGCTTTCTATATTTACTATAATATGCTGCTTTTATATGTTGCATGTCCATCTCAGTCCTTCAATATAGGTTTGGCTGTTTAGGTATAATTGGCTGTTTTAGTTCTATTTCATCTATTTCAACTTGAAATGAATCTGTTAAGGAGATTGTGGATTATAACTTTGGTTACATTTAACTTTTATAACCTTGATATTATTAATCATCCCTTTCATATAAGCTTCAATTCTTGCGTTGTTTTTTTGTTCATGTTTTTTTTTTTAAATTCATGCAGAATGGAAGAGGTTACAACACCACTTGAAACTCAAAAATCTAGTGGAACCCAAGTGGGAAGTGCTCCATCCCCACCACCACTTGGAGCTGCAACAATGGGAGGCGTAGAGGCACTAACTGAACCAGTTACAAATGAAGAACCTTCTATGCCAACCCCTACTCAAGCTCCAACACAAATTGATTCATCTACACAAGAGGTATGTGGCAAAAGGAAACCTAGTAGGCCACCTTCTAGTTGTTGGACTCATTTTAAAAGGGAATGGGATAAGGCTATATGTAACTAATGTGGTAAAACCTATGCATGCAATAGTTCTAATCATGGGACCACAAACTTGAACAAACACCTGAAAGTGTGTCCTAAGAACCCATCTAGGGAAATTGACAAGAAGCAAAAGACTCTTCATCTTGAAAAACAATGTGAAATTGATTTTGATAATTCCATTTCATTCAAACTTATTGAATTTAGCTAAGAATTGACTAGGAATAAACTTGCTAAGATGATTGTTGTTGATAAGCTTCCTTTCAAGTTTGTTGAGAAGTCGGGATTTAAAGAATTCATGGCTACTGCTCAACCTTGATTTAAAATTCCTAGTCGTGTAACTGTTGCTAAGGATTGCATGAAATTGTATGTTGAAGAGAAGGTGAAATCGAAGTCTTTGTTGTCTTGCAACTAACTATCAAATGGTTTCACTTACAATTGACACCTGGACTTCTATTCAAAACATGAATTATATGTGTGTGACTACGCATTATATTGATGTGGGGTGGGAATTGAATAAAAAGATACTCGGTTTTGGTTTGATTACTGACCATAAGGGGAAACCATAGGCAAAGCTTTAGAGCAGTGCATCAAGGATTGGGGGATTAGTAAGATTTGTTGTGTGACTGTAGATAATGTTAGTGCTAACAACACATCTTTAGCATATTTGAAGAGAAGTTTGAATGATTGGAATGGAACTACTCTATTGAATGCAAAGTATATGCACTTGAGGTGTTGTGCTCACATTTTAAATTTGGTTGTTTCTGATGGGATGAAAGAGATGGATAGTTCTATTGCTAAGATTAGGGCTTCTTATAAGTATGTGAAAGCATCTCCGGCTAGATTAGCTTGATTTAGAAAGTCTGCTGAAGAGGCTAACTTAGCCACTAAGTTGATGGTTGTGCTTGATGTGCCAACTAGGTGGAATTCCACCTATTTGATGTTGGAAACTGCTGAAAAAGTATGAAAAAGCATTTCGTCGTATGGAATTAGATGATCATTTTTATTCTTTTGCTGTTGCCGATGAGGGGGCCCCCCCTAATAGTAATGATTGGAAACATGCTCATATTTTCAGGGAGTTTTTGAAAATTTTCTATGATGCTACGTTGGTTTTTTCTGGTTCATTGCATGTTACCTCTAACAGTTTCTTTCCTCAGTTAAATACCATTCAAGATACAATTTTATCTTGGATGGAGGGGGAGGATGGGGTGTTGAAACGGATGGAAACAAGTATGAAAACTAAATTTGACAAGTATTAGGATTTTAGTAATGGGAGTGTGAATTATCTCTTGGTTGTGGCTGTTTTCCTTGACCCTAGGTATAAATTTGGTTACTTTGAGGACGCTTTTCCAGTATTGTATCCAGAAAAGAGTAGTGAGATGATAAAAACATTGGAAGACATAATCAAGAAGTTGTTTGCTCAATATGTTGAATGGTATCCTCTTCCAACTGATACTCGTGATGCAGCTATATCATCATCGGATGTTTCTTCATATATAATACAGGGGGTCAAAGTAATGATAATGGGGTTGGAAGGCTGGGTATAATTAATGAGTATAGAGAAAAAGTGAGGAATAAAGAAGGTGAGCACAAAAGAAATGAGTTGGAGATATGTGGAGGATGAGGTGGAAGATGATTATGCTGGATTTGATATTTTAAAATGGTGGAGAAGCAATAGTCAAAAGTATTATGTTCTTTCCAATATGGCTAGGGATATATTAGCCATCCCAGTGTCCACAGTATCATTTGAGTCTGCTTTTAGCACTGAAAGTCGAGTTCTTGATCCATATCGCAGCTCATTGCATCCTAACACTGTAGAGGCTTTGATTTGCACTCAGAATTGGTTGAAGCCCCCTAAAAAGGTTATTGGTTCACAACAGCCTGAATTCATTGACCGGGTTGAATCAGGTATGTTTAATTTGAATTCTATTTATCATTGAATTGAAAAATTAAAAATATATAAATATATGTGTGTGGGTGTTTAATTTTCATACATTATTTTTCCTGTAAATAAAGATGTCTGGGATTATAGCCTTTGCAGCTATTGAGGAGGTTGGAATTGATGCCGCATTTACAACCTTACAGTAAGACTACATTTAATATCTAAAATTTTGCATTATAACCTTGCTTACATTTAACTTTTATTTACATCCAACACTTTTTTATGTAGGGGAAATTTGGCTGGTTAAATACCTAGCAGGAATGAAGGTGATTGGAGCATAGAGGATTGAGGAGACTTAGAGAGACAAGATTCCAAATACTATTTGTAATTTGTTACTTTTACAACTTAGTGTATGGAAATGCACTTGATGTGTAATGTTTGTGTATTGGTTCTGTTGTTTGTTGTCTTGATTGTTGATTTTATAACTTGGTGTATGGTAATGTTGCAGTTGCACCCTGCACTCGATGTGTATTGGTTTTGTCACTTTCATGGTTTAAATTTGTAACAAAATAATGTGTGGTTTAAGTCCATATAAATTGGTAGTTCTATGTATTAAATGGGTTCTATTGATTTTTTTCTATTTTTTTTTTCAAATTTTTCAGATTTTTTCACGTTTTTCTACACGCTCCAGGTTTTTAATATTATTTTAACCAAACCCGATTCCCGACCCGACCCAACACACAGATGATCAGGTTGGATCGGTTCGGGTTGTACACCGAAAAATGCTGAAACTGAACCAACCCAAACCGAGATGAAACTATTGGTTTGGACTTCTACTCACCCTGAACCCGGCCTGACCCGACCCGATTACACCCATACACCTAACCTAAGTCATAACGTATTAGTGTATATTATATCTCTATGTGTTAGGTTTACCTTCTTTAGGTCTATCTTGCCTTATCTTTGACTTAATCTTCCTTGATTAGGTCTTGCCTTAGGTAATTAAGGCTCAATAAGTCTTAATCCATTGAGTAATCTTAGGTTTAGTCCTTAATTAAGTGTTAATCGTTAATTAGATGCTTAATTAAACCTTAATCACATTCTTAATTTTTTATTAAGTCTTAATCCTACTTGATTACTAAATCCTTATTCAATTCTTAATTAACTTTTAATCTTTCATTAAGTCTTAATTATTCTTGATTAGGGTTAATTATGATTACTAAATCCTTAATTAATTCTTAATTAACTTTTAATCTTTCATTAAGCCTTAATCGTTCTTGATTATGGTTAATTATGATTACTTAATCATTAGTCATATCTTAATTACCTTGTTAATCTCAATTAAGATTGATTAGGGTTGACCTTAATTACTTAAATCTTAATCTTCTTTAAGTCTGGATCTTATTACCAATCATCATTAATCTAGGTAATTGAGGATAATCTTAATTAAATCAACCCCGGTTGATTAACTTGTATGATTAGCTTAGTGGACTTCTTAGCTTAATTCGAGTTTTAACTTTCCATGGGTAGGATTAGGGTTGAGGCCCAACTCTAATTCAAGCCCATGTGTATCTTATTAATTATTTACTTTATCTTACTATTATTGGGTGTTTTACGAGTGTATGGTGGGTATTAGGGCCCAAACTAGTGGCCCAACTATAGTATGACCCATGAGGGTCATTTCCTTCATGTTTTAACATTGAATTGAAAGTGTTTGGTTGACTTTTTGGTCCATATAGGCAGTGACAGATCCAAAAATTTTAAGTTGTGGGGGCAACATACATATATTATTAAGAGTAGAAACATATATCATAAATATTTTTTAGGAGGTATCATATTTTAAAAACATTGAATGGTTTTTTTTTCTTAATGTCTAATGGTTTTTTTTTACTATTTTTATGATTAAAAATTTAATTGATAATGAAATGATTATTATAAAATATTGAGAACAATAATATATATATATATATATATATATATATTTTGGAGAAATCAAATCTTAGTGGGGGCAATTGCCCCCACATTAACACAAGTAGATCCGTCCCTGCATGTAGGGTTTTACCCGAATTTCATTAAGTTGCCCACTCACTTAACTTCTCTTTTACTTTTACCTTTTTATCTTTAGTATTTTAACCTAACCATATTGGGCCACTAAAGCCCACGAACACCTTCTTACTCATCATCATTTATACAAATGAATCAAACACCTTCATCCATCATGAACTCAATAAAAACACTCAAGAACACATGAACACTCATGAATTTCATGAAAATCAATAATTTTTTTTTTAAAAAAATATAAAATTCAAGTATGATGCTCTACTTATGCCAAATATTCATCTTATCATATCAAATCATCAAATATCATCTTTACATACACAAAAGCTCATACCTTTAAATATGGTCACAACACTCTATTTTCAAGATTTCATCATACAACAACTTGTTTAATTCAAAGTAGTAATTTTTATAAGCCTATGTCCATCATATTAACACATTCCAACCAACAAACAAAATTATAATCAATCATACCCATACATATGAAGAAAACCAAATCCTATACATACAAGAACAAGTTCACACTTTCAAAATTGGGTAAAATATGTTTTTAGTCCCTATAAAATTACCGAGTTTTGCTTTTGATCCCCGTAAAATTTATTTTTTTAAAAAGAACCTTCCAAAATATTTTTGTTTGAAAATCATCCCTCCCTGTAATTAACGTGTGTTCAATGCTGATGTGTCAACTCTCTCCCGTAGTAAGCATTCCTAGGTGGCTCTCAATAATACTATGTGGAATAAGTTATTAAATATTAATCCTATGTAACCATAATTAACCCTAATCAACCCAATTTAATTTAAACCTAATTCAATCCAAGCTGCCATAGGAAGGGCAATTTGTGTCGTCGTGCCATTCCTCCGTTTGCTGCGCTCGCTGTTAGCCCATCTGTCGCACGCCATGACCAACTTGTGTCGTGCTTATTTGAAGAGATGGTAACGGTCGCTCAATGATGGGCCCTGGACGGTACATAGTGGGATGTGGAGGCAGCGTTGCAGCATAGGTGGAGAGGGACGAACCAAGCCATTGTGATGGAGATCGTTACAACGCTTATGACGACCAATGGCGACGGCGCAACTAAACGGTCGCTCTTTCACCCCCAGTTTCTACCTTCCTCCTATTCTCTCTTCTCATTTTTTGATTCTTCAACCTTCAAGAGCTGCAAGTACTTCATAGAGGGCAACTCATCCTTCTATTATATTTCTAACTTAACCCCAAAATTCTGCCCCAAATGTGAAAAATCAAAGCTAAGAAAGGGGAATTTTTGGGCATCGAATTGAAACCAAAGCGTTGGAAGATTATTGCAAGTCAAGGAATTTTTGTCATAATCCTAATATATGTGAACTAAATTTGTTAATTGCTTCTGCGTGTTTGGATTTGTTCCTTCGTTTCTTATCTGTTTGCTAAAATGGGCATTTGGTAGTTTTTTTTTATCTCATTATGTTATCTTCTTGCTAATCTTGTCAAGTGAATATGTTCTTCCTATTTTACAATGACTTTCAATAAGAATTTTAATGTTTAATAAGTTATGTTCTAAGTAAAAGCCATGTAGGAATGCTTACTTGGAAAAAAAGCTGACACATTAGCACTAAACGCACCCTAATTACATAGAGGGATGATTTTCAAACAAAATAATTTTAGAAGGATTCTTTTAAAAAAATAAATTTTACAAGGACCAAAAACAAAACTCGCTGATTTTATAGGGACTAAAAACATATTTTACCCTTCAAAATTTTAAAAAAGAAAAATGAAAAGGGAATAGGGTCAAGGATCACCCTTACTCTAGTCACAAATCCTACTAGAGTTTCATGGGTTCTCCCCCTTACCTAAAGTGTATAAATCGTGGGTACGAAGGTGAAGAGCTCTAAGCTTGACCAAAAAACCTAAATGCCACAAAAGAGGGGGACTTAGGACTAGAATGATAAGAAAATAGTTGAGGGAACTCTTGGAGCTTTGAGAATCTGTAAGAGAGAAAATGAGACCTCCAATGATCCCTTCTTACCTTTGGTTGAGTAGAGGGTGGAGAGTAGAAAAAAACCTAAATGCCACAAAAGAGGGGGACTTAGGACTAGAATGATAAGAAAATAGTTGAGGGAACTCTTGGAGCTTTGAGAATCTGTAAGAGAGAAAATGAGACCTCCAATGATCCCTTCTTACCTTTGGTTGAGTAGAGGGTGGAGAGTATATGAAGTTCTATTTATGATCCTAGCTCTTAAAATGAGTGGAAATGGTAGAAAATGAGGGTAGAAAGCTAGTTTTTTGTGTAACTATGGAGGCATGGCTATGGAGGAATGGAGGAGAGGAAGAGGAAGATGAGAGGAGAAGGAGGAAGCTGCTGGACGAATTGCACTTAGGGTTAGAGTTAGAAATGAATAAAAAATAATAATTTAGCTTATATAGTCAAAAGTATGAGAAGGGAAAGGTAAGGGTAAAAGTGACATTTGTAGACAAGGGAACAAACCTACTTTTCCTTTTGCTTTATTGTCCAAATTCAAATTTCATGAAGGGAATGTGACTAATTGATCCTAATTTATGTACAATAGTGGGTAAATAAGACAGTGCCAGTCCGGGTACCTCCACACTGCACTTAGGGACAAAATGGTCATTCCACCTAGGAAAAATCTAGAAAAATTACCAAAAATTCTACAAAAATTCATATAATTATTCTAACATATTTTAAGCCTAAAAATATGATTGGAAGTCACTTCTCACTTAAACTCCATTATCTCCCAGTTTTTTCACACAAACAATCAAATTTCAACAAGAGCAAGCAGAAAGAAAAATTGTGGTGTTATACACACAAATTCTATAAATTTATAAATATGGTTAATAATCTAATTTTAAGGTCCAAAGTACATTTTGCCTATTATTTCACGAATTTTAATAGACTGGCTAGGGTTACACTGCTAACCAGGGGCATTTTGGTCTTTTTACCCAAAAAGTGCAAGAAAAAAATCTAAATTCATATATAATATTCATTATTAATTATAATAAGACCATTTTTACTAAAAAATATGTGCCCTTAAGTTTTAGACATTTTTTCATAATTAAATTTATATTTTCTTTATTTGCACAATTATTAAGGGTATTTAAGTCATTTGTCCAAACTCCTCTTTAGGAAAATCATTTAAAATCATGGTTAGATAGTTCCTAAATTCTAAATTGGATTGTTTATTAATAGTTTCTAAATACTTCATAGTTATATTTCTAAACTTTCTTTATCTTTTATATATATATATTAGTAGAGAAAATTGTGGGTGTTACAGATTTGAATATAAAAAAATAAATTCAAACTAATTAAGAAAGTTAGTTAATAATATTTAATTTTCTTGTTTTCATCTAAAAATGAACTGCATTCCCTAAATTACCCCTTATGGAATACTTCAATTTCATTGAAAATCATTTCAAGTGAACATACTTTTTTTTATTGACACATAATTTATTAAATGGAGTCATTGGAAAATAAAATCTGAATTAAATAAAATTTGCTTATATTTTTATCCAACACTTGTCGGTAATTTTTTTTATTATATTCAACTCTGGAGAGAGTACACATTATAATGTTAAAACAAATTTACGATTATATTTAAAAAAATTAAAAAAATCAAGGGTCAATTATTATATATTTAACTATATAATAAATTATTAATTAAAAATTTTACTATTTAATCATGTTTAAAAATGATTATTATTCTAATAACACTATATTAAGCATACAATATACACGATTTGATATGCTGATAATTAGTGGAGGGCTAGAGACATATACTTAAAAATAGAGACACTAAATATTATTATATTAACTATAATAATTTCATCTCTTTAATATTCATAACTTTTCATTAATAGTTATATTCTTTAATATTATTTTAAATATGTCTTTTTATATGATAAATGTTAATAAATATAAAATATAAACAATATAATGTAGCATATACTTATGTTGCATTATGAGCTCCTAATCAATTTGCATATTGCTTCTAAACATTTTAAACATTCTGTAGAAAAAATTCATCCCAACTCGGCTTTATCGTTTTTCTGGCTTAATTGCATTTTTGTCCCCCTATTATCATCAATCCGCGATTTTGGTCTCCTTATTTTTTTTTTGCGATTTTGGTCCCCCTATTATTCCAAATTCGCGATTTTGGTCCCTCTAACACATAGATTTTTGAAAATAGGGGGACCAAGATTTTGAACTAAATCGCGAATTTAGAATAATAGGGGGACCAAAATCACGAAAAAAAAGTAGGGAATCCAAAATCACGGATTGATGATAATAGGGGACCAAAAGTACAATTAAATTTTTTTTTTTAACTACAAGTATGCTCCATCGTATTTGTGGGTTATCTAACTTGCGGTGTACGAATCAATGTTGCTACATCCTTTTTTCAAAAAAAAAAAAAGAAAAAAGAAATTTAAATAAGAAAGATTTTCGCTATTAGAGGGCGTGACGTGAAGTTGGGAGTTAAAACTTGAAAGAGTGTGTTTTAGGGTTTAGCGTTTGAGAAAGAGGGAAGAAGCATCATGAGCAGGAGCTTGGGAATACCGGTGAAGCTGCTCCACGAGGCTTCGGGTCACGTCGTGACGGTGGAACTCAAGAGCGGTGAACTCTATAGAGGGAGCATGATCGAGTGCGAGGACAACTGGAACTGTCAACTCGAGAGCATCACCTACACTGCTAAGGTACCCTCTTTCTTCAACTTCGATCAAATCAGATTCCCAGATATATTCTTTGTAAAAACCTTTATATTATCTTGGTTTAGATTTGAGCCAAGATGTAATCCTATTTAAACCATATAATCCACGATTGAACTTGTGAAGACATTAAAAAGCCCTAATTAAATTCGATGAGGTTAGGGAATTCAAGTTTGAATTAGGTCCTAGCTCCTAATGGGTCTGAGAGCAGGGGTTAAAGTTTGTAAAAGAATTTTACAGAAGAGATGGCACACACCTATTTTCTTTTTATTTGGTCAATATACACTGCATAGTTGAGTTTTCTTCGCCAGGAAAACCCTAATATCTAAACTCTAAACAATTATTTGTACTGCATTATTGAGTTTTCTACTGCATTAAAATAACTGCTACTCTAGCTTCAGAGTTCAGACAGTACTGTATGTGTACAAGTATTTTCTTCGCCAAAATTTTAACATGAAGAACTATGTCAATTCCCAACTTCAAGCCTGTTTTTAGCATTTTAAATAAAAGGCAGAGCCTTTAAATAGTTTTCCTATAGCAAGCATGGTGGACTAGCTGTTGGAGAACAGAACTGACCAACAATACAGGGGGAAGCATAATTGTAATTGACCCCTTTAGTTTGACTTGGGTTGCACCACCACTGCTATTTACTATAGCTCTTGGTGCAGTTAAAAGCACTTTATTTGATACTAACAAGCCAGAAACTTATATTGACAGTACTATGTTTTAGTTATTGAATTTCTTTGAAGTTGGGAGAGGACGATGTGCAAATGGAGACTGGGACATGGATGTTGGAAATGAATAATAATAGATTTAGGGAAGGGTTAGGCACTTTGTGGATGCACACGCATATGGGACCTAGGGAGGCAACAGTTGCCAAATATATCTTTGTTCTTGGGTCTCTAGCATGGATGCTACTTGACTTTGGAGTTCAGACATGTCATTAATTTGGAACATGCCTAAGTGTTAAGCTTGAATTCTTACTTAAACTTGCTGCCTTTTCAATTTTCTCAACAAATTTGATGGGATATAGTGATTCTGGATACTGGAGGAGCCTTTAAAAGTGCTCTTGTTAGCTTTTGAATGTTGTAGAGTGTTTAATATCTCCAATTTCAAGTATATTTGTTAAAATGCAAATGTAATTCATATTAGTTACTGATATTGGACAAATCTTCCTCAGGATGGGAAAACATCACAACTTGAGCATGTATTTATTCGAGGCAGCAAAGTCAGGTATGAATCATATGTATGCAGTAACTTTATAATTTTGTAATCTAAATACAGTGCTTTGAAGTGATAAGAATTCGACAGGTTTATGGTCATACCAGACATGTTGAAGAATGCTCCTATGTTTAAGCGTTTGGATGCAAGAATCAAGGTACCTTATTTTCAGGTGATTAAGTACTCCAAATTTGTTTTAGTGTGTTCTTGTATTTCATGCTTTCTGAATCTTTTGAAGGGCAAGGGTGCATCACTTGGTGTTGGTAGGGGCAGAGCAGTTGCCATGCGAGCAAAGGTATTTACTGTTTCTTTTTCTTTTTTTTTTTTTTAATGCTGAATTTATTAATATAGATTTAGCCTTTGAAGATTACTGTTCAATGTCCTGCTAGTTTAAGGACCTACCAATGTGACACATGCGGTCTAACTCTAAATGTTGCTTGTATAGGCTCAAGCTGCTGGCCGTGGAGCTGCACCTGGAAGGGGTGTACCGCCAGTGCGGAGGTGATCACCATTCATGTAGTTATCTATTTCCCCTGTCTGTTCGACGTGATATTTAGGTTTGTTGTAGAAGTTTATGAGGGAAAGAAATTCAAAAAGGAATTGCTCATCGAGACTTAACAGATTACTCTCTTTATGGATGGTACTGAGTGCCAAATTTATTCTCATCGCCTAATCTTTTGATCTGGTATTGTGTACTTGGCTGGTATGATTTTGTCTAACGGGTGTTCGGAAACTTTCAAAACTGGTTTAAAATAGTACAAGATTGATAGTGTGTTTGGATTACTCGAAATCAAGTTTGAAAATCAAATACACACTGAATTAGTTGCTTAGGGTCAGTTTGGCAACTCTGAAAACTGATGACATATTAGTCATATAAATTCAGGTTATTTTGTAACTAGAAGGAAAGTCACAAAAAGATGGGCGATCTTTCTTTCTTTTTTTTTGGGGGGTGGGGATCTTTCTTGTTAAGAAGAGCAAAAAGGACTTGAAGGTAAGTGCTTCAAGAAGTTAAAAAGGAAAAAAAAAACTCAGATTATCTGTCCAAAACTAAGCATCGATGTTCTCTTTGCTTCAAAAGGAAATTTTTGTCTATGTTTGTGATTGGATCTTCATTCTTCTATAACGGATCTGCATATGCCTTCAAATATAATGCATCTATATTTAAGTAAAGATGATTCTCGAAAAATATAATTGAAGTTTCTCACGATTGGGTTGTCGAAATTCCAGGGATATTCACTGTTCATATAGATTCATATTCGTAATTGTTATGGACCCCGAAACTATCATATTTAATAATTACTTTTTGTATTAATTAATAGTAAAATTTATCTATATTATTGAAGATCTTATTAATATACAAGGGTAGCTCAATGTTTTTAGGGCCTAAAGCAAATTT
The DNA here is from genome assembly GCA_026901365.1 of Sesbania bispinosa. Taxonomy (NCBI): domain Eukaryota; kingdom Viridiplantae; phylum Streptophyta; class Magnoliopsida; order Fabales; family Fabaceae; genus Sesbania; species Sesbania bispinosa. The sequence goes on from QLOH01000344.1 coordinate 189,916, forward strand.
TATGATGAGACATATTTTACTCTTTAATATAATAGTGAATGTATTTTTAGGATAAATTTTGAAAAATAGTTATTTTCTCAAAATATAAATATTTATTTAAATGAATAAATTTACTCGCAATGACACAATAAAGTTTAAACAAATAAAATGACATGCTTATGTATATAAACTCATTAAAGGGCATATATTTACATTCAATCAAAGTATAAGAGAAAGAGATCGAGATGGTAAGAGAGAATATGTAATACAAATATAACACGATCAGAAGAAGAAAAGTTATAAAAAAAGAAATAAAGTGAGTGATGAGATAAATTGATGTTAAAAATAGATAGATTTTTCTAAAATAAATCTACTAACATTACATAATAGAGTCTAATAAAATAAAATGACATGTTTATTTATATAAACTCGTTAAAGGACAATATTTACACTCACTAAGGTACAAGAAAGAGAGGTTGAGAGAGTCTTAGTGCCTAAGACTAATAATACTACCACAATGTCTTTGGTGCTTTGGATTTTTTTTTTTTGTAAATGGCATTGGGTATCAACATTTTTGGTTAAAATCCTCTATTGTTACGGAAAAAAATTCTGATAAGAGAGAGAAACACACATCATGTGTAGATGTGTCAATATGGATTTAGCTTGGTGAGCCAATCGGGCTCACCGGTTGGTTAATTTGGTAAAATTAGACTTACATTTTCGCGGGTCAAAGGGGGCAAATCCACTTAACACGTAGGTCAAAGTGGGTTCAAGTTGGATTGAGGTGGATTGACTCACTTTTTATTTATTTTATTTTATATTTTAACTTGTTTTTTTACTACTTTTTCATTATTTTTCTATTTTTGACTTTTTCTTTATTTTTTTATTTTTATAATTAGGTTAGCTAACCCACTTAACCCACCAACTCGTGGTGGATTAAGCTTGGTTGTTGTTTTTTAACTCGTAAAAAAGTAATTTAACCCGATTCGGCTAACTTTTAACCTAACCCATGATGAGTCAACCCAGCTCATTCTAACACCTTTAATTGTGTGGTTCCCACTTCTCTCTTCCCGAAAATTTCCAGCATTTGAGAGAAGTTGGACTCTCCACATTTTGGGGTTTGGGTGGTATACGTCTTCAAATGTTCTTGACTTGACTTTCTCACCCTAGAATTTTTGTTATTGTGCATTTGATGTCTCCATAAAAGCCCAAAGTTACTCATTTTCCTTAAGTAAAATCCAACTTAATCTCTTCAAACTCATGTTTGACTCTTGCATCAAATTTCTATGCGCTTTTGAAATATATTACCTTTCTTTTAATGGCTATGAGCAACCAACTTCTAGTTTCAAATCTCTATTGTTGAATAAAATATTAATATATCTAATAGTTTTACTAACTTGTGCATTGTTATGTAAGTTTTCTACTTGTGTATGATAGCGCGTTTGTTTTGTGATTTGTTAGGAAGTGGCGTTATTTATACCTTGTAATTGTTTTTTGTTTTTTTTATTCGAGATCACATGTATCACGTATGGAAGTCGTGATTTGTTAGGAAGTGGCATTATTTATACCTTGTAATTATTTTTTATTTTTTTATTCGAGATCACATGTATCACGTATGAAAGTCGTGATTTATTAGGAAGTGATGTTATTTATATCTTGTAATTATTTTTTATTTTTTTATTCGAGATCACGTGTATCACTTATAAAAATTAATCCTACCCGAGGTAATTGATCCATGCACTTGATGATACAACGCTTTTACACATAGTAATAAAATTAAAACTGATGACATATTAGTCATAAATTCAGGTTATTTTGTAACTAGAAGGAAAGTCTCAAAAAGATGGGTGATCTTTCTCTTTTTTTTGGAGGGGATCTTTCTTGTTAAGAAGAGCAAAAAGGACTTGAAGGTAAGTGCTTCAAGAAGTTAAAAAGAAAAAAAATTCAGATTATCTGTCCAAAACTAAGCATCGACGTTATCTTTGATTCAAAAGGAAATTTTTGTCTATGTTTGTGATTGGATCTTCATTCTTCTATAACGGATCTGCTTATGACTTCAAATATAATGCATCTATATTTAATTAAAGATGATTCTCGAAAAATATAATTGAAGTTTCAAACGATTAGGTTGTCGAAATTCCAGTGATATTCACTGTTCATAATTTCATATACATTCATATTCGTAATTGTTATGGACTCCGAAACTATCATATTTAATAATTACTTTTGTATTAATTAATTGTAAAGTTTATCTATATTATTGAATATCTTATTAGTATACAAGGGCAGTTCTACGATTTTTAGGATCTAAAGCGAATTTTATGATGAGACATATTTTACTCTTTAATATAATAATGTATGTTTTTTATGATAAATTTTGAAAAAATAGCTGTTTTTTTAAATATAAATATTTATTTAAATAAATAAATTTACTCACAATGACATAATAGAGTTTAAATAGATAAAATGACATATTTATGTATATAAACTCATTAAATGACATATATTTATACTACAAGAGAAAGAGATTGAAAGAGTAAGAGAGAATATATAATATAAATATAGCACGACAAGAAAAAAAGTTATAAAAAAAGAAATAAAGTGAGTGATCAGACAAATTGATATTAAAAATAGATAGAATCATTTTTTTTAAATAATAAATAAATCTACTGACACTACACAAAAGAGTCTAATCAAATAAAGTGAGATACTTATTTATATAAACTCACTAAATGACAAAATTTACACTCATTCAGGTACACGAAAGAGAGATTGAGAGAGTAAGAGAGTCTTCGTGCAAGTCTTAGTGCCTAAGGCTAATAAGACTACTACATGTCTTTGGTGCTTCAGATTTTTTTTTTTTTTTTTTTTTTATAAATGGCATTGGGGATAAGATTTTTGTTAAAATCCTCTGTTGTTACCGAAAAATTTTCGATAAGAGAGAGAAACACACATTGTGTGTAGAGGTGTCAATATGGGTTTAGCTCAGTGAGCCAATTAGGCTCATCGATTGGTTGATTTGGTAAAACTATACTTATATTTTCACGGGTCAAAGTGGGCAAACCCACTTAACACGTAGGCCAAAGTGGGTTTAAGTCGGGTTGAGGTAAGTTGACTCACTTTTTCATTTATTTATTTTATATCTTTAACTTGTTTTTTTACTACTTTTCATTATTTTTCTATTTTTCAGACTTTTTATTTATTTTTTATTTTTATAATTAGGCTAGCCAACCCATTTAACCCACTAACTCGTGGTGAATTGAGCCGGGTTGTTATTTTTTAGCTCGTAAAGAAAGTGATCTAACCCAGTTCGACTCACTTTTAACCTAACTCATGATGAGTTAATCCAGCTCATTCTGACACCTCTAATTGTGTGGTTCCCACTTCTCTCTTACAGGAAATTTCTAGCATTGGACAAAAGTTGTTCTCTCCACATTTTGGGGTTTGAGTGGTATATGTCTTCACATGTTCTTGACGTGACTTTCTCACCCTATAATTTTTGTTATTGTGCATTTGATGTCTCTATAAAAGCCCAAAGTTACTCATTTTCCATAAGTAAAATCCAACTCAATCTCTTTAAACTCATGTCCGGCTCTTGCAACAAATTTCTATGCGCTTTTGAGCCAAGTTGCAATATATTGCCTTTCTTTCAGTGGCTGTGAGCAACTAATTTCTAATCTCAAATCCATGTTGTTGAATAAAATATCAATATATCTAACAGTTTTACTAACTTGTGCATTGTTATGTAAGTTTTCTACTTGTGTAGGATAGAAAATGCGTTTGTTTCATGATTTGTTATGAAATGATGTTATTTATACCTTGTAATTGTTTTTTGTTTTTTATTCGAGATCACATGTATCACGTATGGAAGTCGTGATTATTTAGAAAATGGTGTTATTTATACCTTGTAATTACTTTTTATTTTTTTATTCAAAAACACATGTATCACGTATGGAAGTCGTGATTTGTTAAAAAGTAGTGTTATTTAATTATACCTTGTAATTTTTTTTTTGTTTTGTTATTCGAGATCACATGTATCACTTGTAAAAAAGTAATCCTACCGGAGACGATTGATTCACGCACTTGATGATACCAATTGCAATTGCTTTAACACATAGTAATAAAATTAAAAATTAAATTAACCAATCACATTTCATCTAATTTGGTGGTACAACATTTTGTATAATACAACAAAGAAGAGATTTTACAACTGAGTCACTGTTATTTTATTTAAATAAAAATAGGAAAAATTAACGGAAATTCATCTTACAGTAATATATTTTCCCGTTAACATTTCAACTATTGAAGATTTAATATTTGTCCTACATATCTATAATTTAAAGAGTTTAATTACCATACACCGTGAATGTAAAGAAGTTTTACACAATCATTCAATGATATTTTGCTACATCAATTAATGAATATGATACATCACGTGTCATTAAACTCATTAAATGACGTGTCAACGCATCATTAAATGACTGTGTAAAATTATTTTATACTAACAATGGATAGTTATTAAATCCTAATTTAAATTGATTGAGAAAGTACTAAGTCACTCTTTCAATTTTATACACACAAGCTAAATCAAGTTATTGTTTCCAAGAGGCGTTTTTCGTTTTCTTCACTCGATGTATTAAAAACTAGGAAAAAGAAAAACCTGGATGCTTACATGATCGATACAATGTAACTTTTCTTCTTCACCTGTTTGAAAGTTTCTTTCCAACCATCAGAAAACTCTTCGATTCGGGAATAAAGGAACAAATATGACAGGACAATTCCTCGTTGCTAATGAACACCGCATGGACAAGAACGAAATGTGGACAAGAACGAAATGACATGGGAAAGAAAATGACATAAAAACTGACCTTTCATAGTTTTATGGCAACGCCCAACCTCACACCAAAAATAGAGAAAGAAGTTTCTAATATACCTATTTTTTATCCTTCCACAATTTTTTTGGCATCCAAACAAAATATTAAAAATTACCTTTAGTGCTATAGTTAGAATAAGTGACTGAAAATCAACTGAAATGGTTCGTATGGTATACGCTTGATTCCCTTTAAATAAGATTTTAGGTTTCAATTTTGTGAAAAGAAAAATCTCTATTGGAAGAGCTAATACCGCCGTGATATACATGTCATATGGTGTATGTTTGATTCCATTTAAATAAGATTTTAGGTTTCAATTTTGTGGATAAAAAAATCTCTACTGGAAGAGCTAATACCACCATAATGTACATGTTCTTTACCGGAGCAAAATTGCTTCTCATGGATAATAATTGTATTTAAAAAAAAGAATTTAATATATGTACACTGTCCGTTTAAAGAAATTTTGCACAGACATTCAATAATGTGCTGCCATATCATTTATTAAATTTAATAACATCTTAGGTGTCATATTCATTCATTAAATGATGTGACATACTAATTAAATTCAAAAAGAAATGACTGATAATCACACTTGAAATTAAAACCAGCAGCTAGCAAGCACACCCTACCCACATTTATTTTTCTGATAGGCCATCAATTTTCTCCCTCCTCCAAACAATCGTTAAATTTAAGGTAAAATTTAACCATCAATGATAGACATAATTTTCCGTGGCAGAAATGATTAAGATTTTTAAATTTTCAGTTGCAGGGTGGGATGTGATAATGCAACGTTAGTGGTGTAGAAATTGACTATTCTTCTTCATGACTTTCCGTTTACTCTGTTACTCCTACTCATGCTTTCCCCCCCAAACTCAAACAAACTCACTGAGCCTGGAGTGGACGTTACAAAAGCACCCCAGAAAGAAAGAAAGAATCCCTTCCATCTTAAAAAGCAAACAAAGAGCCCCAAATTCAGGGCACAACCAAACAAAGAGAGAAGCAAAATACAAAAACTCCGAGCTGTTCTCTTTGTCTTTCTCTCTCGCTCGTTCTCTCTAAAACAGGAAGCAATCTCCATTACCTTCTTCACATCACTACGCTACCACCCTCCTCTCATCAGGTACGTCGTCGTTTCAGTCCCTCCTCCACCGTTCAGAAAACAAAAGAACAGAAAATTACTTGCGTTCCCTACCGTTTCTTCATTGATAACGGATCATGTTTTGAATTCAGTTTTACGGTTACTTTTTTCTCAAGTTATTGTTATTATTATTACTATGTGTGTTGAGAATTATTGCTGTTCCATGATTCTGTTGCTCAGAATTGAATTGCTATAAATCAAAAGGAGTAATGGATCTGATTGGGATTTTGCAATCCCTCTTTGGTCTCTGGTTATTGATTTCCTTTTCTCTCTCCGTGTGTGTGTTTAATAATTAGCTGAATTCTGTCCTTTTCGTTTGAGGATGCTGGATTACATCAGGAACTTCAATGTTCATTCCTGGTCCTTGTAACCTCCACCATCGTGTGTATTTGATTTGATGGTTTCAGTGGTTTCAGTATTTAGACATGGCTTCTTCTATCTGTGTGTGTGTAGAATCAGTAGAAAATTTAACTTCTTTTATTGGAATCTGTGATTCTTCTGATGACATATCTTTCCATGCAGATAAAGCCATTGGATTCTGAAATTAGTGACACATTTCACTGCCTGGAGATATGTCTTCTGCAACCAAGGGTGATAGGAAGATTATGATTGATGTGGCATCGTGGATGTTCAATGTAGTCACATCAGTCGGAATAATTCTTGTGAATAAAGCCCTGATGGCTACATATGGTTTCAGTTTTGGTATAGAGTGATAGTCCATGAGCTTTTTCCATTTTCTTCCACTCCTGATAATTTTCTCCTCAGTTCTCACTTTTATTTTTAATTCTCTTGCAAATGTTTACTGCTTTAAGTTGCATTCATCGTATCTGGCGTTTTTTTATGGTCATGTGCAGTATAAACTTGTTCTAGGACTTGCAGAAAGTATCCAATATATCATTAGTGGTAGTTGAACTAGGGACAAACATGGCATTAGTGGTGTTGCTTGTAGACAATAAAACTACGTATGATACAAAGAGAGAAAGAAAAACTGAGCAAAAGGGTAATGATCTATTACAATATTCACTTAAATTGATGTAGCATTAAAAGAGCCACAAGTTCTTCTAAAAATCAGAGTTAGAGGGCAGGGGAAGAGGACACTAGCTGCCGAAAAATATTTGTCGTGGTATTCAATATAGGGATTCAAAGTTTCCACCAGGAAAACTATTTTTGAGCAACTTTTTTGCATGATTTTAGCATTGAGAATGGCAAATATTATGGTTTATGATATATATCCCTCAACTACAACAGCCAAGTGCTGAGAATATCAAGGGATGATTGATCGAAAATCTCTTCAATAACTAGTTGAGCAAAGAAGAATGTTACTCATGATTTCTTTTGATGCGAGGTAATAGATTACTTCTGCAATACTCCTGCCTGAGCCCTGACATTGTATATCATATACTATTATGCAGCAACAACATTAACTGGTCTGCACTTTGCCACAACAACCTTGTTGACAGCCTTCCTTAAGTGGCTGGGATATATCCAAACCTCTCACCTTCCTTTGCCCGATCTCATCAAATTTGTCTTATTTGCAAATTTCTCTATTGTCGGGATGAATGTGAGTTTAATGTGGAACTCTGTCGGTTTCTATCAGGTAACTTTTGGGCTTTTATTGAAGTATCCCCATTAAACTCTGCCTCTGTCATAGATAAGTATGTAACTATTTGCACTGTTTCTTTCCCATGAAATGAAAATTTCAGATTGCTAAGCTGAGCATGATTCCTGTATCTTGTTTCCTGGAAGTTGTCTTGGACAATGTGCGATATTCAAGGGACACAAAGCTTAGCATTTCTCTTGTTCTCCTTGGAGTTGCTGTATGTACAGTCACTGATGTCAGCGTTAATGCTAAGGGTTTCATAGCTGCTGTAGTGGCAGTTTGGAGCACCGCACTGCAGCAGTATGTAAGTAACATATTAACAACATATCAACCCTGAATCTTGGTTGAGAGATTGTAATAGATCAAAATTGAATTCCTTGTCATAGAGTTGGTTCTAGAATTAGTGAATATAAACTTTCAGGTGCACGATGCTTGTTTTTAAAATTCATGTAAATTAGAATTTATTCAGCTTGTTATAGGTCTAAAATTGACAAAAAATGTGAGGCGGGCCTGCAGCAAATTTTCTCTGTAAACTTGGGTCTTGATCATGGATAGTATTCTTAGATGCATATTCTGGGTTCCAGTTCTAACTCATCCTGTTTTATTTGCTTGTCATGATCTAGATTTTTTTGAGCTGATGTTTTGCTTCTATTTTGCGCAGTATGTACATTTTCTTCAAAGGAAGTATTCTCTTGGATCGTTTAACTTGTTGGGCCACACTGCACCAGTACAGGCAGCTAGTTTACTTCTAGTAGGTCCCTTTCTGGACTATTGGTTGACAAACAAACGAGTTGATGCCTACAGCTATGGTTTAACATCCACTGTAAGTTTTTCTTTTTGTGTTGCTTAATTACATGCTTTATTGACTGTTGGCGTATACCTATTGTGTAGGCTATATTACCTACCTAGTCTTACTGTCTTAGTGATCTTTTGTGGATCGTATTTCTGTTTTGTTACGTGAATGAGTGCCAACTTCTACTTCCAAACTCCCCGTTAAGAAGTCTAAAATCCTTTGGTTGAATATGGTTAAATCTTGACTAATTCACCTGGCAATCACATTCACAACCAACTGAACTTTTAGAGGTTTTAATTGTAGTATCTAGTAGTGCTGGAGCATTTGAAGCATTTGGCTTGGAGGACTAAAATCAATTTTTAGCTTTTAAACCCTGTTACTGTTACTTGAGGCCAGAAGTCTAGAAGGATCCTGCAGTTAAGAATGGTTCAAAACTCCAGATTGGCCGGTAAACTAAAAGGAGTGGAGTTTCTTTCTTAGTAAATGAATTCTTCTGCATCCCACCCTGTCTTTTACTCGCTCAATCCCTCTAGCAAATGTTTAGTTCAACTACAGTATTCCAGTTCTCTTAGTATCTCCATGTCAAAATCTTATATACATTAACATTTTTCTACTCTTCCCTAGAATGTTCAGAGTTGAAAATAGATCCTGAGAAGTCACGCATAATTCTTTCTGTATTTTGTGCTAGCCTTGCACTGCTCGGGTCAATTCCCTAATCCTTAAAATTCTCACGCACTTAGATATTGATTGTTAGTCTCTCTGCATTATTAATGAGTATGGGACTAATATAGTTTTAAAAAATGTGACACAAGAAAGAGTTCTGTCTTTAGATCTCAGGTTCAGCTGTCATGTACTGTCTGGGGGAGGGACCATCTTTTGAATTTATCACCATTTTTAAAATTTCCGTGAAGCTTCAACATTTTAGTTAGTTTTAAAATCTCCCTTCTGTTTCTACGTGTCTTATGCTCCCATTTATGATTTCTATTGGATATTGAATTTCATTTCCCTGATTTGAGAAAGATGATTCGAGAATGATTTCTTTGGTTCCTAGTGCCGTCGGCTCTTGCCTAATCAAAATATAATTATCAGTGTCTATCCATACGATGTATGTAAAAGGCACATGAAATATGCATCCATTTAATTCTTTTATCTGCATACTGGCAGCAAGCATAATTGCATACAGGTTACAGCTCTTCTTAATATATATTGATAAAATTTGTGGAAGCTTGACTTTTATCTGCTTGCAATACACACGGAATTTGTGAGGGTTCTTATTCTGGGCTTCCCTTGTATCCAAACCCTATATTTTTAATTTTTTAAAATGGATTTGTACGATCTCAAATAAGTCTCACTAGGAACATGTTAGAAATAGTTGCATTGAGGAATTCAAGCTTAAGTTTAGCCGGTTTCAACTCAAACACACACTAACAGAGAAACACGAATTATTCTGTTGAGGAACACATTTGTGACATTCTCTCTCAAGTGACATTTTTTCCTAGGGAAAAGAAAAGGATAAAGAGTGCATAAGTTTAATGTTTAACTTCATAATACTATTATTAAAGTGATCTACTCCTTTTGTCTGCAGCTGTTCATCACTCTGTCTTGCACTATCGCTGTAGGGACAAACCTCAGCCAGTTCATCTGCATTGGCAGGTTTACGGCTGTATCATTCCAAGTCATTGGCCATATGAAGACTATTTTGGTCCTGATCTTGGGATTCATTTTCTTTGGAAAAGAGGGTCTCAATCTACAAGTGGTTCTAGGCATGATAATTGCGATAGCGGGAATGATTTGGTATGGCAATGCATCTTCTAAGCCAGGAGGGAAAGAGCGTCATAGCTTATCCATTCCTACCACCAAAACACAAGATTATAATGTACTGCCAGTATCCTCTGAAACTGATCAGGAAGAGTAGAACTGAATGTAATTAAAGGGGTGAAACTTTTGGTGAAGTGTATGGGAAGATCAAGTACCCTTTCGGATAACTGATTTATCATCGTTATATTTATATCTAAAAGAAATTTGCCAATTATTTATATATACATATAGTCCATGGATCCTTGCTTGTGTGTTTCTGAGTTGAGGCCATATCGAATGGGTTGAAGTTCAACTCCAGTTAATGAGTGAAAAATGAACTCATAATAGAATATGTTAAACACTTACATCTAATACTAAATTAACTAAATTGTAATCCCACTTTCACTTTTCAAACATATTGCTGAAACAAGCAGCCTCACTAATCACTTCTCATGAGTGGCACATTACCAGAAACCAAACCAGCCTAATATGTTTTGTTGTTTCCTAACACTCTCTATTGCTATTTAATATCCTACGCCATCGCTTACACACCATTTATCATCGCCGCTATCACTTGACACCTTTTGTCATTGCTACCACTTAACACTCTTTTACCACCATCATTGTCTAACACCTTTCATCATCGCTGTTGTTATCCAATATCTTCGACCACCATTACTACTCGGTATTTTTTACTCAGACAAAAAGGTAAAAATTATGAAAAAATAATTTTTATTTAAATTTATTAATTTGAAATCTATTTTAACATAAATTGCAATATTATCTTGTTATGTCTAATTCCATCTAAGTTTCTACATTTGAATTAATATCAAGGGATTTAAATAATTTGTATAAGATAACAAAACTTTTTTACCACTATTATCCATTACATATAAAATAAAAAATTAACACTATCTTGAAAACTTAATAATTAAAAATAAATAATAATTTATTATAACAGAATTGCTATTTAATATAAAATGACAAATATAAATAAATTTGAAAAAAAAATAGACTAAAATAAAAGGAAAAAAAAAGTAAAAGAGGTCTCGGGTTCACATTTTGATTTTCACTACTTTTGTAGTATTGAGGAGTCAACACTTCATTTACTAGCTTGTGGTCAATTTTTTTTTATTTTAAAAATATTTTAAAATAGATAAAATTTACCATCCATAAATAGGTGTAAAAATTATGTAGGAGTATTAAAAAAATTCATAAAAAATACGAAAGTTAATTCATTTTTAAACTGTATAAAAAATGACTTATTTTTAAAAAAAAGTTATAAAAATTAGAAATTAATTTGTGTTTGATTATAATTATAAAAAAATATTTTTAATATTTTTTCTTTTATTTTATTTTATTATTTTGAGAAACATATAAGAATAACTTTTAATTACAATTACAATTTTATTTTTTTAATTTAATTATTTTTAAATTTTGATTATATTTAGAATCTAAAATAAATATATTACAAAATTTTAAAAGTATTTATTTTGGAAAAAATGAGTATTTCACGAACAAACGCACTCTTTAATTCGTGCGCTGTGCCTGTGCTGCCCTAGTAGTACCCCGAGTTTTCGTTTCACTCCGCTGCATCTCAATCCTTCACCAGCTCCAACGCCGCGCGCCGCTGCCGTTCCTCTCGCACGGGTGAGTCCAGGTAGGCGCCGTTAGTCACTTCTCTTCAACAGCGAGGTTTTCCCCCCTCTTTTCTTCGGTGAATGTCTATTCTCTTTTATTACAATCTCTTTCTTCTCTCCCATCCATTTTTCATGAGTTTTTAAGCCGTCTCATCTCATGTCCTCTATCAGACATAAAATGCTGGTTCTGTTCTGTTCATAATTTATGTCCTGTATCAGAAAATCTAAAACTAATTTAAAAAATCTACTATAATTTTTTTAAAAAAAATCATCTCAATTTTATTTTTATGAAATTTACAAAAAAGAGAGATTCAGGTTACAGGGGAATATTTGTTAATCCTATATTTCCATTAATTAACAGGTTGAAAGGGCATATGGGTGATCGGCAAGTAGTTGACCAACAGCACACAGTCGATCCACAACTGCCATCTTCTCCTCCCTCAAAGGATGATATGGTTTCGTGTGTTTTGGCTTTGGAGGCTGCTTTGCTTCCCTGTTTGCCAGCCAGAGAACTTCAAGCAATAGACCGTTCCCCTCACCCATCACATCAAAGTGAGTAACTGCAAGCTTTTCAAATTTCTGTTTTTGATGCCCTATATTCTAAGTGAGATTACAGTCTAGGTTAATGCTTCTGTCTAAAAGCTTGTGGTAGTTTTTTTTTATTAATTAGGATGTGAATGAAGAAATGATTCGCAATATAATCAAAATGTAGAGACCGTTTATGTGAATGAGTGGATGAATATACTATTCCATTACCATGTGATAATGAGGTATTAGGTTAAACTGTTAAAAGTGATTTATCTGATATTTAAAGCGTTTAAAGTTGAGCACCCTTGCCCCAGTGATGCCCCCTTATGGAATTTAGTTGTTGATAGAGTGTTCAATGTTTGCAATTATGTACAGAAGGTCATCTTGGGGGAGAAAACAAGGGCGGTAAAAAGTTCCTCCTATAGATGATTTTGCAGGTGATAAGTAAATTTGTAAATAACCATATTTGTACCAATAACTATTGGCTTGATACATTCTAACCACAGAAATGTGACCTTGTTTGAAATTCAGTTTTTTTTTTTTTTTTTTTTTTAATCTATTTCCATTTTTTAATTTCATATTTTGTGGGGGCAAGGGAAAAAGGTTGTATTTATTTAGACCTCATTAGCCTTAACTTATGTTCGTATGAACTCTTCGGTTTGTCTGCAAAATTGGAACTTTTTGATATGGGACATGTATCACTAGAACCATAGCACTTAAATTAGCTAATGAAGTTAAATAGAAAGTGATTAGGTCACTGTGAAAAGATTGTATGAAGTTTAACAGCAATTGCAAGACAAATTAGGGTTCAATTATGCCCCAGGATTTCAATTTACAGTGTGAACTTAGAAGAGGAATCCTGTTTTTGCTCGAATAATCTAGTTGGTAGTTACATTGAGAAGAGCGATTTTGTTTTTGGAAAATGTTTTTCTCATCTTGTGATGCTTCTGGGGTAAACATAACTTCCTAAGTAACCTGACATGGCTTTCCTTGTTTGGATTTTTTTGTCAGTTGATGTGGATAGGCATGCAAGAGATTTTATGGAGGCTGCCAAGAAGCTTCAACTTCATTTTATCAGTCTGCAACGTGAAGATAAGCCTACAAAAGCTGAAATGCTTAGAAAGGTATGGTGACTCCACTGAAATAATGTTTTTGGGTTCAGTCAGAGAGACCCTCAAATATATAATCTAAACTTCTGCTGTATATCTTGTCTAAGCAGGAGATTGCTCTGATGGAAGATGAACTTAACAAAAAAACGGAGCTGATTAAAAAACAAGAAAATTTAATTCAGGAGTGGAAAAAAGAGCTGAAAGATCAGTTGGACAAACATAATATTGAGTTGGACAGGGTTTAGCGTAAGCTTTAGCTCATAATCTCTTCTAAAGGCACATTTGTGGTCTATATTTCTTTCTTTCCCTTCTTCCTTTAGGATTGCGCAACTTACCAGCCTGTTGCATGAATTCCAATCACACTTGTACTCAGCAGTTTGTGAAGTATGGTATCTTATTGGGGTAAAGTGATAACTGATAAATATCCACGAAATATGTTTAATGAGATGATTCAGAAATTGGTTTGCTAAATTTTTATGACAACAGTCAAATTATCCAAAATGGATGAAGAGAAAAGCTGAAGGATGTCATGACCCTTTGTTAAAATAGCAAGCCAAAAAACTATAAGGAAAACCGGGATTGCATATAGGAAAACCTGGATCACACCACATGGCAGCGTTCCCTCTGGCAGGCAGAAACTTTGTAGTGCTTCATTGCATCTCATCTGTGTATGCTTATGTATCATCCTTTCTGCATACGTGATCATTGTGGACTGTGTAATGCTTGTAAAATCTTATTCTTGGCCTTCTAATTCCTTGGAAAGCTCATTTATGGTGTACCTCCCTAAACTCCCCGATTTAAGTCTCTTCCTTTTCGTGTGTGGAATTTTTTTGAATAAATTTGATTTTAGTTATAAGTGTGTTTGAAGTGATGTGATTTATATTTGAAAAATTAAAAACAAGTTTATCGTGAAATTTAGTGTAGATTTTGTAACTTAATTTGGAAATTATATTTTATCATGTCCCTCAAGTTTGAATTCAGAGTTAAAATCAATTTTGATACAAAGTAATCAAACAAAAAAATTGCTGAAATCACATTTGGAAAAAATAAGAGTATGTTTAGTTTAGCGTTGAAATATAGTAAATTCACGTTTTTAACGTTAGAAATAGTTGTTATGGAAAATCCAAACTTTGAGTTTGATTAGTTTTAACCTTAAATCAAATACACTAAATGAGTTTGAAGCAACTTAATGTGAATCCAAAGTTGCTAAATATGAGAGTTTGAAGCAACTTAATGTGAATCCAAAGTTGCTATATAGGTGAGTAACCCTAGCGTGAATTTTGAAGAGACAAGATTTATATTTGAAAAATTTTCTCTTAAAGTAAGTTTATAATAAAATTTAATGTAAAAGTTATAATTTATCACTTCAAACGTGAGTTTAAAGACAATTAATTTTCATTCGGAGCACTCAAACATGAGGTTTGAAAATTTTGTATAAATGAGCATATTTACTTAGATGATGCATGTTAACGTGAAATCACTAATTTTAGTGGTTTTCTTGAAAAATATTGATCATTATTTTAAGAATATTATTTAAAAAAATATTAAAAATACAAAAAATATTTGACATTTAGTTATTTAAACAATAAAAGAATTAATAAATATTAAATACTTCTTTATTAATACCTTTAGGATACTGTGTATTAATAATTTCTTTTATTCCCAAAAACATGTGAACATTTTTCAAAAAACTCAAAGTGTCCAACATAGAGTGTATTTGGTAAAACTAGCTGAAAGTTGAAAAGCTCGCTGAAAGCATAAAGCTAGTTGGAAACTGAAAAACTATTGAATGTGTTTGGTAAAACTAGTTAAAAATGATAAAATGACATTTAAGGACAACATTAATTATTAAATAATGATAAGTGAGAGTTGTTGAGGGTTAAACTTGTAATTAAATTTCAGCTAGTAGCTAAAATTGAAGTTTTAAAAAAAAAAGCTCAAAGCTACAAAAAAAACTATCTTCCCAAACACTGCTGAAATGATTTTAATTACTATTTTCAACTTTCAGCTAGTTGAAATAACAAGCCAAACACACTCATCGTACAAGTTGCAATAAATACTAGTACACTTTTTTTTGGGACGGAATACATGTTTTTCAAATATTATTAGGAGACTAGTCTTTCAAATATTGTCACAATTGAAAAAAAGGAATTTTGGTTCTCACTCTTCTTAAATATTCAATTACTTTTCATGGCTTGTAATGTAATCTCTCCTATGAATGTCATGATGAGCTTTTTAATCTCTTGTTTTTAAGTTCTTTCTTCATATAAGTGCATTAAATAAAAAGAAAATTAGTGACTAACAAAAAGAATAATTTAAAGTGCTTAAAATTCAAATTTTAATTAATTAGTGATTACAATAATAAATATATCATACAAATTATTATCATAAAAAATGCAGTTTTTTTGGGCTGCGGGAAATAAAAAGACAACCCAAAATTTGGATTTATGTGGTACACAAAAATAAAAAATCTCCGTTTTTCTTTATTTCTTTTTGAGGCTCAGAAATCATGTCAGAATGTCACGTGCCATAAAAAATAAAGAAAGAGAAAAAACCACCCTTGGCAATGGGAAAGAGAACAGTCCAAGATAATAAGAAAAAAGAAATGAAAGAAAAACTGATAAAAGAAAATCAGACATAAGAAGGAAGGGGAGAAAAAAAATCGTGCAAGGCATTAGAATGATACGTTTTCTGTTCTGTCTGTCCAATTACAATATCTGAAGATCCACTACAGTCTCAGTCCTTCTATGGTCAAAGGTTCGTTCGTTTGGAACACCACAAAACTCCCTCTATTTGCTTTAGATTAGTGTTATTCTTTCCCCAATCCAAGATTTTTTGGGCACCCAAAAAAGTTTCGACTTGGAATGCCTTTTTTTCATTGTTGAATGTTGATTATGTTATTTGTTTATCTCTGTTGTCATTTGCATTTGTGCACGTTACCGTTGATAATTAAATTGAGATGTATCTTACAAGTATTGTCAGTACCAAACAACCTCTCATTGTACTTAATTTTTCTATTATTTCTATCCTCTTTATTTGTCCATATAAATATAAACCAAATACAGTGTACATTTATATTCTCCTCCACAGTCCACACAATGTCCGGGTCCCCTAGGCTCTTATCCATTAACCGTTTGAAGAAAAAATATCTACAAGTCCTATGTCCATGTGCAATAATTCTGCCTTAGCGTGAAGAATTAGACTACCAATTTTTCAGTCACCGAGTGACAGGTTTATCTTGTTGACTTCAAATTAATACAGCCCCCTCCACCATCTGTCCTTCCTCACTGCCTCTGTCACAAAACTTTCCCTTCCATTCCATGGCAGCTCTCACTGTTAGCCACTGTTGCTGTAGCAAAAGGGCACATGGCCTTGGATCCCCAAACAGGAACAGCCCCAGGACTTTAATTCTACTGTCCTGTCAGGGTAGAAGACCTGTCTCTAACTCCAATCCTGAGGAGAAGAAAAACATTGGAGTAGGAAAGCTAACCTTGTTGAAATGGAAACTGTTCAATGGTTTTGAGAAGCTTGGGAAGAGGCCAGGGCAGAATTTGAGTCCACAACAAAAGGGTGATTGGAAAGACTTGTTGCTAATGAGTTTATCATTTGCTGTTTATGTGTACATATCCCAGAAGTTAGTATGTGCTTATTGTGCTTGGACATCTATACCCAAACCAATGTGGTAGTCACTAGCTAGTTACTTCTTATCTGCATATGTTGTTTATCTGTACATATCATTTGCTTTGCTTGGACTTCTTATAACATTTCATATGTACAAAAGCTATAAACCATGGGCATTGCAGAAGAGATATAAGATGTATCTAATATTTGGCAAATGCTCATGTCTATAAACAGATTGTTGTGCAAGTTTTACTAATATCTATTTTTATTTTTAATTTCTTACTTGGATCACACATTTATTTCTATTTTCATAGTCAAATTATGTGATTCTCTCTGTTATAAGCGACCCCCTTTTTTCAAGTTGTTTTAAACTTTATTGGCAGTTTTAATTGGGAAAGAGTTCTGTTGCCCCCAAAACGAAGAAATGTATGTAGCCCTTCAAAGCAAAAGAGGATGCTTGTCAGTTTAAGGTGGAAATGGTTCTAATGGATGTTTTCTAGGTACTTGGGAGACTCGAGTTTGATGTAGATTAAAATTGTAGATATGCACGTGAGAAAAGAATCACACTTATTCTCTGAGCAACCTGAAATAGTGAATTGCATATATATATAAAAAAAAGTTTTTTAAAAAAAAGACTCAACACAAACGAAGACACCATTTTGCTTACTTTCTCAGTTTCTCTTTTTCTTTACCTAAATGATGTACAAAAACTCTCTTCAGAAATAAAAAAAAAGCTTCAATTAAATATTGTTGTTTTTCACATTATTATAATTATTATATAGTAGGCTATTAGCATTAGCATTATAAATTAATACATTTATAATAGCTCACATGATTTTAGTAAAATTAGCAAATCTCATTTATAGACAGCAAAACATTAGTGCTGAGAGTAATTCTTCTCTCTCACATGTCCCCTAAACTTATAGTATTTCCCCAGCAAAAAAAAAAACTTAATGGAAATTAGCCTCTAAAACAGCAAAGTAATTAATCCTAAAATTATATTTTTCTATAAAAGTTTAATTATATTTTTCTATAAAAGAAACTTTTACAGGAAATTTCGACTACAAACTTGGTATATAAAATTTGCAACACTGATCTCCAAACCAAAACACACACAACTACGTAAAACTGCCAAATTGGTACCATACTCATTAAAATTTCACTTGATGTTATCATATAAAAATTTTATTACTCTCTCTAGATATTTACAAATTTTAATAAAATTTTACTCATTCATTATCTATGAATAGGGAGAGAGAAAAATCATATGAAACTTAACATGAGAAGATTCATTTCTCATTCACACAATATCACCCAAATTTTGGCTTTTCTCCGGTTATTGGAAAACAGGGGCATGTTCTCTCAGTCCAATTTTCCCTCTTATTATCACTTGTTCTTGGATTTATTCCTAAGCTCATCGCTTAAAATAGCTGCTTCTTTTGGCAAAAATTGTACTTTCAAGCAAGTCCATCAGAGACAAGATCAATGACATTTTTTGACAAAAAAAAAAGGATCAATGACATTTTTCTTTTGTCCTGGAAATCCAACTTAAGAGACTAGTTTCTTAGTTCTTATTCATGAACAAACTTAAGCATACTAAGGAATTTTTTTAAAATTATCTGATTTCAGTCACATCATTTCTTGTTTCTATTTATTATTCCTACTATAGATTACATTAGACGACAAAATGCCTCTGAACAAAACTATCAAACTTTTTAACATAAGAACAAGTTGACAGCATGGTAAAAATGACTCCTAAGATAAAAGGAAATCACCAAGGGCAAAATCACCACCACTACATTTTTCAACATATGATTGTTCCACTAGCAAAGAGAAATAGTAAAAATAGAATTATTCTTCAATAGCACAACATGTTGCCTTGAGAAGGTGGCAAGAATATTGGGACCTAAGATGTGACAATCGTTCAACAGTTCAACTAGTTCAACAATTGTTCAATTAGTTCAACAATTCAATTACTCAGATTTGTTCTTTTCACGCTTGAAGAGCGAGACAAGACCATAAAATAGTGAAAGCAACCACTGCCAAATAAGTATTAGCAAATTCCTTCTCTTGGGTACCGGTTGAGGCCTTGGTCCAAATATTCCTTTATAGATCTCCTTTTGCTTTTGATAAACAGCCTTGTCATGTTCAGCAAGCAACCTCAATTCTCTTGCAATTGCTTTATCTTCAGGGGCATACTTACGTGCTTTCTGGAAATCTTCCTTGGCAGCGTCTATTTGTCCAAGTGCCGCTCTAGCCTTACCTCGCCTAAATAATGCCTTGACATTATTCTCATCCTCACTCAGTACCTGCAAGTTCCATTATACAAAATAAATTTCAAATCATACCAGTTCCCTCATAAAGTTAATTGGATGACAAATGACTTTCATGTACTAAAAATCATGGTTTTTTTTTTTTCGCATCACAGTTTGGCTTAATTTATTTTTTTGATGGGATAAAATATTCCAAAACAAATAAACTTACTGCAGTGCCCACATTTACATGCTAAACTAGCATAAAAAACAAATCTTTTGTTATGACAAGATATGCTAAGTAGTGATACTTGACAGGCTAACTATGTAAAATTGTAAATAAAAACATAATCTAAAGCTCCCCTTCATTGAGATTAAAAGGAACCCTTATGACAAAAAGCAGTGACAGTATTCAATTTGTCAGAGAAAATAATGTCGCCTCACTATTTCTGATGATAAAAGCAGTGTATTATTAGAATATCATTATAATTTCATAATTATATTCCATTCACCACCCAAAACTGTGTGAAAGGAACTTGCAGAAAGGATTACAATATCTTACATCCAGAAAGAAAATAACAATATGGCTTACAAATACTAGAAAAAATAAAAACCATTTTATGCTGAATTGACTGCAAGGTGATACTTACAATGCTGCATTGTCCTATAGCTTCTTCATAGCGGTTCAGCTTATTTAAACAGGCTGCCATGTTAAGATGGCATGGATTCTTTACCGCCAGAGCCATATCTCTATACTTCCCAAACAATTGGAACATGAAGTCATCTCCCATATACGCTATGGCCTGACAAGAACCGAGACAATAAAAAAATTGTCAAACCCAAAATAGAAATAGAGAGAACTTTTCATGGATTAAGAACAGTAAACAATTATGTAGAAGATTGCAAGAAACATAAGTGTGTAACCATTTCATACTGTTGCATAGCCTCCTCTAGTTTATTTTCCTGAAACAAAGTATTTCCATCCATCTTTCTCTGATCTGCAGCACCAATCCTCTCCTCTACAGTCATATCACTGCGAGCTTTTCCCTACGAAATTAGGTGCTATAAGAATCTTACCAAATCCTTGGTCATATAGCATTTTAATGTCAACTTACTTCTTTTGTTTCATCAAAGCCGATGAACTCGACTTCATAAACTAAATCTGCCATGGGTGGAACATTTGGAAAAGAAAAGCTTCCTTCTTTTCCATATCCTAATTCCCAGCCCACCCGCAGCAATGCCCGCTCCCCAGCTTTCATGCTGGCCACACCAATCCCCAAGCCAGTCATTTCTTTCTTCTCTGTTTCAGAGAAAACCATCAAAATCGAATAACAAGTCTGGTAGACCAATGCATACAGCAAAAAGATAATTTTTTTTGTTTCGGTTTTGCTTGGGGGGGAGGGGGTTGCATTCAAGTCTAACATACATAGAAAATACTAGCCACACTGTGCTTATACATCACAAATACAGAAAGCAGCAATGCATAAGTAGAAATGGAAAAGAATTGAAGGCAAAATTTGTTACTTCAAACTTGTAGAAATCACGCAGTCATTTGACAAAACTCATTGGCCATGGTCTAAGTCTGAGACTAACATTACAGAAGATGAACACACAATACTTGGAATCACATTCCATCAGCAATGTACAAATAGGAAAATAAAACATTTAGAGAATAAATATAGGAATCTCAGACAATGAAAACCCACAAATCCTATTGACCATGGACTGAAAAAATCCAATACTTTAAACTTCTATCAGGAACATACCTTTTCCTAATACCATCTCAATTGGTCGTTGCTCCTGCCATGTGTCTTCAAACTTGTGCTGCGTGCTCTCAGACCACGCCCTGTAATGGACTACCGACATATACCATCTAGGTCACAACCATGATTTTGACCTGACAAGTAAATGAAAAAGGCTATGTGCAAGCTCATAACAAGAGTACATGAGTAGATACTAGGAACAAACACCTGATATAATTTTGCTCCTCCTTGATTTTGTCCTCATTTAGCCTCATAAAAGGAACTTTACTTGTGGTAAAACAACACTAAATGTCGTAACATCTTACATTTTCATATGATTCGATAGTACTTTAGAATATATCCCATTCATTACCACAATACTCGATATATGCTCTATTTGATGTTCTCTTACTTAGCCCTAGAATTTATGATAGTTTGGAGTGAAAGCGCAAGTAACTACACAGGGATAATAAGTTCAAATAATTTTAGATAATACCCAATAGCATATTAACATTCCGTAACTCTAGAGAGTTTTTACGAGCAGGAAATATGTATCATGGCACAAAGTGCAGAGGCAACATTGGATTTCACACAAACTGCATACATAACAGAGTTAGTTTATATGTTTGGTTTAGCGTTGAGATGGGACCAAACTCAAGTTTGAATCTCTCAACGCAACTATTTGTAGCGTTTGAAACGTGAGTTTATCACGTTCTAACACTAAATCAAACATACATTAAGTGTGTGTTTGGTTTAACGTTGAAATTGCCAAACTAAAGTTTAAATTTCTCAATACAACTATTTTTAGCATTAGAAACATGAGTTTATCACATTTCAACGCTAAACCAAACATGCTATAACTGAGGTACTTACAGAAGCAAGTTGAATATTTGGAAGGTTTCTGGCCATGGCCTTCCTTAATTATTTGTTTGGTGACTTTGTCATGAAGGACCTCAACTTCAGAATCAACTTTTGGGGGGATACTAAATTCTTGTGGCGGTTCCCCTTTAACAAATGCAGAACTTTCAGTGATCACTTCATCTCCATCTTCTTGACCTGCGACCATAAACAGTGTATAAGGAGTTAAAAGAGACTATAATTTCAATTTCATTTGTTCTCACGAATAGATGCAAGTTACCGAGTGATGATTGGGGCTGAGGCTCTTGAATCTCCTCCATGCTGCAAAATTGTTATTGCGTGCACAATTTAACTAGGATAAAAAAAGAGAAAAACTAATTAGAATCTATAAATCTTCTCGGGAACCAAATCATGGAAGGGGGAATTCCAGAAGCTGGAGAACATTCGAGGTCTCTTCTTACGTTGACCAGATCGGTTTTTGTTCGTGTTGTGTGGCACTCGATCGAAGAAGATTCTAGAGAGAGAGAGCCGGATGGCTAAACTAGTTAAACGATAAAGGAGATAGGGCTGTGCATGGATTGGATATTACAAAAAATTGAACCAAAGCCAAACTTGAACCTAATTTATGGATAAGATTTAAAAACTGATCCACTTTACTAATTGCTGAACCAATTTGATTTGAACTGAACCGTTTCCGAACCGGATCATGGATTCCAAACTGGTTTTGAACCGGATCATGGATTCCAAACCGGTTTTGAACCGGATCATGGATTTGAACCGATTTTAAAATGGATTCATGGATCTGGACCGGTTTTAAAATGGATTCATGGACTTGAACTGGTTTTTGGCATAAAAACCGGTTTTGAAACCATATTTTCAATATAAATACATTTAAAAGGGATATGCATTATGAAACCAATTGTGAGGTTTTATGCCAATTGTAACTAAACTGAACCGTTTTTAATATAGGAGTTAATATTAACACTGGAGCTCCTCCCTTGCACATATCCGTCTTTTAAGTATTTATTATTAAGTGTATCAAAACTATATTATAAACATGTATCAAAATCAACGTTAATATATAACATAGATCCTATTATAAAATCAAAACGTATATAGCTTGATTGATTAAAGGTATTTTTATTTTGCAGTTTGTAAAAGTACGTATATATGTTCAACTCAATTTGTGTTTGGATTAAATGCAAACAAAAATATCCAAGAATTAGACAGGGATAATGCCTTTAGACAGGGATAATATATTAATATTCAATATAACTGAACTGAACTGAACGGATATGTACAGGGATATGCATAAGGATCCAGATAATGTTAATGGCTCAAAGAGAAATAACTCATGGTCATGGACCTCAAAGAATACCATCCAATATATCTAAGTTAATGAAAATGAAAGCTATTATTAATTATCACCAATAATGTATAAGACAGGGCAAAGACAGCATTTTGACACCAAACAATCTGAATCTAATTAAAAAGTCTGCACATTTATAAAGAGTAAAAACGAGAGTTAATTATAAAGTCTGCAGATCATGGCTGTTGCAAGAACATATAAGCCAGAGTTACTAAACATGGGGAGAATTTACTGATCTAAGTTAATCAGAATTTACTAAACATGAGCAACAGGACAAGTCACCACTCTTGTTGTCTAATCACCAACCAACCAGCACTGTCCCATTTAATTTGGATGGACTTGAATCTTCTCCAAATCCAAGAATTGTGCTTGAAAATATATAGTCATTAGACACAGCAATTGACCTTTATGAGAATCAATTCTACTGTCGGACTAAGAAACAATGCTTATTGGGGATGTAAAACATCATGAGGCTAGTTGCCAAATGTACACATGCGCCTAAAATTTAATAAGAAGAAGCAGGGAACCCACATTAACACAGTAGAAGACCAAGTCCAATTTGATCAATTCAAAAAATTTCAACAATTTTTCAACAGAACCTGAAATCTCATACTCATTACTGTCAAACAGTCTCACTCATTTTGCATAATCATTGAATCTAATGGGTCAGTTCATTCCAATCCCCACAATCCATGTTCCATTAGCTACTGAATTTAAATCTTAAAGCTCTAAATTTTCAGCCAAAGAAAAGAAAAGAAAAAGCATATACAGTCCATTGAAACCTAACTAAAGCTTAAGAGGACCACTTAGAAACTTATTTGTGTTGGGTTTTCTTAATAGGTTCTTTTCAGAATGTATTAATATATACATTTCTTAATAGGTTCTTAAGATTTCAGAATGTATTAGGACTCTAAATACATTTCTTAGGGTTTTCATATACATTCTGAAAAGAAAAGAGTCCTAATAGGTTCTTTTCATATACATTTCTTAAAACCCAACACAGTTAAGGGTTTTCTTAATAGGTTCTTTTCATATAAGGGTTTTCTTAATAGGTTCTTTTCATATACATTTCTTAATAGGTTCTTTTCATAACTAAAGCATTTCTGAAGGTATGATAATTCATGGGTTTGTGCAATTCATAAGTTTTAATAAAGCTGTAACAAATTGAATGATTTCAAATAATTTTATACTCAAGCCAAATGTAGCAAAATAGAAAAGGTTCCAATAAAGTGAAACACCACACTTTAAGAGCACAAAAGAATCACAAATACAAGAAGTATACTATTGAGCGTCTTTGAAACGGTACCTAAAAGCACAATAAAGTTAATCGAGAATTAGCAAGTAAAGCAAACCACTAACACACTAACACACTGGGTATTGATGCAAAACACACTGGCACAGCTTCAGGAGTTGCAGATCCAATAACTTTCAGTAGAAGATGAAGATGGTGATAATCCACCGACTTACCGAACAAGCAGAGGAACGATCGAAACCAAAGTCTGAGGTGCGATCGTGAGTTTCACACCACCGATTCCCGACGGCGACAGAGTCCCGCCGAAAGAGAGAAAACGTGAGTCTCGCGATAGAGAAATCGCAAAAATGCGAGAGAGAAAGAAAGAGAGAACAGGTGAGAGAGATTGGACACCCACAACAATGCACGATGCGATTGCAGCTCAGTGAAGAACGCGAACGATGCGATTTGGGAACGCGACTGAGGATTTAGGGTTCGCGGTTGAAGGGGATGAGAGTTTTTGATTTGGGGATTTAGGGTTGGAGGTTGAAGGGGATGAGAGAAACTCGGATTAGTGAGGTGCGGTTTTTTTTTTTTTAGATTGATATGGATTATTTAGTGAGTTTGAATTTGATTTTCTAATAAATGAATGGTTAAGATGAATGATTCACGCTTTATAAAATATGTTGAATGAAAGTGATTTAAAATTAATTCTATAAAACTATAATTTTGTTCACCTATAATTTAAAACAAACGGGCTGTAAATTGGATCAGAAAACAATTCAGTTTAGCATTTTTTTAAGAAAATTGATTCAATTTAATCCAATAATTCAGATAATTATAAATTGGTTCAAGTGAATTTATGGTGGCATTCGGTTCATATGGATTAAAGAATGTCATGATAAGCTTTTTAATCTCTTGTTTTTAAGTTCTTTCTTGATATAACTGCATTAAATAAAAAGAAAATTAGTGACTAACAAAAAGAATAATTTAAAGTACTTAAAATTCAAATTTTAATTAATCAGTGATTACAACAATAAATACATCATACAAATTATTATCATAAAAAAATGTAATTTTTTTGGGCTGCAGGAAATAAAAAGACAACCCAAAATTTGGATTTATGTGGTACACAAAAATAAAAAATCTCCGTTTTTCTTTATTTCTTTTTGAGGCTCAGAAATCATGTCAGAATGTCACGTGCCATAAAAAATAAAGAAAGAGAAAAAACCACCATTGGCAATGGGAAAGAGAACAGTCCAAGATAATAAGAAAAAAGAAATGAAAGAAAAACTGATAAAAGAAAATCAGACATAAGAAGGAAGGGGAGAAAAAAAATCGTGCAAGGCATTAGAATGATACGTTTTCTGTTCTGTCTGTCCAATTACAATATCTGAAGATCCACTACAGTCTCAGTCCTTCTATGGTCAAAGGTTCGTTCGTTTGGAACACCACAAAACTCCCTCTATTTGCTTTAGATTAGTGTTATTCTTTCCCCAATCCAAGATTTTCTGGGCACCCAAAAAAGGTTCGACTTGGAATGCCTTTTTTCTATTGTTATTATGTTATCTCTGTTGTCATTTGCATTTGTGCACGTTTCCGTTGATAATTAAATTGAGGTGTGTCTTGCAAGTATTCTTTTAATGGGGTGGGTTAGGTAATATGTTATGGATCTTTCTCTCTCTCTATTCTTGTTGGATTCCTTTAGCTTTAAATTCTGTTACTTAGCATCTATTTTTTATTGTTTTTGTTTCGGTCTTGGAATTATGTGTTTATGAATAAGTTGGAGTCATTTTCGTTCAGTTTCGGCTGAGTGAATTGAATTCTTAAATTAGACTTTCAAACCATTTTCTGATGTCAATTTGAGCATGCAATCTCGTTGGTGGCGTGCCTGTGAAATTAGTTAAACTTCAGATATGGCCTAATGCCCTTATTTACTACCCCCCCCCCCCCCCCCCCCCCAAATTGCAAGCTGCTGAGTGCTGATATTATGTTGCATTCTTTTAATTATTGAAATTCCAATATCAATGTCATCCAGTTTTGCTGAATGTTTCTTTAGTGGTTCTCACTGGTTGTAATCTAAATTTGCTCTGTAGGAGGCAAAATTTAAGCTGGTACAGTTCCTTCTTTTGAAGCAACATGTCCTTGGGTACCTCCAAAGCAGTTTTTCAGGTTCTGTCTAGGGTTGTGCCTCAAACTGGGTATAATGAGTCTTTTGTGAACTCTTCCCAGTTTCGAGTAAAATGTATGAAGAAAAGATCCTCAAGGCATAAGTATTTAATTGAGGGTTCTAGCATGCTTCAAAGTCAGTTAAGAAGTCATCAATTTCAGTGGATGGGTGTCAGTTTCTGTGACTATAAGACCTATAGTCATCCATGGTTGCAGACATGCAAATGCCAACAGGCTGAAAGTGCGAGTGGCATAACTGCAGGAGATGGAAGTGGGTCAAGGCTTGTGAATGATGTTGAAACATCAAATTTGGTAAGCAATGTGATGAGTGCAAAGTCCATCGTAGAGTTTCAAGATGGTCAACTGTTGAAACAGGAAAAGGAGGTTTTGACATCTAATGGTACAAATGGAACTATCTCAAACACCTTGGACACAATTTGCCCCAACTCCATTGAGGAAGAAGCATGGGATCTACTAAGGGATTCTATAGTTTATTATTGTGGCAATCCTATTGGAACTATTGCTGCAAAGGACCCAACCAGTTCCAATGTTTTGAATTATGACCAGGTCTTTATTCGTGATTTCATTCCTTCTGGAATCGCTTTCTTATTGAAGGGGGAGTATGACATCGTTCGAAATTTTATTCTTTATACACTTCAGTTGCAGGTAATGTCTTGGTCTTATAATACTAATAATATGTCCTGGCAACAAAACTAAATTTGACACAACTTGGTGCATCTGCATGCCTGAAATATGTATTTTCATTTTTTAATTGATTGTGATGAAATAATGTGATTAAGCTTTGTGTTGTGCCTCTGCAAAGTTATTTTTATTCATCAGTTATTACAGTTTAAAGTCTAACTAATCTAACTCTAGCTGTTTCTCCATCTGCTTGTAATTTTTTTGGCGAATAAAGTAAAATACTAATTTTTCTTTAAGAAACATGGTGAGAATGTTCATGTGTGAAACTAATATTGATGTGACTTGTCTATGGATAGATGTCTTAGGTCCCTCTGCTATACATAATCAATGGAAGGGGCATTGAATAATACTTTTCATTAGAAATCTTTCTATGTTAGCACTTCTTTGGCTAGGACCTGTAACTGTATTTAATTAATGAAGGGGAGGAAATGGCTGTGGGGGGAGTACTTAAATTCTTGTCATGAGGTAGCATTGTTGTTTCTGTCTTTCTGATACACTAAGTCTTGAACCCGCTTATCCATATTTCAGAGCTGGGAGAAAACAATGGATTGTCATAGTCCGGGACAAGGTTTGATGCCTGCTAGTTTTAAGGTTCGGACAGTTCCACTAGATAGTGATGACTCTGCAACAGAAGAGGTTTTGGATCCTGACTTTGGAGAGGCAGCCATTGGCCGGGTTGCTCCAGTTGATTCTGGTAAGATAACTAACTGGACCAATGTAATCTTTTCTGCTTAGCAGAAGAAACTTACCATTATACTTCTTGGGTTGCTGAACTTATTTCACATATGATCTCAGGATTGTGGTGGATTATTTTATTACGAGCCTATGGAAAATGCTCTGGTGATCTATCAGTTCAGGAGAGAGTTGATGTGCAAACTGGAATTAAGATGATTTTGAAGTTGTGTCTTGCTGATGGCTTTGACATGTTCCCAACATTATTAGTAACTGATGGTTCTTGCATGATAGATCGAAGGATGGGAATACATGGGCATCCTTTGGAGATACAGGTATATAAGATTTCCTGTCTTTCACCAATTGCGTGATATTTATAAATTATTACTTATTTAGGCCAGAAAAGAAAATTTGCTCCTTATTCATGATTGTGCATTTGCTTAGTTTGGGGGGAAAATAATGCACTTAAGTTATCTCCCCAATTTTGATAACAAGAAGCTGGAATAGATTTTCTTGTATTTTTTTTTTTTTTTTGGTAACAGGGTTGTGGGCATTATGTATTTGAAAGTGGCTGATGTTATATCTTTCTATGCATGAAATATGCAACTTCAATTTTTTTGAATAAGGATGGGAACATTAAGGTATATTAAGCCTTTTGCTCATAAATAAAGGAACGCCCTAAGAGTTTGAATTGATTGAAGAATGAGGTTGGGGTGCTGGCTGAATTCATATTTGTAGACAGCAGCAACAGTCAATTATCTTAAATAGATTACAATTTGTAAATCATTATTTTTGGAAAAGAGTTGTGTTAAGTAAAATAGAAACAATATAAGGTTCTATTACATATTCCAAAGCTGACCCATCAGTATGATAAATATTAGAATGCTATTGGGCTTAAAAAATTAAACATCTAAATTGTTGTAATTGCAAAAAGGGCACATCTCTTTACATAGATTACGGCTTGGATGGTACACGATCAGAAGGTCCCCAACTCCCCATGGCTTTTACTGTTCTGAAATTTTGATATACTCTTCAATAACATTAATTGATAGTACTTGCTACCTAATTTTGTTATGGTTAGAAGCATTCTTTCCTTATAGTGACTATCCTTTGGGTCTAAGAACAGATGCATCCATATGATATTTAATGGTTGTGCATGTGGATTGACATTAATAACGGAAAAACACACACACACACACACACACAGAGAGAGAGAGGACTAGGCAAAGCTGTGTAATTTGATAATTTCACCTTTCCAACAATTAATGGACAAACACAACACAAGTAAAGACACCAGACCTTTCCACCTTCCTCTTATATGTCTGAATATGTCCTTCTCAGCTGCCTTGGTTAAGACATAAGAAAACGTTAATAGATCAGATTCTCTGCTTTATGTTGTAAATGCTTTCATGACAAGCTTTTAATAAATTAATTTTCCTTACTACAAAATGAGGGAATCATGTTATAAAATCATGTAGAAGGTATGACTGGTTCTATGTTGCCTATGAAAAATTCACTAATTACCAGAAAAATTGAAATTTGTATATTCTGTTTTAAAATTATGTTTGTATCTATCTCTTCTGTCGAATAAATTACTCATTTTTTCATGAAAAAATTGTGTGTACCTGAGATGCTCATAATTAAAAATAAAATTAGTGATCAAGTAATCTTCTCTAATGGGCATTATCTTTTGCTTTTTGTTTTATTTTTCTGTTTCTAGGCACTGTTTTATTCTGCCTTACTTTGTGCACGTGAGATGCTTGCTCCAGAGGATGGATCAGCTGATCTTATACGGGCACTGAACAATCGTCTAGTAGCTCTTTCATTTCATATTAGAGAATATTATTGGATTGATTTAAAAAAATTAAATGAGATTTACCGTTACAAGACAGAGGAGTACTCATATGATGCAGTTAATAAGTTCAACATATACCCAGACCAGATTTCTCCTTGGTTAGTGGAATGGATGCCAAACAAAGGAGGCTATTTAATTGGTAACTTGCAACCAGCTCACATGGATTTCCGATTTTTTTCACTGGGAAACTTGTGGTCTGTGGCTAACAGTTTGGCCACAGTGGAGCAATCCCATGCCATATTGGATCTTATTGAGGCTAAATGGTCAGATTTGGTAGCAGAAATGCCACTCAAGATTTGTTATCCTGCTCTTGAAGGTCAGGAATGGCAGATAATCACAGGCAGCGATCCTAAGAACACGTACTATATCTAGTTTTGCTCTGCTTATGTTTTTTTGTTATATTATTATATTTTCCATCAAATGATTTTATTAATTTATTTTTTTGCAGGCCTTGGTCCTACCACAATGCAGGCTCCTGGCCAACACTGCTCTGGCAGGTTAGTTACAGTGACACAGTTTGGCATACTTAAATCTCTAATTTTAGATAGAAATTAGTTAGTGATGAAATGATATTGTTTGTGTTTGATGAAGCAGTTCTCATTAACAGTTTCTATGCCCTTTTCACCTTAACTCTTACTATAATCTGTAGTATGTGAACTTTCTTTCATCTAAGGCATCTAACAATATGAGCTTAGTTGTTTTTGTTTAGCAGTAAATATCCCTTTTTCCCACCATCCATTTATTACATGCACATGCAAAATCCTTTCAATAGCATAGCCGGTTTCTTCACGTAAGCATTGCAAGTTGGAATTTAACATTTAGCATAAGGTACAAAGTTTTAACATAAAATATGCCTATTGCAGCTCACAGTTGCATGCATAAAGATGAATAGACCACATATTGCTGCGAAAGCTGTTGAAATTGCTGAGAGACGCATATCAAGAGACAAGTGGCCAGAATATTATGACACAAAAAGATCTCGATTCATTGGAAAGCAATCTCGATTGTTTCAAACTTGGTCAATTGCAGGGTACCTTGTGGCAAAGCTTCTGCTTGCAGATCCAAGCAAAGCAAACATACTGATAACTGAAGAGGATTCTGAACTTGTGAATGCCTTGATTAGTGCCAACCCTAGAGGAAAACGTGGGAGGAAAAATTTGAAGCAGACCTACATTGTATGAGTCTTTAATTGCAATTCATTTGGTTCTTTTTGGCCAGCTGATAGGTATATGTCCAATTTATTATTCATATTCTACTTCATTTTTCTTCTGAGTTCTGATTAGCAGCATATTACTCTAGAAATAGCAGGGATATGCAAAATATATAGTTTGGGTTGGTTATGATGAAACTGTTTTATACTAGTAAATGTGTATATGTAATTTGTGAACATGATGTCCATACTTGAGGATTGTAAGTAGCATACAAAAGATTCAGCTAATCTAGAAGATGAGGACTTTTGTACTTTAGTTCCAAGAGAAAAACTAGTTTTCCCCGTATTTGCACATCATATAATACCATTTGCTGTAATAGTGAGTGAATCTGAATTTGAAGAAAATGAGTCAGTTTGGATGGAACTTCTGCAGAAGTACTTCTAGGTGAAAAAAAATAGAATGAATCAAAGAGGTTAAATGCATTTAACTTCTCCATAAGTTGAAATTGGTCTTTGTAGCTCATCTACTCCAAAAGGTCTCTCATTTAACTTCTCCATAAGTAACTAATTTCAACTTATGGAAAAGTTAAATTCATTTGACTTCTTTAATTTATTCTATTTTTATCATCTAGAAGTACTTCCGGAGAAGTTTCATCCAGACTAGGTCAATGTGCAGTGGTACCAATAGAATTCAAGGATAGTCACTTGGAGTTTCTTTGACCGTTGTGCTCCTGAATGACAATGTAAGTAATATATGTTGCTTGAACTACTATAGTAATTAGATAAAATGGATTTTGAATCGTTAAAGGCATTTAGAAGAGTCTTCAACAACTTCTGTAGGGTTAAAAATTGAATTTAATAATCTTTGTGAATAGGTTTAGAAGGACCATCTATTATTCTACCAAAAAAAAGGACCATCATTTTTTTTTGTCAATGAAGGACCATCTATTAGAAAACAAAAATTATCACTCAGGGAAAATACATTGGTACATGTGTACCAAATATTTTAGTACACACTAGAATTGTCTAGATAGGATGTGTTTATATAAATCATTATATGTTACAACTATTTAGCACGGTTATTATATTATATAAATTTATCCATCAAATTTCTCTTATAAAGTATAACTTAATCGAGTTTTATCCATTAAACTAATGACCATTAAATATATCCGGAAAAGATAAACTTATAGATACATATATTTTAAAAAATTATTTAACATACATATATAAATATAAATTCAGACCTTCGTGAGAATTTAATACTCTTGCAGGATCATTCTTAAATTCATTACTAACTATTGGATTTATATTTTTATTTGATTTTTTGTCAATATTAGTATATACACTTATTTTTTTTATTGGATGTATGTGATTGGAATGATTTCTTTTCCTAGGATTTAGGAATTTTTATTTTTCTAAAATTAAATATAACAAATAACAAATTTATGTATGATTTTATTTTGTGACTAACATGGTATATTTTAAATGAAGAGTATTTTATAAAAAAAATAAATTTTATCCGATTATATACAACACAACAATAAGGGATAATTTGGATGTACTTCTTCAAAAGAATTTCTATGTAAAAAAAATAAAATTAATTAAAGAAGTCAAATGAATTTAACTTTTTCATAAGTTGAAATTAGTCTTAATTTGTAGTCACATTTCTCCAAAAGAGCTCTCATTTAACTTCTCCATAAGTAATCAATTTCAACTTATGGAGAAGTTAAATTCATTTGAACTTCTATTTTTTAGAAGTAAGATAATATTATCTTATCTTGTACTATAATACAAGACTAATGTTGAGTGTTATGACAATATTTAATGATTACCAATCACGAATTTACATGGCATTATATCCATGCATTTCACCACTCAAATGAGTACTCAAGTGAGTGGTGAAAATATATGTTATTAAAGGGAGTACAAGGAGTACTCCAACCCATACATATTATATAGTCACCTAACCAACTATCATGCCGAAACCAATGAACAAGCCAATGCAAAGGCCAAGAGTCTATGAGCATAAAAAAGACTTGCTCCACAAAAGACATGACCAAATAAAAAATTAACACCTAAACCAACTAAGAGAATAAAAACCAAAAACCCACGTGAAAATGTATGAAGGCTACAATAAAAATCCCACCAATTAGTAAAAGACGTGCAACCAAGATATACACCATCAGCCAAGGTACGGGTGGGAACAGGCCAGACTGCTCGTCAGGGGTCTATTACCCGACCTACATCAGGCCCAGACTAGACTTCAAGCTATCGAAAAAGCCTTTTGAGCCTATCAGACCAGTCTGTTTAACTAAATATAAATAAAATATTAATACTTTTTATATTGCTATTATTATTATAAAGATTTTTTATTATTTTTCCTTATAAGTATATATTTATTAGTTTGTATAAACATTTAAGTATGTTAAAAACTTGAGCCTTTAAGTCTATTCATATATATGCTTATAATATATTTAAGTACCTTATTATAAAACATGCTTTTAAACATGCTTTCAGGCCATGTAAGACTTTAAATAGTCCAGACTCAGACCATAAAATAAAGCCTATGTCAGGTAAACAGACCAGGCTCAGACTATGGATTTAAGGTGCAGGCTAGACTCATGCATTGGAAAGTCTAGCTCAACTCGACTTATTCTCATCCCTAAGCCAAGGGCAAATGCCATAATAGAAATTGCTAAAAAAGGAACCAGCTTGAAAAAAAAATCACCGAAGTCCACTTCTAAAAGGTAGTGTAAAACCAACAAAACCATATCCAGAATGCAGGGGCTTCACGAACATTTAGACTAGGCTTAGAATGTAGAGGTAGATTGGTAATGTAAATTACCCCACCAGTAATATAGCCAAAACTCGCCACTGCAAATCTCTAGTAAAGCCAACAAAATTGAACCACGGAATCACAATCAACAAAGAGACAACCCCATTGTGTGAACTAAAATGCAATAGCACGGAACAATAGGTTTCAACCAACATTCTGACAAAATGGAATACTCTTAACCTCTTAAAATGACTTGGAAGCTGAATCAATATCTAAAATCCATGCAAAGTGAAGGTTGCTCAGACCAACATATGAAAGGATAGGAGAAAGTATGGTCTTTAGCTCTGAGCCACTTCCAAGATCTCTTTTTATTAAATCAACCAGATCAGATGGGTCTAATAGAATATTTGAGAAAACAACTTCATTCCTTGCCAACCAAAGACTCCATAAAATAGACAACCAGACTAAGACCCACCTACATTGCATTTTGGAATTATAGTTTGGGAGACTCAATAACTGTTCAAAATGATCAGTAAAAGAGTGATGAAGTACTGATTGCATACCACTCCAGTCCAAACATAGCATCCATATCTAGTAGGAAAAGGGACACTAAAAAAAGATATGAGAGGAAGACTCCAAACCTTGGTTACACCACGCACAATTTGCCTCAGAAACCTGAAGAATTCTTCTCTTAACAAGGTTTTCTTTTGATGGAATTCTATCTAGCATCACCCTCTATGTGAAACAAGACACCTTTGAAGGGGCCAAGAGCACCATGTGGACTTATGGAGAGCTACCTTGGCATAAATAGCATCATTTACAATTGCTCAATCAGCTGATTTTACTGAATAAAAACCACTCAGGTCAGCTGTCCACCTCCAAGAATCATCATTTATCTCATGAACCTATACCAAATTTAAATCCCGAAGAGGTAATGACAATTGGGATAGTTCCCACTCAAATAAAAGTCTTCTCCAACACAATATCCACCTAATGTCTTCCCTATCTTTCACAATTATCTCCTCAACAGACACATCTTTGGTAGTAGCAATGGAAAATAATATACTATAACCTTCACAAAAAGGAGTTGAGTTACACTAAGGATCCCTCCAAAAAGAAGTATCTCTCCCATTCCCCACAACTCTAGCCCACGAATTATAAAACCAGTCACAAGATATATGATCTCCCTTGTCAATACTCCACAAATCAAGCCACCACCTAGACCTAACACTCCTCACCCCCCAACACTCCAAAAGCTCTCTCATTTAACTTATCCGTAAGTAACTAATGTCAACTTATGGAGAACTTAAATTCATTTGACCTCTTTGATTCATTTTATTTGTTTCTTCTAGAAGTTCTCTTACAAAAGTGTATTCAAACTGGGCCATGATATCCGTCACTATTTTCTTCTATTTTTTGAATTAATATTTCATTTGATAAAAAATTATGAGAAAGCCATGTTGAATTCCTATTAATATCATATATCGTGTTAAAAATTGTCGATCCAATTAGCAGCGCTCTATCAGGTGGACTCTTACGATATATAGTTAAACTATTTTATATAATTAATCATGACTTACTACTCCTAGTCTTACTTGTCATTTTAAAAGAAAAAAGTGACATATTTTATTTGTCATTCTACAATTTCAATAAACATTTAATATATTTTTATCAAATATACCTTTTACAAATAATAATTGAGACAAATTTTAATAATAAAAGATAAAAATATATAATAGAAAATTATTTTACATTTTTTTATGAAATTTAGAGAATTAATTACATTTCTTAATTTTTGTGCAAAAATCTTAAAAATCAAATAAAATAGAACGGATGAAGTATAATGACGAGAATCCAGGGGGGGTGGTTCATTTTACAGATCTATCTAGGTTGGAATGCTCATAAGTAAGAAAATTGGGGAAATTGTTAACAAGAAAAATGCGTGAATGGAGAAGGCAGAAGATGGAATGGAAAAATGATAGACGTCACACTTCCAAGGATGGAAGATAAGCCTAAGAGTTATACACACAAAGGGATGAAGGACCTTTGATAAAACTCAATTCTTGAATTAACAAGAAAATTAGAGAAACACTCTCCAATATAAAATAAAATTCTGATTCAAACTTGTCTTGTAAATTCTGCAGGCATGATGCGCCCCTTTTAAAGGTGCCTACAATCTTTGCATGGCTTTTCACATTCAGCCACTTAATTCTCCTAATAATTCTATTAAAATTTAGAAACATAACAACCAACAAGGATTAAAGTTACATAATTCAGCCATCAATTGGCCGCCCCTTAGGAGAAACATAACGGCTCCAATATTGAATTATGGTTGCTCCATTCAATGTATAACCGCTACATTGCAATGCTTGTCTCCCCCCTTCAATTTGTAACAACTCTCTTCTTGATGGTTGTAATTTCTTTGTCCCTTTGCATTGATTCAGCCCTACAATTTTTGTAACTATCCAGACAAAATAAGTCAGCCAAATAACTCCAAGTTAGCCGCCCACATGTAGCTTCTTGTATAGCCTTCTTATGCCTGGTTGGATTCACATCATATAATATATATATATATATATATGGGTGCTTCTAGGGTGTGTCACCCACATGGGTGATACACCAGTGTTTCACCTCCTCTTCCAGAGGTTATAGCAGGTTTGTTGACTTTACTGGCTGGAATAAAAGACTATACTGGAAAATTGGTCCCTCAGAGAGTCGCGGTCGGGCAGTTTGGTCCCTGAGAGAGTTAAAATCCCATATTAGTCCCTGAGAAAGTGCTTCGTCGGGCAAATTAGTCCAAAACGTTAACTCAGACATACGTGGCATGTTAAATTCCAGGTTGGCATTGAGGGTGACCCGTTACGGTCTAAACGACGTCGTTTTCAGCTCTTTTAAGAGGGTTCTCAGGGCAAGAACATAACGGTCATCTCTGAGGTTTTTCTTCTTCTCTCTGTTCTTGTGTGGTTGCCATTATCGTCCATGTCTTCTTCTTCCTTCAAATCGGTTGCATCTCCTTCTTTCCACTAATCTGCCGCATCTTCTTCTTCCCCATTTCCGGTGTTAAGTTATCCCTGTTGTCAGTATTAATCCCCAGTTTCATTGCCCTAATTCTCTGAAAATCGAAAAGGAAATCACATATGGACAACACTAATGAAAGGAGGAATCACAGTGGTGGGTCTAGGGGTTCCCAATTTTTACACAGGGGTCGTGCTTGCCCAAAATGCTACTGCAATATGAGAGCAGTGGTTAGGGTTTCATCAACTGATAAAAACCCAGGGAGATGGTTCTATGGTTGCCCCAAGCTTATGGTAATGGAGAATATTGTTTGTAGTGTTTGATGTTTACTTACATATTTTTGTTTGTTAATCATATAAGTTGAATGTCATATGTAGGTTGCTGAAAGATGTCAATTCTTCAAGTGGGTGGAGAGGGAACATGTTGAAGAAGAAACCGTGGAGGAATCATCAAGTTTTCCATTTGCTGCAACTAAGGATGAAGAGTGGAGGAGTTCTGTATCTAGGAAGCTTAATAATTTAGAAATTCAAATTAGGAATTTATGTTTGTCAATAATGTTGTTGTGTTGCCTAACAACCTTTGCTATGGTGTTGGGTTTAGTGATTGCTGTAATAGGGAGAAAATAGATGTTGTCAATCCTTTAACTTGTAATGAATGAGATTGGTGAAATTAAATTGTAATGATTTTCATATTTTGGTGATATGAAATTTGCACATTATCATCCTCACAAATTGCTAAATATTGCAATGTATAAATTCAGTAAATCACTAAATATTGCAATAGCATTCTGACAAACATAATATCCATAAGAGAATGCAACCTGAAACATAATTAAGAAGTCTCATAGCTTCCAAAATACATAAGCTCTAAGTAGAAACTTATTTAAGTAGTCTAAAAGCTTCCAAAATACATAACCTATAGCTAGAAACATAATTAAGAAGTCTGAAAGCTTCCAAAATACATAAAGTATAACGACAATCATAATTAATAAGTCTCAAAGCTTCCAAAATACACAAGCTATGATTGACAGAATATAGTTTCAGGGTGCATGCTTCATCATTCCAGGAGTTGGCATAAACTTTTGTGCCTTTGTTGAATCATCCTCATTCTCAGTAGTAGCAGCTGGTGGTGGGCTTTTCTGTCTTCTTAGGGGTGGGGCTTTCCTGATTGGTTGTTTTGTTCTAGTGGCCATTGAGTGAGTCTTTAATGGACTTTGAATAATTGGTGGTGGCTGATGTCATTAACTGCATATGGATTCGGCTGCACTAGTGGAGGTAATAAGGTAGGCTCAGATACAGCTGGAGGAATGGTACTTGGTGGACCTTCAGTTGGATTTGAAGGACCACTTTCATTGGAGGGTGCATTCCCTTGTTGGGCTTTGAACTCTTCAATTTTTTGTTTTTTTGGCTACCGGACAAGTCTGGATGTTGTGTTTCTTCCCTCCACATGTTGTGCAAGTGACTTCAGCAAGCCTCCTCTTTAACTTAGTCCCCCTCACAGTTTCAACATTTGCATCCTTTCTCATGTTTTTCTTTGGTCTTCCAGGCCCCTTCTTAATTGGTGGTGGGATTGGTGGAATCTGGTCTGATTTAGTCCAATATTGCTCACCCTGCAGAGGGTTGATATGGTGTGAGTATGTTGCAGTAATAGATGACATGGTCAGCCACCCATGACAGTAGTCTTCTGGCTTCTCCTTGTTATATGTTATGCAAGAGACAACATGCATACAAGGTAATCCTGGTTTCAACATACAATACATAATTAGTTCATGATAATACAATACATGAAGCAATATAAGGTTTAGTGAATAATTAGTTCATGATAGTTACACCTGTTAATTGCCAAACTCTACAAGTGCACTCTTGAGTGCCCAGATTGACTGCAACCCTAGAGTGCCAGCTATGAACTTCAAATTTGTCCTTATCATCATCCCCTACACAATGGTTAGAGCATAAATAAAATATTTAATGATACAATAAATAATAAACTACAGTTGTGAGAGCTGAGTATCTTTTACCTGACCATATAGGAGTCCATTGGTTGCTATCCTTTTTCTGTTTTTCTAGTCTGCTTTTTTGGATTGGTGCCAACAACTGAGAGTTGTGCTTTTCCAATTTCAGTTTGTTGGTGCTTATTGTAGTCATGATGTAGCACCTTGTCTCTTCAAGCATTGTGATTATTGGTTTTGATCTGGCAGATAGGATTTTGGAGTTGAATACCTCACAGTTATTATTAGTGATATTGTCTACCTTTGCCCATTCACTAAAGTGACTCTTTGTCCAGCTTTCCCTTGGCTACTTATCTAAATACTTCCATGCTTTTTCATTGATCCTCTTAACTTCATTCATCTTTAGATTAAATTCAGCAACCGTAGTTGACCTAGCACACTCCCACAATAGACCTCTGAGTTCTTTATCTTTCCATTGTTTAGTGAAGTTTTGCCAAAGATGCCACACAGAGAACCTGTGTTGTGCACCAAGCATAACTTCCTGTAATGCAGGAATGAGACCCTGCACGTGTTTGTTAAAACAATCAAGTTAGTCCCTCAGAAATTAAAAATCAAGCAAATAAGTCCTTGAGAAAGTAAAAAAATCATTCAAATAAATCCTTGAAACATTAAAAAAATCCATCACATTAGTCTTACGTGCCACTTACCTTTTGCATGTCTGATATGAAATGCCACTTGTGTTGGTTGTAGTCACCAAGATCCTCATGCAGCAAGCCAAGGAACCACTTCCAATTGTCTTTGTTTTCCACATCAACAACTGCATAGGCTATTGGCCATATGTGGTTGTTGGCATCCTGCCCCACTGCAGAAAGTAATTGTCCTCCATAGTAACCTTTTAGAAAGGCACCATCAAGGCCTATCATAGGTCTGCACCCTGCTTTGAATCCACTTTTACATCCCTCAAGACATATATATAACCTCTGGAACATCGTGGACCCTCTTCTTGGGGTATTGTGTCCATCTTCACAGTTGACCCCGGACTAGACCTAAGCAACTCCCAACAATAATCCCATAACTTGAGAAACTGTCCCTTTAAAGACCCTTCTATTATCTCCCTTGCCTTCACAGTAGCCCTGTACACCTTTGAGTCCTCTAACATTACACCATATTTCTTTTTAAAATAGTCATAAACATCCCTGTGCTTTGTTGTTGGAATTTTCCTTATGTGTTTCACCAATTTCCCTATCACCCATGTCTGATCAGCTTGCTTGTTCCTGAAGGTCCTGCAGCAACTGTGTTCATCTTTGAAAGTCTTGATTTGGAAACAATTCCGAACACCATTGTATGCACAGTACACCTCCCACTCACATTCTTCAATTTTACATTTAGCTCTGGCCCTCTCCTTGTCATTCTTCAACCACTTGATCTCCCTGCCTAGACTGATAGTGTAGTCTTTCACTGCTTGTTTAAAGTCATCTAACTTGTTGAATTCCATACCCAATTCTAAAACCACTTGGCCAAACTTTGCTTTTGGATTAAACTGTGCAAAAACCTCACTTCTAACAGCACTATTATCTTCCTCCTCACTGTCTTCATCTTCTGTCATTGGAGGTGTTTTTAATTCCTCAGAATGCCAAGATCCATCATCACTGTCTTCTACAGCAACATTGTCTGCCAATGTGTCAACCTCATCTTCTGAGTCCTCCTCGACAACAATATTCCTTTTTCCTTATCTACTTGGCCTTTTCACTTTGTCAGTTTTTGTTTCTTCACCTTCACCACAACCCTCATTTGTTGTATTATTTATTACAGTTTGTTGGCCTTCGGGTTCTGCAGTCTGGTTTTGCCCCACAACAACCTTTCTTACACTCCTCCTCAAATTACTTTGACCCACAACAACTTCTTTTGAATTCTTCAAATTTACTTGGCCCTGACTTTGGCCCACAACATCTTCTGCTAACCCATTCAGATTTACTTGGCCATGGTTTTGCCCCATAGCAGCTTCTGTTGGCCCATTCAGATTTACTTGGCCCTGGTTTTGCCCCACAGCAGCTTCTGTTGTCCCATTCAGATTTACTTCGCCTTCACTTTGAACCACACCACCTTTACTTGGACTCTTCAAATGTACTTGGGCCTCACCTTGGCTATGACTTTGGCCACACCACCTTTTTGTTGGGCTCTTTTGTCTAAGAACCATGTTGTGCCTACTTTGGGCTGGATTCTTTTCCTTAACCACTTCAGCAACTTTGGATTTTGTGGCCATATTATGCTTCTGGCTTGCAGCTGCATCTTTCCCTATAAACACAAAATTTGCACATATCATGTGACAAACAATAAAATAAATACAAAACACACACACACACACACACAATCAAACACACAATACCTTCACTATGGTTCTTTTCATTGTCTTCTATTATAGGATTGAACAACCTTTTGTAGATGGACTTTTTTTAGCTGGACTCTTCACCCTCAAATTCCTTTTCACTAGCCCAACATAACATTGTTTTTCTGCACACAAAAACCCAACAAACAAATCCATCACCTCATTCATAAATCATCTAAAATGGGGCTACATACCATTGAATATATGCACTTACCTTCTGTCTTTTTTCCACAACTATCATTTATTGAACTAACACCAGAAGATTTCACCCTACTTGCTGGACTCTTCACCCTCAACCCCTTACTCTGACTACCATTAGTTGTCCCTGTCATAACAAAAACAAAATTAACCATTTAGTAGAATTAAATGAGAACACAGCCTAAAAAAATCAATTTCGAATAAATTAACCTCACCTTCCTCAGACTGGGGAGCAGCCTTCTGTGTAGCACCCTTACCCACTTCCTGATTGCCATCCCCACCATCAGCCTTATGTATACCTCCCTTACCCACTGCCATCCCCACCAACTGCATCAACCCCATTCAAAACTTCATTCAATATTTCTGTGATATTCACCACCTCAGGCTTCTGTATGGGATGCTCATAATACACATGGAGCTCCCCTCCATGTTTCTTTGCACACTCCACAGCTTGCAACAAATCACTGTCCTCCTTCAACAACCTCAACCCATCCTTAAATTTTTTTGAAGGATCCAACCACCAAACAGTATCAACCATCTCATATCCAAGCTCCTTGCTCCAATTCCTAAAACTAAAGACATCCAGAGTATCACCATCACAATTTGGCCAAACACCTACCTTTCCCCACATATACCTTAACCTTCCCCCTTCCCCCTGCTTAAAATTACCTCCACGATGAATGTTAACATAAATTCTCTGCATTCACATACAATGCATCTATTCAGTTACAGATCATATTTAATTTAGTAAATCAACAAATCATTTTACAATAATTTAGATTTTTTTTCACATACTATATTCAATAAATCAAATAAATAGTAGTGGAACCAACTTTTCAGACATGGTACATTCAGTATTCACATGCAGGGGTCCACAAACACAGTTTCCTATAGATGCCTTTCCTTAAAAAACTATAAACCAGATTCCCACACATATACATAAATCACACGTAGCCCTTCACAATATAATAATCCCAACCACAAAATAATCAAACTAACGACATCTATCTTCTAAGGAAGTGAAAACGAAAAACAACCACACAGTGAAAATGAACAGATTCGTAAACCCTAACCACAAAATACACAAATTGTTCGGTACATTACCTCAACATCCATGGCCGCAGCAGTCTGTAAGCTCAACGCACAGTTTGAAACCCTAAGAATCGCCTCAAAGATTACAGCTAGTTGGTAAGCTTCTTCGTCATGCAAAGGCACGAGGGAGAGAAAACACGGGTTAAAATTTCAGAGTGAGGGAGAAGTGAAACAGTTTTTTTGGATATAAGTTAAACAATTAGCTGAAAACGACGTCGTTTAGACCAAAACGGGTCCACCTGAATGCCAACCTGGCATTTAACGTGCCACGTATGTCTGAGTTAACGTTTTGGACTAATTTGCCCGACGGAGCACTTTCTCAGGGACTAATATGGGATTTTAACTCTCTCAGGGACTAAACTGCACGATCGCGACTCTCTCAGGGACCAATTTGCCAGTATAGTCGGAATAAAATGATAGTTTTTATTAATTTGCAGAGAAGGGTCTGGGCATGTTTTATAGCTTTTACGAAAACTTCAAGCTTAGTTTGGAGATTCACGCACTTACCCATTGTTCGAGAATCCATGAAAAAAATGGATGTCAGAATCCATGCCACTAACATAATAGACTAGCTAGTGTCTAAAATCTCCACCATACATCCAATTTATGCATTTCTTCTCCATATAATTCATAATCTCTCTCATGTGGTTGTTATCGACAAACCCAAAAGGCGATTCCATATCCTCCAACGCTTCACCATGAAAAACGCGACATTACAATCCGTCAGCGGTATTGA
The DNA here is from genome assembly GCA_026901365.1 of Sesbania bispinosa. NCBI lineage: Eukaryota > Viridiplantae > Streptophyta > Magnoliopsida > Fabales > Fabaceae > Sesbania > Sesbania bispinosa. The sequence goes on from QLOH01000344.1 coordinate 233,146, forward strand.
AGTAGAACACCACCATTTTTCCCATGAAACCCCGCAGTTCTGCATAGCTGCGACACCGCGACCTTCACTGTGGCTCGCCCGAAGTCGTTGGCTACAGCTCTTTCTCCTCCGTGGTTGCTCATGTTCAAACCTAAAATTACGGTTTGTGTGAGCAACATTGTTTCTCCCCTACGGATTGCGAATTCTTTGCCAGCTGCAATTGAAAATAGTTGCTCTGTAAAAGGGAAATGGAAAAGGGGAAACAAAAAACTTAGACGGCTACTTGCAAAGTGAAATTCATAGAGCAATTTGGTAAATGGGGGGATAATTTGCTTTCAGAAAACCAAATTATTAGCACAGTGGACCAATTGCAATTTCAACCCATAACAATTCTCTAACCATTACACATAGGGTCCTAGTCACAATTTTTATTAAGCCGCCCCTATCGGTTAGAAGTAATGAATCTCAACCGTTTATTATTAAAATGCAAAATCTAATGGCAACCGAGGGTTGACACACCGGTGTGTCACTCATAAGGTGGTTCACCCTAGGCGTTGCCTATATATATATATATATATATATGTATGTATGTATGTATGTATGTATGTATGTATGTAGAGGACATTAACAAATTATAATGGCTCAAAATTAAATCCCTTAATTATCACACAAACCAAAATTTCATGGCCGCTCAAAATTGTAGTAATATTTTAATCATTATTATTTGCTTAACCGTTGTATTTTTCTTATAAATCACTTACAATTATTTTTGTGCATGTTAATTTTAGAGTTGGGAAGATTCTAAAATTTAAACGTATTTCTAATCAACGGAAGTAATAATTTTTTTTTACCCAAACGTAATTATTGAGGGTTCAACCACATTTAGTTATCGTTCAAATACAATTCAACAAATTCAAAGCATAGTACTTGTGAGTAACTTGTGATCTGTTTTATTTTTTTCACTCGCTCATAAAATTCTTCTCTCTATCATTTATTTAACCACGTGTATTATCCATGTGAGATAAATCTGTAGCATCCATCATGATGAAATCAGCGATTTAGATGCTAATGGGTAGCGTCGACCACAACACCATCGCTAGTAGCCTGATGCTAAGTTGAATTTTATTATTTTTTTTACATTTTTTTATATACAATTTTATTAAATAACGATGGCCTAGCAAACACTAAAGGCAAACAAAATTTTAGCGTCGGGCTTCATAAAGTTAGTGTCGGTCTGGTCGACGCTAATTTCTTGTTATTTTTTCATTATGTATGTAATATTTTGCACTATATACTTCAAGAAACAAAGATAGCGTAACAGTGATGCTTCTTCTTGCTATTATGTAGGTTGCAGGTTCGATCCTCACAATTGATAAATCAGGAGAGAAAGGATTTTTTAAAGATGGCCAGGTCGGCGCTATGTTGTGTGACGGTCAGGCCGTCGCTACATAGCGTCAGCCGTAAAATGTCGTCGTTACTGCATTAACGACGAGCCTATAGCGACCGCTTTTGCGTGTCGCTAAAAACCGATTTTCTTGTAGTTCGCCAGCTCTCCAAACGAGGATTTTTTTTCCGCTCGCAAGACTCGAACCTGCGACATTGCTTAAGGGGAATAAACACGTAGCACTTAAACCATTTTGTCCATACATATGTTTTTCCGTTCATTTATTCAAATATGGAAATTAACCTTAATAAGTGCAGCATTTATTCCATAGCCCATATATGATAATAAAGAATTCTCTTTATATGGAAAAAGTCCTATATATGAATATAAAATTTAACAGTTATGTTGCAAAATCTAAATTGTTGAATATATTAATGCACTTAGCAAACTTAGAGAAAGGTGCCTATTCAAGATTGATTTTAATTCATGCTTAAATTTATATATCAACAAATGCAATGAGAGATCAGATTGTGACTGGCTGCACTATATTTCTACCATCTCTTACATTCTTTAAGCACTATTTTGACGAGGCTTGATCAATTCGCTCTCATTAATGGATAGCATGGAGGTTTTGAACAAGCAGCTCTCTGACACCTTCAACACTATGAAGCAAGAGGTCTTTCTCTAAACTCCCCCAATTATTTGCATAACATATAAAAAAAATTTGTTATCAATATTGTTTCTAAACCTATTGTGGGTTGCATTCTGCGTTTCTTATGTTCAAATTTAATTTTGTTAAAGGTGGAAATTAAATTGCATCTCGGTTCATTCCATGATTTTTTTCCCTTTTTGATTTGATGTTAGGGTTTGGTGGATGACAATTTCACTTTTCTCTACTCCTTGAAATTGAATGTTGAAGATCGTTTCTACGCCGAACTTATCCCTGACTTTTGCCTTGATGTTCGAGGTGTCCTGAAACTTTTGGCTGAAATGTAATATTGACTTCGTTGTTTATATATATAATACAATATTTCTATATACACATATTCTTTTGTTTAATTTTGATATTTTCTTTTTACTTTAATGTAGGGTCGTCGATGGTGTTATGAACCACAAACTTATGAGGGAGCATGTTTATAAAGCTAAAGGCGGTTCTTTGAGGTAATTTTTTTTTTTTTTTGCATCGATGGGTTTTTGAATAATGCACTCGTATATGGTACCTAGTTCAGAAACTTTTGTTATTATTGGGGTTGAAAATATGAAAATCCGATACCCAACCCAGATTAATCGGATCCCACTTTATTGAACCCGATTCAACCCAATTAACGAACTCAACCTATCATTTTATTTTATCGTCATACGTGATTGACACAAAATTGTCTTTATCATGTGGCTCTAGCACATTGTTACAAGAGAAACTCGAGAGAGAGAGAGAGAGAGAGAGAGAGAGAGAGATGACAAAGACAGAAATACATGAGAGAGAATTCAACCATTGCATTTGGCTGCTATGGTTAGAGAGTAAAGTCTAGTGAGAATATAGTGGGTCCTAGCAATTTAGACCTTATTTGGTTTACAGTTGAGTAGAATTTATTCTAGAAATCAATGGTAATGCACGTTTTACGAAACACGTTAGACGGAAGTGATTTAAATTCAATTTCGTGAAACCATGATTTTTCATTGTAGTAATGTTAAAACAAACGGACACTTAAAAGTCTTCTCTCAACTGCAGAGAAAGTGAGGAGAGAGAGGTAGGATTGCAAAAATACAATTTTATCCCCAGACCCACCAAATGAAAATTCAACTATATTATTTCCCCAATTAATTTTGGAGGGCATTTTTAATTTGTCTCTCTCCACAACCGAACAACTATCGAAATTAATTTTTCTTACATCTTTCTCTCATATTTCTATAATATCAAACAACCTTAAATTCTATTTAATTTCTATATTATTTCTCTTTATTCTATCTCTCTTTGTTATTTCTCTCTTCTCTATGTCTTCATTTTAACCAAACAAAGGGTAAGTGAGTTAGAGCCATACATTTTCTCTTTATAATTATAAGGCTCTAACTCATTTAGAGCTAGTGCTTCCTAAAAATGTTATCCCACTTAGCGCCACCTGAATCCACCATAGTAAATAGTATTAATTTTTTCTATATTATTTTATTAAATAGTAATTTTTTAATCTTATTTTAGTAAAAAAAAAGTCGGTTAAGAACTATCGTGACCAATAGAAACATGGGTAAAGCATCTTTACTAGTTTCTTTAGTGGGGACCTAAAATAAAGTCATTTTTTAAAATAAGAATTCAAATTTAATATGTTGAACATGCTTGAAACAATAAAGCATATCATGCCTTGTTTCACATGTATGCTTGAGTGGCTAATCAATAATAGAAGTGATAATTGTGCTATCTTTATTGAGATAATAAATTCATACAACCAAAACATATAACACCTTATATAACACACTTTTTTATCTATATATATCTCCATCACATCTCATATTTTTCTCTCTTCTTTCTCTTTACTCTCTTTGTTGTATTGTTGTCTGGTTTGTATGAAAATCATTTCTATTCTTAATTTCTATTTGAAAGAACAAAGTAATATTGATGTTTAGTTTGATGGAATTCATTGGTTAAAGTTTCTTAGATATTATCAACTGGTATTTATTTTTGTTTTCTTATCTTCCTAGCTATATTTTATCATATTAAACTATATATTCATTAATTATTTTCTTGCTTCTAACTATTTTCTTTTGTGTCACAGCATTGGTGCTTGTCGAATGGCACTAGCATTTACTAACTTGGAATCCGCTATTGATGATAAGGCCTCCAAGGAAGAGTAATGAAAACCTACATCCATATCTTATGAACTTTAACCTTAGATATATAAATATATATTTGATGACAAAATTACAATTTCTATTACCTTGTCTCTCAAGCAAAATTTCTTTGTAGGTGTCTGAAGGCAGTGAAACAAGCAGAACGTGAATATTGTGCTCTGGAACAAAAGCTCCATATTTGCCTTCAGGTAATTATATATATTCATTTTCTTAGTTAAAAGTACCTCGTGAATAATATGCAGACATTAATTTGTCAATGCAAACTATGGGTCATGATTCTTGACTTCTTGTGGTCCAAAATGTGTATCCTAATTATCATAAATTTGATTTATTTTCATGAAATATTGGTTAAAAATAATAAAAATCTAAATCAATAGTACAATGTAATATAGAAATTTTTTCCTTTAACTTTAAATTGATAGATCATCAATAAATTAAAACTAATATAGGTTGAATTGATAGATCATCAATAAATTAAAACTAATATAGGTTGAATTGTAAATCCATATTTTTTTCTTAAATCAAACTCAAATAATCATATAAGTATAATTTAATAAAAAATAAATTATTCATTTATCTTTAACAAAAAAAAAATGTGGACTGTCCTGCAAACTATATGGATATCTTTAGAGTTTAATTTTTAGGCTGAGTCATGAAATTAATTAGAGAAGATCTAATTAATTAACCATTACAATAAATGAATTTTAACTTTCTAAGTTTGATGATAGTGTGAAAAAAATGTTTCCACAAGAACATTAACATATCTACTGAGTGAATTTAACTAACACATTTTAATTTAACAAATGCTTGACGTCTCTATCTATGTTACTTAACCCAATCATTAACATTTTAATTTGTTCAAACAAATTTGAGGGACTAAAATTGCGCATATATATATATATATATATATATATATATATATATATATATATATATTCTAAACTAGGGAGCAAAAAGTGAAAATTAAATCAATTTTATTTTTATATTCTTACGACGAGATCTTTTTTATGCAGCTTGAAAGAAGAATAGTTCTCTTAGCAGGTCGGCAAACTTAATCCTATCATCTATTGCTTTGGAATTGATATTTAATTTTGTTTAAACATATATAAATACTTTAATCGTTGTTTTTCCTTTGTAAGGAATTTCATCTATATGACCTATGTTTGCAAAGAGAATCTAGTACTGATGAACTTCTAAAATTATTCACATTTAAGTTGTGTTAAATACATAAATAAAATCATATCATGTGTGTTATTAGATTTTTTTTATATATACTAGAGGGAGAGAGTCATCATCATTACTTTAAAATTTGATGACTTTTAAATCAGTTGAAGTAGTTAGTTGTTTATATATAGTTAGTTGTTATTCTGTTTTTTTTTTTTCCTGTTTAGAGCATGTGTGTTGTATTCCAAATAGCTAGAAGTGCTTCTCCTTTAATTTGTAAGTTAAATACTATCAAAGAAATCTATTCTCTTTTCTCTCCATCTTTCTCTTTCTCCTTCTTCTTCCTTGATTATCTTACCAACCCTTCCATGAAATTTTGTCTCTTATTCTGATTTCTCCTCCACTAGATGGCAGGAATTTTCACATTTGGGCTCATTCAATGAATAAAATTATTAGCACAATGAAGTTTGTTTATGGTAGTTTGGAGATACCACCTACGTACAGATCCATTTCCAATCTTCTTCAATAGCACCAAGAATGTATTTACCATTTTCAATATTACATAAATCCTTCCACCGAGCTAAGAATAATTTATTTAACTGATATTGCTTGTTAAATCAACTTCCTTATTCTCAGTCTTGCCATGTTAGAAACCAACACTTTATTCCACGAATCATCTTCTTTCATTAACATATTTTCATGTTCACCAGGTTAATTTCACCTTACAAGCTAGATTTTGAGGTTATCCGATTCAAAACTCACTAGGGGTAGACATCAACCATTACTCAATTAATATTTATTTCCTACCCATTTTTATTGTCCAAAATTTATTCATTATCCATTCCCATGGCTCTCATTGCCCATTTTATTTGCACATTTAAGGATTTTTTATTTATTTTAATTTTTTTAATATTTTTAACGTATTAATGAATGGTTGAGAGATGAAAGATGATTATACTGAATGACTTGCACATGTTTACTGTACAGAGGCTGAGGCTGCAGAGAGATCTGAAGACAATCCGGATCCATATAATGTCACAGTACCCTCCTCTGCGAATGACTAGTAGTTCCCTTCCCATGTATCTCAAAAGGGGGGGAAATGAAGGAAAAGGGAAAAACATACATAAGGTTAATTTGGTTCAGATGTTGCATTATGATCGACGACATTATTTTAATTTATTAAAATTCAATAATGGATGCACTTTTACTCATGCATTGATTGTAGACACAAACTCACTTCAACAAAGTCTTGTCCATTATTCAATTCTCAACAAAGGCATAAAGAACTATACATTAAGGCAAAATTAAAGAGAGCTAGCTAGCAGAAGCCCAGTAGAAAAGTAGGGCAACTTACAGAAACACCAAGAAACTAGAAAAAGAAAGAAACAACCACAATCTTATATATGGTGTGCTTGGAAGTGATGAAAATGTATGGGAAGAGTGCATGCATTGTCCATTTTCATCTCTACAAAGCACACCTTTTAATTAGAACAACCATATACATTAATTTATAAATGTTGGATGGAATGGTAGCTACCATAAGAAATTGGTAAATTGAGATGGAGTTTGAGAGTCTTCAAGATCATTAGATGGAGAGTGTGCATGTCTCCCTTCATATGTGGTTATCACCATCCTTGGATCTTCCGCTAACCGCTCCACACGTTTCTTAACACGACAATTATCTTGTGTGCAACGGTAGTAGCTTCTACAAAACCAAACCAATATATAATATATACCCAAAACACATTCATTAATTATTACTTACACAACTAATTGCCAATGCAATTGTAATTTGTTTAGTGTTATTCAAAAGCCATGAACAATATAACTGAACATTACAATGTACTAATTAAGAGCTAGCTATCAATATATATAATATGAATTAGGGGCATTTGTGTGGAAAGTGTTAATATTTGTAGAGACCTACGTACCTAGCAAAGAGTATCATCTACCCGGTGAGTGTAGGATAAATTAAGTTCTCGTATATATATAACATCTGAGGAGTCATAATTAGTACCCTCTTCTTTGAACAAATTCTTTTGCTTTAATATTATGTATCAGAACTTGACATAAAGCAAAACTCTTACTTTAATTATTGTAGTCATCCCCACATTGCTCAAAAAAATTAAAATCTTCTCAAAACTAGAAGAAAGCCAAGGAAATGATTATGATATACAAAAACAATAATAAGCTAAGCAGGGTGGGGAGATTGGGGAGAGAGAGAGAATATATGTATATATATATATATATATATGTTACAAAAAGTTAATTAGATCAAATGTATATATTTCTTTCAACTTTTAAATCAAATTAAAACAAGAAAGAGAGAAACTTCGAATTTGATCAATTTCATTAATATATACCTGGGGTGCTGTGTGTTCTTCACTACTTTCTGTCCATACTTCCTCCACTTGTAACCATCATCCAACACATCCACATCACTCATGGTCTTGAAGCAAAACCTTGGCTCTCTCACCTTCCTTCTTGCCTTCATTTTCTTCATCTTCATGGCAGAGATTCCAAGATGATGATGATCATCACCACTTCTTTTACTGCTGAAGCAATCAGTTACTTCTCCCAATGCCCTATATAAGAAACCACATGACTTTTTCAGCTATATATATACATAGACTATGTCCTATTATGGAATTTAATCAATTAATTACATAATAAAATAAAAAGGGTTAACAAGAGAAAGTTTGTCTCATGACTCACCATGGATTTACACTTGATCTATGCAAGGAAAGGAATTGAGCTCCACCAAAGCTAGAAGTTAGGTATTCTCTTGATTTTTGATGATGATGATCAGCAGTGTTTGAGAATAGGGTTTCTGTTAGATTTGATGTAGAATCTTCAGATGCAAGTGAAGAAGCTATGGAACTGAAGGCTTTCAAAGATTGAATATTATTGCAACCCAAAGGAGCTTGAAAGGTTAGGTTTGTTGGGAAATGAATATTGAAACCCATTTGCATAGGCATCATCTGATTTTGCTCCTCAAATACAATAGCTTGAGAAGTAGTAGTTGTTGACATCTCAACTCTAACTATATGATCTTTCTCTCTTTTCTCTTCTCTTCCACCAATATATAGAGATGTTGAGATGATCGATGATCTTTCTAGAGGTTTGTTTCTCTCACGAGATTACACCATAATGAAAAGCACAAACTTATAACGTTTGCAAAAACCAATAACTTTCCCTTTTTCGTTTTGCCCCCTATTCTCTCTCTCTTTCTTTGATATTAATTTGCTAAATTCTAAATGTCTTTGTCATATCTCTTGTATATTATTAATTCCAACATGTGAAGGGGAAATTAACTAACTATATATGAATAGGGTATATTGAACTAACAAGCGGAAAATGTTGAAAAAGAGAGCGAAACATATGCTAAAAGTTAAGCTAAGAGAGACTTTTAGTAACAATTTCAACCAAAGCTGGCAGTTTTTTTTGCTGCATGTAGTGATGGTACTGTTTGCCTAAAAAGCTTGGAAATTCCATGTCCTTCATGGTTAGTGGAATTTTACTGTGCCATATGTGAGGTCAACAATACACGACAAAATGGCTCAACTATACATATTCTCTTCTTTCTTTGCCTTCAAAATGTATTTGTAATGAAACTTCCATGCAATATCCTAGTTACTGTAGATAATAATTGTAATATGGGCAAAAGTGAAACCTGTTGAGTGCACAATAATAGAAATAGATACATGATCAAATATAAGTGAAAATTATCGATCATTATATGTATTCATCAATTCATCACCATAAAGTGTATCTAAAAAACAAAAGGAATAAAAAGAAAGCCGGTGAAACATATAGCAATCACTCTCCAATGTTTCTCATATATATAAAAAGAAGTGTATCACCAAGTGCGTGGATCAATTGACAAGGATGATCGGTCGTTTCTTAATCAGTGATTTTGGACTCTTGGTATATAGTTGCACTAAGCCTTAATATTCAAGGGAGGGTTTTGATACCAATAGAAGTACTACATACTAGTATTACTCGACTCAACAAGATTACCTCCTAAAAAAATACATATGTCGATCTTGCATAAAAATATATAAAAATAAGTCTAACAATACACTATATGACATTATTAAAAAATGTGTTTATAACACTCCTCATAATATAATATAATATAATATAATATAATATAATATAATATATATATATTGAAAAATGGTAATGAGGTCTTAAAAACACGGATTAAGGTTCTAAAATTAAAAAAAAAATAATTAGATTGTGCATATTTTATTTCTATAAATATAATTAATGTTATAAATATAATTAATGTTGTGATATCTAATAAAAATCTATTATGCTTACTTGACCAGTATCATTGAAGACACCGTTAATCGGAAACTAGATATATATATATTTATTTCATTAATGAAAGAAATATAGGAGGGACAATGATGATGGATATTGGATACATATCTATCGATCACACTATCTCTCTGCATCGGCGGTGAAGTATAATTATGAAGGGTGATTGCCTATTTGACTTTTTTGCAGCAAAAAAGCTTATTGCCTTTCTCATATGCCCTTTTGCTCTTTTAACTTTCTTAAACTCGAACTAACCCCACATACACCAACCTTTTTTCTCAAATTCCAAACCAAACTTATAATATTGTTATCATCTCTTGAATTAATTAAGTGCCACAATCATGGTTAACTTTATATTTTTGTCATGCCTAAAAATTTGTGGACCAATCTGGCCATTGAAAGCATATAGTTTATCTACCCGTTTGAGAATTTAGCTATAATTCAATAATTATGTTTTCTTTTTGTACTTCACTTAGTTAGCGGGTTAACTAAGCGCGCGTACAGAATCATGAACTTCATTTGTAGAAATTAATGAATGAAGTGAAAAGTAGCTTATGAGTAAGAATGCAGATATATAGTAAATAAAATATGGATTAATTATATGATATGTATAGAAAAAATTATCATAAGATTGTAATGAACAACAAACTATATATATGTACAAGAAGGATTATTAATTACTATTGCTAGATCCACTTAAGAGAGTTATAGAAGTTCAGACAGAGAAATCATATATCTTAATTAGATCAGATTTACTAAGTTGGAGACAATGAAAAATTGAATTAGCTGGAACCTTATTAATTTTGAAAGAAATAATATTAACATCTATTATATGTATTTGTTTGTTTGTGTACAAGTCAAAACAAACCACGCGCGTGATATTTGATCATGTGATTGTTTGGCTCCACAGCTTAATTGTATCATTATGTAAATTCGGTTTGTCACTAATATTAATCTTTGTTATAAAAAAGTTATCAGCAATTTATTTAAAAAAAGTCGTAAGAGGGGTGTTTGATTAAATCGCAAAAAAAAAAAAAAAAATCTCATAAGAAAACCAAAAAATTTAGCATATACCATTAAAATCTCATGCAACTAGCTTGTCTATTTGTATCATATCATTATTCGAATACAAATAATTAAACTTATTGATGGTAAGTAGGGCTTATTCATATAACATTGAAGATTTACGTAATAAATTACGCATATATGATTTCTACAAAAAAAAATTAATTAGGATCTAATGTCATGAACCAACTATTCCAAAAGTTTAATATATTGGATGAAGTCATATAGAGGCTTTAATACCATGTCATGAACAGACTATCCCAAAATTTTAAGTTGTTAGGTGAAAACACATGAATGATTTTATTTTAACACCAATGTTAAAATGTCAGATATATGTATGTATATATGTATATGATTTTCATCCAAATTTTTATATCAATCTTTAATTTATTTTAAAATATTAAATATACTTAACTATGTTTATTAACTAATAATAGTTATTGATAAGTTAATTGCTAGCTGATAAGTTAACTGGTAAATCTAAAATATCATATTTATAAAAAAATTATTATATAAATTTTGTTTTTATTTTACAGATAAAAAATCATTATTAAGTAACTATAATTTTAGATTTTTATAAATTTTAATTTCTTTTTAATTTTTTAATCATAAAGTATTTTATTAAAAAGGAAAAAAAATAGCATAATATAAAAAATTCAAAAAAATAAAAAAGAGAATAATAATTTAAATATTTTAATTTTTTTAACTAAGAAGAGAGCTTGAAGAGAGACTAAAAGAGAAGAGGGGTAAAGGGGAAGAAAAAGAGAATTTCTACTAATAATTTGAAAAAAAAAAGTTAAAATAAATAGGGACATGCTAACGATACCCTAGGGATACTGGTTAAGAATTTTTATATAGAAGGTTTTTATTGAAAATGATGACATTGATTGCATTTGTAACATTAAATGCTACAAACTCCAATAAAATCTTTTTTATTTTTGGTTCCTTATAACAAGTGTCCTTAGAAAACTCGTTAGAATGCATTTCCCAAAGAATTAATTAATAGTAAGAGTTTAATATATATAAACTATTAGTGTAAAGAAATTTTACATAGACATTCAATGATATGCTGTCACATCATTTATTGAATTTAATAACACATGAAGTGTGGCATTCATTAAATGATGTGGCGGCACATTATTAGATGTCTGTATAAATCTTTTTTATACTGACAGTGTATTTTAATTAAATCATAATAATAAATAGAGAAATAAGAGAGATAGAAATAAAAAAAATAAACAAGTTATAAATTTCAAGATAATAAAATAAGCTAACTTTATATTAATTAAATTAATTTATAAACTAGAGTTTATTGTCTTCACAAACACATTTAATTCCTATAAGTGGGAAAGCAAACTTAGGAACCAACTCCCTTTTTACCGTCACATTAATTTCTATTTATTACTAATTAAGTGCATAAGTAACTTGAAAGTACATTCAGTAATTAATACTATCTAATTTTTATCTTTGATAATTCTTTCTTTATATTATTTCAAATTAATGAATAGAGAGAAGTTTATAATTAAGATCGAAGAGAAAATAATCGTGTGCATAATATTGTAAATTGGTGTTTTGCTGGCGTACGGCTAACGTGGTGATGATGTAAGAGTGAATACGTACCATGGGAATAATATCCTGCATCATCTACAGTGAGATCCCTTTGGATTATTAAATGATATCGTTTTCAAATGGCAATTGCTTTTTCTTTTTTGGTTTGAGCCCTAAGTAAACTGGGAGAAAGGCCATGGGGGTGGCAAACACAAATCATTTCTTTTTGTCTCTCCTTATAGGTGGCCATTATGCCTTTCAAATTACCGCCTATAATCTATACACCTCACTTTTCCCTTTTTTATTAATTCTCTTCCTTTAATTTTCTTCAACTACTTTAATTTAATTTGCCAAACTTGTACTAACCGTAAATTATTCATATATTGATTCGCGATCATTCATATCAAACATAATAATATATACATACCGCGCGCGCGTAATTACAAACTATATATTATCCAATTATATATATATATATATATATATATAGCATAAAAGATATTCTTTTTGGAGCTCAAACTAAAAGTTGTGTACCACTTGCGTATACATTTGTTTTAATGAGCAAAATGATTTCATTAAAAATAAATCAAATAAGACTTAAGTACAAGATGTACATAAGCCCAGTACAATAAAAGAATCTCAACTTTCAAAAATCTAAAACTTGTATATATTTTGTCACGTTTGGATTGAGTAGTGGAAGGAAGAAAAGTAAAAGAAATGAAAGAAAAAAAAGAGAAAAGAAAGTTTGAGGAAAGTGAATAATTTTTTAGGTTGTTTAAAATGATTGAAATTAAGTGGAAGGAATATTAGGAGGAGGGAAAGTGAAAGTAAAGAAAAAAGAAAAAATTCATTTCTCCTATTTTTTTAACCAAATTAAATGAGGAAAAGAATTTTGTGATCCATGTTTTCCATCCTCCATACTATGAAATGGGTCCTCTTTATTTATTGGAAATTTTCAGTAGGAGAGATAGACTCATATCCATGTGTGGATGACCATTTCACTCCTCTACTCCTTGAAATTGAATGTTGAAGATCATTTCTACGCTGAACTTATCCCTGACTTTTGCCTTGATGTTCGAGATGTCCTGAAACTTTTGGATGAAATGTAATATTGACTTCGTTGTTCATATGTATAATACGATATTTCTATATGCATATATTCTTTTGTTTAATTTTGATATTTTCTTTTTATTTTAACGTAGGGTCGTCGATGGTGTTATGAACCGCAAACTTATGAGGGAGCACGTTTATAAAGCTAAAGGCGTTACTTTGAGGTTTTTTTTCATCAATATATAGGTTTATGAATAATGCACTCGTATATGGTACCTAGCTCAGAAACTTTTGTTATTGTTGGGTTGAAAATGTGAAAACATGATACCTAACCTGAATTAATCGGATTCCACTTTATTGAACCTGATTCAACCTAACTATCAAACTTAACCTGTCATTTCACTTTATCGCCACACGTGACTGACAAAAAAAATGTTTTTACCATGTGGCTCTAACGCATTGTTTGTTACAAGAGAAACTTGAGAGAGGGGGGGAGAGACGACAAAGACAGAAATACGTGAGAGAGAATTCAACCACTGCATTTGGTTGCTATGGTTAGAGAGTAAAGTCTAGTGAGAATATAGTGGGTCTCCGTAATTTAGACCTCGTTTGGTTTACAGTTGAGTAGAATTTATTTTAGAAATCAACGATTGAGATGAATAATGCACGTTTTACGAAACACATTGGACAGAAGTGATTTAAATTCAATTCCATGAAACCATGGTTTTGCACTGTAGCAACGTTAAAACAAACAGACACTTAAAAGTCTTCTCACAACTGCAGAGAAAGTGAGGAGAGAGAAATAGGATTGCAAAAATACAATTTTATCCCTAGACCCACCAAACGAAAATTCAACTATATTATATTCCCCAATTAATTTTGGAGGGCATTTTTAATTTGTCTCTCTCCAAAATTGAACAATTATCGAAATTAATTTCTCTTTCATCTCTCTCCTCTTTTTTATATTAGCTGGCCATTATGCCTTTCAAATTACCACCTATAATCTATACTCTTCCCCTCACCTCGCTTTTCCCTTTTTTATTAATTCTCTTCCTTTAATTTTCTTCAACTACTTTAATTTGCCAAACTTGTTCTAACCGTAAATTATTCATATATCGATTCGCGATTATTCGTATCAAACATATATATACATACCGCGCTCGCGTAATTACAAACTATTGTCCAATATATATATATATATATAGGGAGCATATCAAGTGAGAACACTTGTTTATTGTGAGAAATGAGAATATTTAATAATAGTCGTTAGATTATATTTAACGGTCGTGATTACTCGCTGAAATAAATTAAAATTCTTTCCCCTTTATTTCTTTTCATATATATTTTTTTCCCTAAAAAGTTAGCCACTTTCCCTTTTCTTCCCTCACACTTTTCTTCTCCCCTATCCAAGAGTCAATCTTCTCATATCTAAATAATTATTCAATCATAAAGTATAATATTAGATAATTTTTTGCTGTTGAAATCTAATTATTATTATTTAATAATAATATAATTAAATAAATTAAAATTATAATGATAAGAATATATAAAAAAATTATATTAAAAATTACAAATCATTGAGTGTCTGTGTAAAATTTCTTTACACTGATAATGTATAAATATTAATTTTAATATAATTTTTACACATTGTCAGTGTAAGAAAATTATATTAAAAATTAATATTACATTGTGTAGGGGTGTTTGCTTTGATAATATTACATTGTATGTTATTAATTTTTAATATAATTTTTAATATATTAAAAATTATATTAAAAAGTGATATTTATACATTATCAGTGTAAGGAAATGTACCGAATTTTTAAATAATTTGCAATTTTTAAATGATTTGCAATTCAGACATCAAATGATTTACAATTTTTAATATATTTTTTTATATATTATTATCATTATAATTTTAATTTATTTAATTATATATTATTAAATAATAATAATAAAAGATATATATGAAAAGAAATAAAGGGGAAACTGTGGGGGAAGAAAAGGGAAAGTGGCTAATTTTTTAGGAAAAAAAATATATATGAAAAGAAATAAAGGGAAAGATTTTTAATTTATTTCAATGAGTAATCAGGACCATTAAATATAATCTAACGACTATTATTAAATGTTCTCATTTCTCACAATAAACAAGTGTTCTCACTTGATATGCTCCCATATATATATATATATATATATGATTTAATTTATATATACGGTAAAGAAGTTTTACACTACATTCAACGGTGTGCTGCCACATTATTTAATGAATATGACACCTCATATGTTATTAAATTTATTAAATAATATGATGACACACCATTAAATTTATATAAAATTTATTTACGCTGTCAGTGTATATATATTAAATCATATATATAGCATAAAAGATATTCCACTTAGTATTCTTTTTGAAGCTCAAACTAAAAGTTGTGTACCACTTGTGTATACATTCCTTTTAATGAGCAAAATGATTTCATTGAAAATAAATCAATTAACAATTAAGTACAAGATGTACATAAGCCCAGTACAACAAAAAGAATCTCGATACAATTATAGATCAGACTTAACTCAACTTTTAAAAGTCTAAAAACTTGTATGTATTTTGGTCTGTTTGGATGAAGTGGAAGCGAAAGAAAGGTAAAAGAAATGAAAGAAAAAAAAGGAAAGCTGAGAGTTAGAGGAAAGTGAATAATATTTTAGATCATTTGAAATGAGTGAAATTAAGTGGAAGGAATATTAGCAGGAGGGAAAGTGAAAGGAAAGAAAATTACATTAAATTCAATGAAACTTTTTTCTTCTCCCACTTTTTTCTAACTAAATTAAATGAGGAAAAGAATTTTGGGATCCGTGTTTTTCATCCTTCATATTTTTCATTCCTTAAAATAAATGAAGGATTTATATATCTCCGGTGTGAGTGTTTAATAACACTTGTTTTAACCCTAAAAGCTAAATTATAAAATGAAAATTGTCCAAAATTTACATAAATTTATTTAAGTATTTAACTTTTTTTCTAATTAATAAAAAATTGCAGATAAATTAGTTTAATCATATTTTTCATTCCTTGAAATAAATTTGGTTTAATTTGGGGGCCATTATTTTTAAAAACCAAAATATTGCAGCCTCCCATTGAAATCAGAAACATGCATTAATTAATTAAAAGTACATAGAAAAAACAGTCATTGAAGAAACTGAACGATCCATAGCAGAATTCCAATACATATCGCCTATATATATCCTGATTGGCACATACGGATATTGTAACACATGTACATGCGTGTACTTTTTAGGGCTCTAATATATATATTAATTAAGCCAAATAATTACATCCACAATGGTTATATATATATATATATATATATATATATATATATATTCTCGATCAATCCATTTACTGGAATTCACCGGTATGTGACAGAAAGACTCACACATTTTGTGGGTCCTACATGTACGCAGGACCCACAAAATATGAGTCTTTTCTCTCACATACTGGTGAATTCCAGTACTAGAGAGACTCTTCTCCCGTGAAAAAGTTAGTTCATATATATATATATATATATATACACGGAGGGTTCAACTTACAACGATGTAAGTTACACCAAGTATTATATTACTAATAATTATAAATCAAATATGTTTTTTACTAATCAACCGTTGAATTATATGCATAATTTTATTCTCTTTGCCAAGCCATGGATGATTATTTATTGCAATTTAATTAACGATAACCCTAACAATTATATGAAATTCCAGCATGCAATGCTTAATTTTAGTACAACAAGAGGTGGAGGTAGGAGAAACGTGTGTGAGTAGTGGACAGTGGTCCTCTCATGCTTTTTGTGTGTTGGTGGGAGCGGGTGTTCCTTTCAGTTAATTTTTTTGTTATGATTCATTTAATTATTAGCATATATTTAATTTGCTGCATATAATAAAATCGATTATTTTTGTTTCATGAAATAATATTAGACATAATTTGAAATTAATATATGTATTTATAATTTATATTTACTGGTAAAATAGTATAAATTTATGTTTTAAATTTACAACACACATATACATTCAAAGCTAATCAGTAGTACTAATTATGGCAACACGTCCGTCCTAATGCACTCAACTGATTGCTTATTTGGTTTACCGTTTAAAAATTCATTAAACAAATTTAAACAATTATATATTACTTTTGGGTTTTGGTTCAATATATATTTAAGCTATCGCAAACGGAAAATCAAACAAATATTAAGATCAAAATCTAATCTTTATAAGATCCACAACATAAAGCAAATAAAAAAAAAACCATTGTTCAACAAAATTGTTAGAGTACACGTTGCCTAGAGATAAGGCCAAATTGTGGTATATAAGTCTTGGGTCGTCCTCACCCTATAAGCTAACTTTTGGGGTTGAGTTAGACCCAAGTTCAAAATCTAAGATGGTATCATAGCCTATTCTAGATGATCCGTTGTTATTGGGCCGCTATCCGTATAGTTGTCCATGCTCCAGATGTCCGAGCTAGCCTTTTCAAGGCCTAAGCCTGGCCTGACATAGGCTTTATTTTATGGCCTGAGCCTGACGTATTTAACCTGAAAGCCCCTTTAAAGACCTATTTTAAAGTAAGGTACTTGGATATATCATAAGCATATATATGAATAGACTCATATAGGCTCAAGTTTTTAACATACTTAAATGTTTATACAAGTTAATAAGTATATAATTATAAGGAAAAGTAATAAAAAAATTTTATAATAATAATAGTAATATAAAAAAATATTAGTATTTTATATATATTTAGTTAAATAGACCGGCTTGATAGGCTCAAAAGGTTTTTTCGATGGCCTGAAGCCCGACCTGTTTTGCTATATAGGCTTTTGAAAAAGCCTTGACTAGATCTATTTAATAAATTGGTTTGGCCTGGCTGGGCCTGATATAGGTCGGGTAGTAGGCCCCTGACGAGTGGCCTAGTCTGTTCCCACCCTTAGTTTAGAGTCTCACATTGCTTATAGATAAGGCCAAATTGTGGTATATAAGTCTTGGACAGTCCTCACCCTATAAGCTAGTTTTTTATACTGACTTAGACCCAAGTCAAAAATTTAAGAAGAATGTTATTACATAACAGCCACACAATTACCACGTGCCAAAGAAGCTGTTAATTAAACCCTTTAATTTAACCTTCTTATCTCTGCAAGCCACAATGTTGAATGCAATATTTTTCATATATCTTCCGTTTAATTAATTTTGCTAAAATGTGAAAAGAAAGCATAATCATTTAAACTTAATAAAAAATTAAAAGAAAAATGGGAGAAAACACAGATTGATTAATGTCAATCATCCCGAATTGTACTATGGAATGATTACCCCATGCCCCTCCTCATGCTCCGGTGTCTGTGTGCGTGGGTGTGCAATTCTTGTCCATATCCTGTTCCTGTCTTTCTTTTCTTCCTTCCTCATTCCTGCGTTTGCCAGAGACATCCCATGCCTACAGTAACAATTGCAGCTCTTGTGACAAGACGCTGCTAGCACTGTCACTTGTACTATACTATACTATATATCATTCTTCTACATTTCCAATTGTCGTCGTTTTCTAAACTTTAGCCCGTAAAGTCTGCAACTGTTATGAGTGCTATTCTCCTTTCATTTATATCTTTAAACGGTTTAAGACCATCTCGATCTGTTAATTTTAACTGAATTTTTTTAAGAAACAATTTTCTAAAAAATAAATGGTTATTATTTTTCATGACGAATTATCGTGTATTATATATATAGATTAACCTAATGGATTATTGATCGACATTTTCTTTTATTTAAACAGTGGAAGAATTATTCTAGCAACCACTATATATAATCCTATGAATGCTATATATGCTAATTGTGGAAAACAGCTTTTTAGGTTCTTCATCAACAACTGTACTGCTATTTTAATTTATCTTCACGCACTTAGTTTCAAGAAGAGAAATGTTGTTTTTACAATAATATCTTGTATAATAAAAAGAGATATAGAGATAATGGAGAGAAAAGAGAAAGAGAAATATAGAATGTGATGGATGATGTGATATAGAAATATAAAGAAAAAAGTGTGTTATATAAGTTGTTGTATGTTTTTTATTGTATAAATATACG
Source organism: Sesbania bispinosa (assembly GCA_026901365.1). Classification (NCBI taxonomy): domain Eukaryota; kingdom Viridiplantae; phylum Streptophyta; class Magnoliopsida; order Fabales; family Fabaceae; genus Sesbania; species Sesbania bispinosa. Next base: position 252,608 of record QLOH01000344.1, read on the forward strand.
TTATCTCTTCCGAGAATAGCATGATCAAAGAAAACTGATAATATATAGAAGAATGTTAATAATACATTTTTCTTGACACATATTATATTATATTATATTATATTATATTATATATATATATTAGTTTATGATCAACGTTAGTAACACATTCTAACATGCTCTTCTAAATACATTAATTTTTTTGTTATTGATTAAAATTTACATATATGGTCCACGATCATATTATGTAAGCCTCACTCACATTATGGTGGGATTCATATGATTTTAAAACAATTATATATAGAAAGTGTTGAGAAAAATGTGTCAAAAAGTGTATATTGTTAGTATATATTTTTCATCAGTCTATTAAAAAATAATATATTTTTTTAAAAATTTGAGATAAATAAATTAAAATTTTAATGATAACAAAAATCACAAGACGTACATATGTTTAAAAAGTGTAAAAAATACCATCATAGTATGACATTTCTATATGCTAACAATTATAAACTATACAACGACCCATTTATATATATATTTTGCAAATAGGTAAGCTAGCTATCTGGTGATGATTCTAGTTCAAAGGTAAGGTACAGAGGAAGAGCAGAGTCTGCACATTCCCTGAAGCTAGCAAAAGAATAAAGTGACACATACGCGAATCATGGTCGATCGTTTAAGTGTGCCTGATAGCGTCTGTTCATAGTGTTGCTGTGTTATTAGCGCCACAGCATGAAATGAGATATATAATAATATTGAATTATGCTTAATTTGATATGTGATCTGATATCTGCCACCATTTCCAGTTAAGACCCAAACCTTGTCCATTTGCTGTTCTCTGAAAAGCCGCAGTACCATATTGACGCATTTTCCCAAGTTTTACAAAAGGAAGATGCACGATCCGATCGATATATAGGGTAAAGTTTAATTTCTCCTCTTTCCTTTATAAATTAAGATCATGTTTTGTTTAGTGGTAAAACGGGTTTGTTTAATTATCATACAACAGGAAATCAAGTCAAGTATATACAAGGCTTATCTCATAATTAATCATTAGATTAATAATATTTTAATCTATGATAGAATGCTTAGTGGTGAATTTATCAAAATACGTTGATATATAAATGCTATATGCTTCAATAGAGACTTGTGCCAAATGTGTGATTTCAAGATGTTTTAATTAGGGATATGATATCATTGGGACATAATTAAAAATGAGGGTTTAATATTAAATATAATTCTTTGAGTAAAAATTTGTTCGCCGGTAATAACAATTAGCAAGTAATCGGTTCATGATAACAGTGGGACATAAAATTTAAACACGCACGACACAACGGAAACAAAGGCAAATGAGAGGGAAAATGATTTTCACTCACTTAATTCAATTCAATCAAAATTTTAATGATACATACAAGGTACATGAAGTACCTAGAAGTACCTATTGATACATTGCATAATTAATTGACATATTCTTATACAAGAGGAAAAATATAAAGGCACGCTATATATTATAAGGACATGCTAAGGGGAAAGATACAAAAACACAATATTGCAAGGACATGTTTTCAACCACTTCATCAATTCAAGATTTGTAATAAGTGTTATTAACATTGTGACTGATTTCATTCACATTGTAAGTGGTGGTTTGGCTTGATTTAACCACATATAACTCGTGTATTATACCTAATGTTTATGATGTACGATAGACTCACCCATTGAAATAGAAATATGAAACTCAAGTTTTCAATGTTACAATAGTTGTGGATCATTTTTCAACATCAAACTAAACATATACACTAATATCTATAATTAGTACTCGAAAAACACTAATAATGACGGGTAGACATTAAACATATATCAATTTATGGCCATTAATAATACATGGGTGAAATTTTTTTATAGACTTTTTAATTTACGTACATAAAATATTCTATATAAATTATAATATTGATCAATTTCAATCAAATGGTTCATGTACTATAACTATTACATAAAAATAGTGTTACCCTAAACTTAAGTTTGCAAACTTTCATCTAATACACAAATTTTGGGCTTTGGACCGTATATGTTGTCAGAAGTTTTTTCTCTCTAAAAAAATGTAGATTTAAAAATAATATACTTAATGTTAAAGAAAAAAAGTAATTCATCTAATGCAAATAATAATCATAATTACCTCTTTAACTTTTCAAGTTATTTTTACCTTAGGAGCCGTTGGTCTAATTAATAAGTGACATCCTAAACTATGTTTTCTAATAAGCTGTCCCTACTCGCCAATCCTTTCAAGTCCACGTATATGTAATTGCCAAATTATCCTCTTCTTTGGTATTGGGCATAATTAGATTAATATAAGGACCCCACCTTAGCTAAATTAAAGGAGATTTATCATCCCGTAAAGTCTTGCTTATTATTACTTATGCATTACCATTACAAGTTATCACGTTTAATTTTTCTAACTAGGCAATTATTATACTTGATATTTTTGTGTTGACAGTGGATAGTTTATGTTGCTCCAGCACTGGCTTGAATTATTATTGAGGTGGAAATTATTGACTGTTATAGATTAATTATAGACCCTTGTGTCTCTATACTATTTTCAGGGGAGAGGAGTACTTTAATTTGACACGCAATTGACTCCAATGGTGTGCTAGCTGAAAAAGAAGCGACAAGAATGTGGAAATTTTTTGAAAAAAAATGGCCCGGACCACAGGAAGTGTAGCGAGAGGGGGAATCGAATAAAACGGAAATCCAACCTAAACCCAATACCCATACAGTAAGATCCATATAAATAATAATAAGAACTAAACAAGAAAGTATCCAAGTCCATGCCCATTATCTTTTTGGTCAATAAGTCCATGCCCATTATAAGTGAGACAAATTTTGGAGCAGGCTTGTGCTACTGAAAGGGAAAGAGTTCAGCTGGTAAATTCTGCCCAGCCCAAGGAATCAGGATCCAAGTCTGGTGCTGGATTTTCCCAAGGAAATGTAACATAACATCTGTTTTTCTAATACATCCTTCTTTTTATATTAAATAACAATTTTACATTATTGGTTAAATATATTTTTAGTCCCTCAAAATATAGTGAAATTTGATTTTGGTTTCTCATTTATTTTTTCATTGGTTTTGGTAATTCATTTTTTAAATCACGTGATTTTAGTCCTCGTCGTTAATTATATTCTGCTAAGTGATGATATAGTAATATTTTTTATAGATTTTTCTATGGATTTTCCTTTGAATTTTCCTACAGATTTTAAAATTGAAAGAAATTTTTGTTCAAATTCTAAAATTTGCGCAAAATTTACTATATATTCTTTTACAATAAAGCAAATAGATTTTATAGCAGCATTTTTATTTAAAAAATTTGTATTTTTTTTTTGAAATTTACTACACATAAATTTTCTAGAGAAAAAGTCGCAAAAAATTTCTTGTAAATTTTTACCTGAAAAAGTCGTAGTTGAGCTGCGAAAATGACTTAACAGAGTACAATTAATAAGGAGGACTAAAAGCATGTGATTTTAAAAAATGGATGACCAAAGCCAATTAATGAAAAAATAAATGAAGGACCAAAACCAAATTTCATTATATTTTGAGGGACCAAAAACATATTTAACCCTACATAATTTTATTTAAACAAAACATCAATTCTTGTATTCTATTATAATTTATAAAACTACTTAATTATGAACTTTGATGTTCTTTTTAGTTTAAATAACTTCAGGTTTTTAATTCCTTTAAAAAAACTTCAGGTTTTTAATAGTTTTTTATTAATCATTACGGAATTGTCACTCGAATATTTAATAAATAATTATAATTAAAAATATAAATTTTAAAAGTAAATGAGTGACAAAATATAACAAATTTTTATATTTTTTTCTTACTCGTGAGTGGTTTCTGTCAATAAGAATTATGTTATTTCCTATTATTATTATTATCGATTGTTTCCTTTTATGTTGTATATATTAGGAATAGGAATCAGTCCATTTATTATATATAATTACTGGCTGCACAAATTAGGAATTAGAATATCTGTATCATTACTAGCTAATATAATTACTAGTTGTACAAATTAGGAATTAGAATATGTGTCATTAATAGCTGTAAATGAGTCTGTAATATTTATAGATGAACAGAATCAATGAAAAAGGCAAGAAAGTCACTTCTGACATGGTATCAAGAGACCCTTGATCGGACATGTGATTGTTTTAGCGACCTATTCTTCGTCGCTTTTGTTCTTAATTTTTTTTCTCGCTCCTGGTCTTTTTGTCGTGTTCTTGGCTCTCGGTTTCTGGTTTGTTGGTTTTTCTTTGGTTTCTCTCAGTTCTCCTTTCATGGCTACAGAAACCTTTTGCGTTCGGTTTACCGGCAAGAACTATGTTGCCTGGCCATTTCAGTTCCAAATGTTTGTGAAAGGGAAGGGGCTGTGGGGTCACCTCGATGGGTCCTCTTCTGCCCCCATGGACAAAGTTGTGTTGGATGCTTGGGAAACCAAGGACGCACGAATTATTTCTTGGATTCTTGGCTCCATTAAACCCCAGATGGTTAATAATTTGCGCTCCTTTTCAACTGTCAAAGACATGTGGGATTATTTGCAGCGTATTTACAATCAGAACAATGATGCCAAACGTTTTCAGCTTCAACTCGACATTGCGAGTTATAAACAGGGAACTATGTCTATTCAGGACTAGTACTCTGGTTTTCTGAATCTGTGGGCTGAACATTCTGCTATTCTACACGTTGATGTTCCTAAGGAGTCGCTAGCCGTTATTCAGACGGTTTACGAAGTCAGCAAACGCGACCGGTTTCTTATGAAGCTTCGTCCAGAATTGGAAACTGTCCGTGCTGCTTTGCTGAATCGCAGTCCGGTTCCTTCTTTGGAAGTTTGCGTTGGTGAACTTCTTTGAGAGGAGCAGCGTTTATTCACCCAAGGCAGCATGTCGCTTGACAACGGTGCTTCTGAAGCTCTTACGATTGCCTATTCTGCTCAAGGTACCGGCAAAGGTCGTAATATGAGGCAAGTCCAGTGTTTTTCTTGCAAACAATTTGATCATATTGCTCATAATTATAGTAAGAAGTTCTGCAACTATTGCAAGCAACGTGGTCACATTATCACCAAGTGCCCCACTAGACCTGCACACCGCTTGGTGCAAGCCTTTCATGTTGTTGTTGGTTCTGTAGTTCAGACTCGCACACTTGCAGCCACTGAACCTGATGTTTTAACTCCGAAGAAGGTGCAACAAATTGTTTTCTCCACCCTTTCTGCCTTAGGCATCAAGGGTAAGTCTAGTGGTACTTCTCCACCATGGTTTGTGGATTCAGGGGCTTCTAATCATATGACTGGATCCCCTGAACATTTGCACAATATACATGCCTATAATGGTACTCAAAACATTCAGATTGCTGATGGTAACACTCTGTCTATTTCTGCTGTTGGTGACATTAATTCTTTCTTTCAAGGTGTCTTTGTGTCACCTGGCCTTGCTTCTAATTTAATTTCGGTTGGCCAATTGGTGGATAATAATTGTTATGTTAATTTCTCTCGGGATGGTTGTTTTGTGCAGGATCAGGTGTCGGGGAAAGTGATCGCGAAGGGGCCTAAAGTGGGCAGATTGTTTCCACTCCAATTTACTTCCCCCTGTTTTTCTGCTTTTTCTTGTACTGGTGTCACACATCCCTTTGAGGATTGGCATAAAAAATTGGGTCATAACTCTCTTGTTTTGTCACATTTAATAAAAACTGGTTTGCTAGGCAATAAACATATTACTTCAAATTCCTCCTTTAATTGTTCTGTGTGCAAACTAGCCAAAAGCAAATCTCTTCCTTTTCCCTCTCTTGCTCATCGTGCTAACAAATGTTTCGAAATTATTCATAGTGATGTTTGGGGCGTGTCTCCTGTGCTATCTCATGCCCAATATAAATACTTTGTGACATTTATTGATGACTATAGTCGTTTTACTTGGGTTTACTTTCTACGCTCTAAAGCTGAGGTTTTTACAAAGTTTCATCTTTTTTTTGCTTATGTTGAGAATCAATTTCATACCAGTATTAAGATATTGTGTACTGACTCTGGTGGGGAATATATTTCTCATTCTTTTCAGAAATATTTGCAACAAAAAGGCATCATTTCTCAACGTTCTTATCCCTATACGCCTCAACAAAATGGTGTCGCAGAGCGAAAAAATCGCCATTTGCTTGATGTCACACGTTCTTTGCTCCTTGAAGCTTCCGTTCCCTCCAAATTCTGGGTTGAAGCTCTGTCCACGGCTGTCTTTCTGATAGTCTTCCTTCCCAGGTTCTCGGGTTTGATTCTCCTTACTTCCACCTCTTTAATGCTTATCCTACTTATATTGATCTTCATCCCTTTGGTTGTGTATGCTTTGTCCACCTTCCACCTCTTGAACGTCATAAGCTTGGGGCACAATCTGTCATGTGTGCATTTTTGGGTTATAGTACAACTCACAAAGGTTTCCTCTGTTATGATTCCACTACTCACCGCTTTCGTGTATCTAGGAATGTAGTTTTCTTTGACCAACAATATTTTTTCCCATCCCACGTCTCCTCTAACAGCTTTGTTACCCTTCCCAAATTTTCTGATGTCTCTCGTTTTATCGACCGTTTCAAACCTGGTCATGTTTATTTCAGATGTCCGCCTGCTCCATCCCCTCCCGACACTGATCCGCCACCTGCCCCTGCACCACCAACACCATGCCGCTCCAATCGAGTGTCTCGCCCGCCAGATAGGTATGAATTTTGGCCTATTTCTCTTACTGCTACTTTATCTGGTACCTCTATTCCTACTTGTTATTCACAGGCAGCTAAAGATGCCCGTTGGGTCAAAGCAATGCAAGATGAGCTTCAAGCTCTTCAAGAAAATTTCACTTGGGACATTGTTCCTTGTCCCTTTGGTGTTAAGCCAATCGGTTGCAAATGGGTATATTCAGTGAAACTGAATTCTGATGGTACTCTCAATCGTTACAAGGCCCGATTGGTCGCATTGGGTAACAAACAAGAGTATGGGGTAGATTATGATGAGACGTTTGCCCCTGTTGCAAAGATGACTACTATCCAGACCATTCTTTCTATTGCTGCTTCTCACGGCTGGTCTCTCACTCGAATGGATGTGAAGAATGCCTTCCTTCATGGTAACTTGGCAGAAGATATTTACATGGTTCCACCTTTGGGCTTATTTTCTTCATCCACCAGTGTGTGCAAGCTCAAACGTTCTTTATATGGCTTGCGACAAGCTCCCTGGGCATGGTTTGCCAAGTTTCAGACTACTCTTCTTGGTTTCTCCTTTACTCAGAGTCAATATGACTCCTCCTTTTTCATTCATCCAACAGAAACTGGTATTGTTTTTCTTCTTATTTATGTTGATGATATGATTATTACTGGTTCTGATCATGCAGCCATTTAGCAACTTAAACAACAACTCCAGGCTTCCTTTCATATGAAAGACCTTGGCTGTCTTCATTATTTCTTGGGGCTTGAGGTTTCTTCCGATTCTAAGGGTATTTTTCTTCACCAACATAAGTATACTGTATACTTGATTTCTTTAGCTGGTCTTAATTCAGCCACCCCAGTGGATACTCCCCTCGAGATTAATGTTAAATATCATCGTGATGAGGGTGATCTTTTGCCTGATCCTTTATTATATCGGCAACTTGTGGGCAGTCTTAATTATCTAACAATTGCACACCCTGACATTACGTTTGCAGTTCAGCAAGTGAGCCAATTTATGCACACTCCTCGCCATTTCCATTTGGTCGATGTTCGTCGCATCATTCGTTACTTAAAAGGCACCTCTACTCGTGGTCTATTCTTTCCTACTGGGAAGCCTCTTAATTTGGTTGGTTATAGTGATGCAGATTGGGCTGGTTGCCCCGATACACGGAGATCAGTCACGGGTTTGTGCATGTTTCTTGGTCCTGCGTTAATTTCTCGGAAAAGTAAAAAACAACCTCGTGTCTCTAAGTCCTCAACTAAATCAGAGTATCGGGCTATGTCTACGACCTATTCTGAAATTGTTTGGCTTCAAGGTCTTCTGGATGAGCTTGGCTTCCCTCAACCTGCTACCACACCTCTCTATGCTGACAATACTAGTGCAATTCAGATTGTTACTAATCCAGTTTTTCATGAGCGCACTAAGCATATTGAGTTCGATTGCCATTCTATTCGGGAAGCATTGGAAGATCAAGTTATTTCTCTTCCTCATGTTACATCCCAACTTCAGCTTGTGGATATCTTTACTAAGGTTGTCCTCGACCTCGACATCATTTTCTCATTAGCAAATTGATGCTTCTTGACCAGCCGCATCAATTTGAGGGGAGATGTCAATAAGGATTCTGTTATTTCCTATTATTATTATTATTATTATCGATTGTTTCCTTTTATGTTGTATATATTAGGAATAGGAATCAGTCCATTTATTATATATAATTACTAGCTGCACAAATTAGGTATTAGAATATCTGTATCATTATTAGCTGATATAATTACTGGCGGTACAAATTAGGAATTAGAATATGAGTCATTAATAGCTGTAAATGAGTCTACTATTTATAGATGAACAGGATCAATGAAAAAAGCAAGAAAGTCAATTCTGACAGTTTCAATAAAATCTATTTGAAGTAAATATTGTAGTCACAATAAGGGGGTTAAATTGTGACATTTTTAAATTTATGCAATTACTTCTAATAAATTCTGCTCAAGAGAATTTTCTTGGCTGATATTAGAAGGTTAGATATACAAGTTAGACAGTATGTAAAATACTAGTTATTTGAATGAGTCTAGTATTAAGAAAATATAGTCTTTCTTCTTTGGAAAGACCTTCTTGGAAGTCACACTTACTTAGGGGCTGTTCGGGGTGGTTGCGAGTTTTTCAGTTTTTGGTTTTTAAAAATTTTGAAACAAGTTTTTACAACTCAAAACCAAAAACTGAAAACCACTTTTTGTGGTTTTCAAAATGTATGTTTTGAAAACCACAAAAACAAGCTTTCAATTGTTGGTTTTGAGTTGTAAAAACTTAATTTAAAATTTTAAAAAACCAAAAACTGAAAACTCACAACCACCCCGAATGGCCCCTTAGGTATTAGATAGATTTGAAAAAAATTTGTTGTGCAAATATGAGATTTAGCCTATTTTATGAGTAAATAATTAGAAACTTCCAAATGTAGAGTGTAACATCCTAAAATTTCTAGAATAAATAAAATAAAATAAAATAAAGTAATAATAGTATTATTATTATCTTTAATTATTATTAGTTAGAAATCATATTAATTAATTAAAAAAAGGGGGATGGGTGGGTTGGAGTAGGCCAAGCCCAATTAGATGTTTAAATAGGAGAAGGGTTATCTATTTCACCATATTAGTTTTCAAACATCAGATAACCAAGTCCTAGGGAGGAGAGAAGCGACTCCACAAGGAGAAGGTGTCGCAGAGTAAATCATCAAGGGAGTTATGTCTTTCGTGTTTGATCGTGACCTCTAAGGTACGGAGGGGAAAGAGTGCTGTTATATGTGTATACTGGAGTGCTTGGGTAGTGAGGGCAACCATAAGTCCCTTTAGGATTCCTAAATCTTGATTTATGAGTGATGAATTGTATATAATGTGTTGAAATTCGTTATTGTCTGGATGATTATTGTCTTGTTCTTGATAAAAATGAGAGTAGGAAGCGAGATTGTTGAAAAGGGGTTAAATTAGGATTTGGGAGAGAGAGATTTCATAATTGAATCGATTGTTGAATTAACTGTAATATTTTGAAATAATTGATGAAATTATTGAATTTAATCGGTAAAAATGAGTCTAATTGAGTTAGGAACTTAAGGATTTGAGTAGGGATGGAAGAAGAGGGTTAAAAAAGGGGCAAAAACGCAGGTGTAGTCGCGTATCGGGTTGCTGGTAATTGATTACAAGGGTCTGTAATCGATTTCCAGGTGTTCTGGGCAGAAAACCAGGTGGCCGAGCCTATGATAATCGATTACAGCACCTGTAATCGATTACCAGGTTACCAGTCCTCTGGTAATTGATTACAGACAGCCTGTAATCGATTACCAGGCCTCGACAACTTTCTCGTCTGAACGAGAATGTGTTTATTAAGGGTGCAAACGAGCTCGGAATATTATCATATAGCATATCAAACTGAAGCACCGGATCTTAGCTTTCTAATCCAAGTGGAATCATCTCAATTGGACACCTACAACTCTAGATATTTCCAAATTAGTGCACCAAGGTCATTAAGCTTAAAACTTGACGGCCCTAAAATTGAGTAACAACTTCTGGTAATCGATTACAGGTGTCTGGTAATCGATTACCATGCCAAAAATGAGTTTAGAGAGTGTTGCTCATGTGATGTTGTGACCTTTTACTTATATGGTGTTAATTATATGAATCGTTTGCGGAATTGATTGATTGAATTGGATGTACATTGTATATTGACTGTGACATGAGATATTATTATGTGACCATTTATATTGATGTTTTATATGTCTTTTATTTGAGATGTGATGTGGAATGAGTAGAGTAGAGGATGTTGTATGAGAAATGTATGAGGTGATATTGATGCACTGAGCACGAGCATATGAGGTGTGAATGTATGAGATGATATTGATGCATTGAGCATGAGCATATGAGGTGTGAATGTATGAGATGATGTTGATGCATTGAGCATGAGCATGAGATGTGATTCATGAGATGCACTGACCCATCGAGGGGGTGTGGTGACCATGATGGGGGACATTCTTGCACTAGCCCATCGAGGGTGTGCAACCTATCGGCCAAGAGAGGGCATTTAACGGTAGGGTCATCATTGCGTGGCAGATGTCTTTGCACTGGCCCATCGAGGGTGTGCAACCTACTTTGTGTGTTAACGGTAGGGCCATAATTGGTAACAACTAAGAGGATTGATGAGGTGCACCCATTGTGCGCAGTTCCAAATCATGACTCTTGGGATAGGCGTTGTACATGTGCATGGTGTGAACTTATGTTTGTATGAACCTAGTGTGTGAAATGAGACCATGATGGGAGACATCCGATGCATGACCCCAAGAGGGAGTGTTTTACAATGCGACTCGCCTAGCCCATAAGAGGTGGGTGACGGTGAGAGGGAGCGGGTGCCTTTGCACGGGCCCATCGAAGGGGTGCAACCTACTATGTGGTGTTCACAGTAGGGCCATTATTGGTAATGATGATTGTTTGAGAAGTGTGAATTTACATTATGTAAGTGTGAGATTATATGTGTATGAACCCGATGTGAGAAATGCATGGTATATGAATTAAATGATGATATATGAACACAATGTATGATATGAATAATGTATGAAATAGATAATATACGAATTGAGATGAATGATGTTGTGTATGGTGATGGGTGGGAATGAGGGTAGCCTTCTGTATTGCATGTATATGTATGTATTCTTTTCCTCACCGTACTCTTCTGTGGTTTTCTAGGGTGATGAAGAAGGCACTCAATGTGCTGAATTTTGAAGGGTCGGGTCTCGCTCTGATATATGTGACATCGGGACTTAGTGTCTAGGAGATTATATTCTTATCTTGTTTTGTAAAGATTTGGAGAATTATTTCTAAGGGCCTACATGGCCAAGATATGTTTTATTTTGTTGATAATTTAGTTTCCGAAAAACTTTATTTCACTCTTCTTTAGAAACATCATTGGATTTTGAATTAAGTGTTTATTTTGAGGAGGACATGTGAACCTTTTTACCTCGGCGTTGACTACAATTTTCTTTACAATTCATTTTGATTATTGTATTAGTAATTAGGGTAGAAAGGTGTCACATAGAGTAAGAGAAGAAGTATGCTCACAGTATTTTTTATACTGGTTCACACTTTATACCTTAAGGCTATGTATATAGTCCCCACCCTCAGTAGGATTTTCATTATATCAATCTTGATACAAACAGTCTCAACGGGCCTCTTGATGCAGCACACCACCTAGTATTCTTCTACAGCCTCTACATGCAGTGATCTTCTGCAGCCTCTACATGCTCACACCAGTATTACAATTACAAATTTGCAGTCGATAGATGGACACACCTAACTCTGTAGACCTCAACTTAACTTTCTCAAGAAGAACTAATTACTAACAACACCTTATCAGTCTTAAGAGTTACAATTAATGATTTGAATGATAATAATACAAATAAAAGGCATATATTACAATATGAATAGAACGGGCGAGTTATAACGAGCCTACACACACTCTTTCTCACTTTCCTAATTGTTTGAGAACAAAACGATGAGATTTGCAGAAAGTGGAATTTCTCCAAAAGGTGTGAATATATGGTAGTTTTGATGCGCAAGATGCTTATTCTTGGTTGCATGTATTGAAATGAAGAGGGGGCTCCTTTTTATAGGCAAGGAAGGGCTACTAGCCGTTGGAATGCCTTGAAGAAGGTTCAAGCTCTTGACTCGACAAGAAGGAGCTATCACTTTCATGTGGCGGCTTTTCTCTCATTAAGTTTGATTGGTCTTATCTTCTAGAGAGCGTATCTTCTAGAGCCAGGACTTTCATTCAGTTTGAGCTTCCTTCTCCTGGAGCAGTTTGTGAGACATGCAGGAATACTAGGCATTTTTACAATTTTGGCAATTAATGTCTTAAACTCCCGTAATTTGAATTTGTAGAATGTTCTGACTTCTTTCTTCTGGGGGTTGTTGTCAGTACTCTTGTCTTCCGATGCACTGATAACAGTTTTCATATAAATCTTCTCAACAACCTACTTGCTTTCTTTTATCTTCTGAACAGGTGTATTTCCTTTTTGGCATTGTATATGAAGTTTAAACTTTGTGCAGAATATTCTTTAAGTACTGATTCTTGAAATTGTTTCTTCTCAGCATGTGAATTTGTTACGGGATTCTATGTTCTGATAGTTACTTCTTCTGAACAGATTCTTCTTTGATGCGTCATTTAGCTTTTTTTGTTCTTTCTAAGACAATCTCAATTGCAACTATTATTATATAATTATTCAGAATTATATTAAATGTATTTTGAGAGTTTGTCATTATCAAAACATCTCAAGAGGATTCTTGGACCTTACACCACTCGTATCAAATATTTTTATTTAGTAGCATGTTGGTGTTAATTTTCAATATATAATAGATGATATTAAACTTTGGCAATCGTCATTCAATATTTAATTTATTACTATTTTATCTCATACAATACACATATAATATATTTATTTTATATGATTAATATATTTATATATTTAAAACTATATATTTATTAATAAATAAACATATTAAAATATGAAATATATATTTAAAACAAATGATATAAATGTGATATATATAACATTAATATTTATATGTAAGAATAAATGTGTCATACAAAACTATTCAAACTATGGGGGATTAAACTCACAACTATACTATGGGGCTTTAGAAGAAAGTGATTGAATTAATTAAAACATGAGACTTGTATCACCTAGAATCAACTTGATTTCATGCTTAAGAGATCCATGGAAGCTATACATTTGAATAAAAACTAATGGAGAATACTGGATAAATCAAAAGGACCTAAACATATATGTTTTTAATTTATTGATTTGAATATGGTGCAAGATGAAGTATGTAGAAAGTGTTGTGGAAGGCTTTAGCAAGGAGTTTAGATTGTTTAGAAAGATCTATCTTATAGTTAAACATTAGATTGTTTCGATCCTTTCAAACTAACCATAAATATAAATAGAAAAAATGGCTATATATCCAATGTAGCTGATTGGGATGGTTATCCTAGACTTATACTATCTACACTCTCCCCTTATGGGTGACAAGGTGAGAATGATTCACATACAGTTCTCGAAAAGTCATAGTAGATTTGGATTCATAGCTGGCCTTGGAGCTGGTTATGAACAATTCCTAAAAAGTTCATCAGGATTACAATATTGTTTGAGATATAAGAAGCATGATCCAGTCGCATGGAGCGATGGTGTTAGGACATGCCTTCTAGGAAAGTCAACTAATGTACAATTATGAGATTACTAATTACAATTAGCTTGTTTCAAAGTATTTTTTTTTATGTAGATGATTTATATTGTGTTTAGTAAAACTAGTTGAAAGCTGAAAAGCTGGTTGAGTCTAAAAGTTGAAAACTAGCTGAAAGTTAAAAAATCTAGTTGGATTGATTGAAAGTACTTGGTAAAACTAGCTGAAAAATAGTAAAACGACATATAAGAACATAATTAATTGTTAAATAATGATGAATGAATATTGTTGAGGGATAAACTTGTAACAAAATCTAGTTAGTAGCTAGAAAAAGGAGTTTTTTTTTTTTTTTTTAAGTTACCTCAAGTAGTTTCTCATGAAAAGCAAACACCAATAATATAGTTTCAACTACTAATTTCATTTTTCATTTTACAAATGTCTTACCAAACACACTCTTAATCATGTATATATATATATTTATAAATAAGACCAGAAGTTGTACGAATTAGTGTCGGGTAATATAACAATAGCATTAAATTACCACTAATATATAGTACTACTTATTTGTTTGCATGGAATATTAGAGTGGGTTCGAACCCTACTCGTCCCCTTGAGGTGAGGTAAAATGTAAGTAGCCCTGTAAGTGCTCAAAGATCCCGGAGGCTTTCACTGCCTTGGACTGGGGCACCATCCCGTCACCATAAATTTAAAAAAAAAATTGAAATACTAGAGTGACATTTTTTTTTCTTCAAGAAAGCATATTTTGTTGATCCAATATACTCAATGTTTAAAGTTATATACTGGATTCGGATAAATCTGAATCAAATCGAATAAACATATTTAATGAGATAAAACCCTCATAATGTTTTTTTTCCTATTTACATGAATTAAATCCAATATCATACTTTAAGAAAAATTGATTTTTTTTATCTATTATAACAATAAACATTGAGAAGGGGTAGTTAAAAATAAAAAAATATAAAAAGATTATCTTTTAAATTATACATATTAATGAATTGAAATAACAATTATCAACTTTTACAAACTAGTTAAAATTTTTAAATGGATTATTTGATAATAGGTATATACCTTTTATTCTAATATCTTTATTTTTTTATAGACACCCAGATATAAGGTAGCAAAACATGAGACATTATGCCCCTCAGCTTTAAGGATTTTCGTCCTATAAACTTGTGTAATGTTGTGTATAAGCTTATAACTAAGGTTCTTGTTGCTCGGCTGAGGCCTTTTCTTAACGACTTAATTAGTCATCTTCAGAGCAGTTTTATCCCAGGTAGAGATACGGTTGACAATGTTATCATTCTTCAGGAAGTCTTGTACTATATGCATAGGTCGAAGAAGAAGCAGGGAGATTTAGTATTCAAATTAGATTTGGAGAAAGCCTATGACAGAACTGACTAGGATTTTCTGAGACAAGTTCTTATCGACTTTGGATTCCCCAACATCATTGTAAGTCTCATAATGAACTGTGTGACTTCTTCAACCCTTTGCCTGCTGTGGAATGGTAGTAGATCCTCCTTTTTCTCTCCTAAGAGAGGGCTCCAGTAGGGGGATCCTCTCTCCCCGTACCTGTTTGTCTTCTGTATGGAGAAATTGGGTTGTCTAATTACTGAAGCTGTTAATAAGGGTTAGTGGAAGCCAGTATCTCTGGTGCGTCAGGGTCCGAGGATATCCCACCTGTTTTTTGCAGATGACTGCCTTTTGTTCCTGAAAGCTAAGAACTCACAGGTTAGCTTTATGTCCTCTCTTCTCAATAATTTCTGTGAGGCGTCTGGTCTCAAGATTAATTTGGAAAAGTCGAGGGTGTTCGCTTCTAAATGCGTTACGACTAGCAAAAGAGAGAGGATCACTCAAGTTAGTGCCATTCGATTTACTTCTAACTTGGGTAAATACTTGGGGTTCCAAGTGTTCCAAGGCAGACCCACCCGAGCTCACTTCATGCCTATACTAGATAGAATTACCTCAAAGTTGGCCTCTTGGAAACAAAGACTCTTGAATCGAGCTGGGAGACTCACCCTTATTAATTAGTGATGAGCTCTATTCCCATTTATACAATGCAAGCCTATTGGTTGCCTCAATATGTTTGTGATAAGCTGGATCAGCTGTTTAAAAATTTTCTTTGGAAGAATGATAGGGGAAGGGGTTTCAATCTTGTCCGTTGGGAGAATGTTACCCATACTAAAAGGAATGGAGGGCTGGGGGTGAAGGTAGCCCAACTCCATAATGTTTCTATGCTTGGCAAATTAATTTGGAGTACTATGCATGCAGATAAATTTTGGGTTCAAATTATTGAAAGTAAGTACCTAAAAGGTTCGCATATCCTGGACATTCCTGACTCAAGAGGCTCGTATATTTGGCACTCCTTTCTCAAAGCCAGGGGGAGTTAGCTTCCAGTTTTAGTTTCAAAATAGGGGATGGCAGATCCAATTTCTGGTATGCAAACTGGCTGAGGAGTGGGCCGTTGTGTGAGGTAGTCCCCTATGTGAATATTCATGATGTGAACCTTGCTATCAAGGATGTTTGGCAGCTTAATAGGTGGCAATTGGATTCATTGTGGACTTTTATTCCGGAGGAGACAACAACTACCATCCTGCAACACTCCCCTTATCTCTGTGAGGGAGTCAAAGATACCATTGTTTGGTCTGATTCTATCTCGGGTAAGTACTCTGCCCGAAGTGGGTATCATTGGTTACTATCTAGCTTGCAGGATGCTAATTTTGAGAGTTGGGTTTGGATTTGGAAAACTCCTGCTCCTGAAAATATCAGATTTTTTGCTTTGGTTGAGCTATCATAACTCTCTTCCTACTAGAGAAATTATTTCCAAACGTGGCATCTCTATTGACATCCACTGCCCTAGGTGTGGAATTGAGTCAGAGAGCATTTTTCATTGTCTTAAAGATTGCTTGAAAGCTCAGTTAGTGTGGTACCATGTTGGTCTTTCGCATCTTTGCACAATGAGTCTTACTTCCGTGAAGGATTGACTTATGGCAGGCATTGCTCAGGGGGGAGCGTTGTTTCTTGCAGCATTGTGGCATATCTGGACTAGTCGAAATAACTTAGTCTTTGAGGAAAAAAGTTACAGTTTGGGAGGTTCTTCCAAATTTTTTTCTTTAACTGGAACCATTCAGAAGGTGTTTCATTCTCACTATTTGAGACATAGCAACACTGCTACTCCCCGTTACATTTGCTGGGAGAAGCCCAATTTGGATCAGATTGCACTCAACACAGATGGGAGTGTAAATGAGAGGACTGCATGGATAGGTGGTCTCTTAAGAATGCATGATGGCTCTTGGATAAGGGGCTTTTATGGGGAGCTGCCACACATGGACATTCTTGAGGCCGAGCTGGTCGCTATCCTAGAGGGGCTTAGAATTTGTTGGGAGAGCCATTTTCGGAACGTGAAGTGCCTTACGGATTCGTCTTTGGCATGCAGTCTCATTTCTAATGGAGTTAATGATTTTCACAGGTGTGCTAATATTATTAGGAGTATTCAACAGTGGCTGCATAAGGATTGGACTGTGGAGATTAAGCATTCTCTCTGTGAAGGAAACCATTGCGCAGATTTATTAGCCAAGAAGAGAGCAAGTTGTTCTTCCAGACTTTGCATTTTTATGGATCCTCCCACTGACCTCGAATCTTTGCTGAGGGCAGATTCTTTGGGAGTGGGTGTTTTACGGGATTAGTTTTGGCCTTTTTCTGTTTTGTTTAGTTTTGCTTTTGTTTTTGCCTTTTCCTCTGTAACCAAAAAAAAAACATGAGACATTATTATACATACTATTAGATTAAATTTAAATTAGTACATGCAAATTTCATATTATATCTTATTTTTAAGGAAATTATTGAAATTGTTACTATTAAAATATTCTAAAATTTTATATTAGGAAAGTATTTTCTTTAAAAAATCATAATTGTACAATCAATCTTCTACAACATAAATAGAGATAAAAATATAAGGGAGAAAAGTGAAATGTGTGATGTGGTGAATGATACGATAAAGAAAAATGGAAATAATAAAAAGAAATAAAAATAAAAGTCTATTGTATGATATTGTTATATAAATAATTTATTTCATTTATTTATTTTCATATTTTTATGAAGCACAAATAAACAACAAAATTTTCTTACCAATTTTCAAAACCTGACTAAATCACATTTGTGTATTATAAATAAAAAAATAAATAGCAAAAATTTCATCCTTTTAAATAAATTTATCTCACCCAAATTAAATTAATCAAAGTATAATATGGCTTACAAATAATGAAAGATTTAAAAGAAAAAATTAACCATTTTTTGAGCTTGGAAACAAATAATAAATAGTTAAATATCCATGAGTGAAACCCCAAAATTGTCCCTGAAATATATGGGGTCGATCAGAGTGGTCCCTGAAAGAAAGGAAATTGCAAAAATGTCCCTCACAGATTATTACGTCAATCAAAATGGTCCTTCTGTTAGTCAAAGTCTATTAAAGTTAACAGAGTTGATGATGTGGCATGTTTTATGCACAGTCAGCATCAAAAGACTGTAACTCTTCATAATGGTCCCTGTATAGTCACACAAAAAGATTGGAAACCCCATCAAATTAGTCCCCCTCCTCTCTCTCGACTTAAACCTTCTTCTTCCCAGACTCTATTTTTCATTTTTCTTCCCTTACGTCAAGCTTGCTTCATCAATAGAGAAAAGCATGCCTGAAGTGCCTCGGCATCAGTAGTCATCAAGTTGGTTATTTTTCCAAATTGCTTTCGCGCTTCATGAGTAAGCCTTAGAGACTTGCGAAATACAGCAGCCACCTAGAACGAAGTAAAAGAACAGAGGAAAAAAATAAATGGAACACCAAACTCAGCATGTTGAGTGTGACTTAATGAGCATGAATATCAATAGAAACATGTGCAGCCACGCCTGATACAATGTAATGGATATTAAAAGCCAAAAAATATTGATACAGCAAGACTTTCAGCCAAAACATGGAATTAAAGATTTGAATAAATATATTTTAAAAAGGAAAGAATTACCAGTGTTGATCTTAGCTGGAAACCAACACGCATAACTTTCTGAAAATATTGAGCTTCGCATAACACCCCAAAGACCTACAAGACAGAAATTCAAAATAGGATCTTAATTAGTCAAATCTTCCAAAAGTTAAAAATTACTTGCCTGTAATTACATCAAGATGGCCAATTTCAACAAAACTTCAATTTAAGCAGCAAGAAAAGTCATATAAAGCTTTTATTTTGGCATAATGTAATTATTGATTTTAGTTTTCTTGTCATTTCTAGAGGAGTTTCATAGTCTTTCAAATGCTGAAGTTTCGATGTTTATATAGAACAGAACCAAAAGGAAAATTGTTTATGCTATTTTTTTAAGCTTGTTCTTTTCTAAGCCATTCTGTTCTTTTATGGTTTTATTGAATTTTGTTTCTACTTTGGTTTCAGATTGGCAAGGGTTCTCGTGGTGATGTTACTATACTTCCTACTCTTATTATAAACAATAAACAATATAGAGGTTTGAAACAACTTTTATAGATATCTTGCTGGCTATTTAACTTTGTTCTATTGTATAATTTTTGTACTGCTTTTAGGTAAGCTGTCAAGACCAGCAGTACTCAAGGCACTATGTGCAAGTTTCCAAGAGACCATTGAGCCATCAATTTGTTTAACTCTAGGTCCTTATTTCATTTCCTTTTTATTCTTCATTTCTCCCTGAACCTTCCCTCACAAACATTATAGGAGATGAACTAGGAAATTAAATCTTTTCTGCCTCCTTAGTTAATTTGCCTTTTGCAAGCAATCCTTGGCTCACCTGGTAATGAGTGATGTGTGTTGTCTATTCTTCTTTTGGATAAAATGTGAAGTTTGTTGGTGATGGATATACCCACAGTGATGGGTATACCCACTTCATTATGAATTAGTACATATGTTCATGGTACCCACTGTGAAGTTTGTTGGTGATGGAAACCGAGTTAGAGAAGAAGAATGAAAAACAGAGTATGGGAAGAAGGAGAAGGTTTAAGCGGGGAGAGAGAGGAGGGGACTAATTTGATGGGGTTTCCAATCTTTTTGTGTGACTGTGCTGGGACCATTATGAAGAGTTACAGTCTTTTGATGCTGACTGTGCACAAAACATGTCACATCATCAACTCTGTTAACTTTAACAGACTTTGAAAAACAGAGTATGGGAAGAAGAAGAAGGTTTAAGCGGGGAGAGAGAGGAGGGGGACTAATTTGATGGGGTTTCCAATCTTTTTGTGTGACTGTGCAGGGACCATTATGAAGAGTTACAGTCTTTTGATGTTGACTGTGCACAAAACATGTCACATCATCAACTCTGTTAACTTTAACAGACTTTGACTAACAGAAGGACCATTTTAATTGACATAACAATCTGTGAGAGACCATTTTGCAATTTCCTTTTTTTCAGGGACCACTCTGGTCGACTCCATATGTTTTAGGGACCAATTTGGGGTTTCAGTCAATATCCATAGTTAAAAGTTTTATCCCCCTTCCTTCCCCACGTTATATAAAATAAACAAGTCGGATCGAACAGGGGCAGCGAAGAGTAGATAGAAAAAGACCATTTAAGGCACATTCTTTCTGTTCCTCCTCTGCACTAAAATTCGCTCCATTCTCAATCTCAATCTCAATCTCAAACCAAAACCTCCTTCTTTCCCTTCGGAAAACTCACTCTCATCCTCACTCTGTAACTGCTCCATATTCATGGAAAGAAGCGCCCAACAATTTCGCATTCTATTCTCTTAATCATCGCCCACCTTCAGGTTCTACATCCTTTGTTGTTTATTTATTCAATTCGATTTTTCCGAGTCCTCCTCTATTTTTGATGCTATTTGAGCTCGTGGATTTATTTTCTTATTTTTTAAATTAGTTTTGTTGGTTTCAAATGATTGAATCCTCTTTAGTTTCGTGGTTCGACGTGTTTCAATTTACAGTATTCGATTCAACCGGCGATTCACGTTTGTTTTGCAAAATATAAAATAATTATTAGGAGTCAGTTACGCATATAGGCTCACGCCAAGTTTCATGAGTTGCGAGCCTCCTTAGATCATTACGTTGATTTTTTGAGTGTTGAAGTTAACGATGAAAAGTGTTTGGAATTTGAATAGCTCTAGTTATTAGTTATTATTTCTTCACTTTTTTTTGTTTTGTTTTGATTATTGTTAATTTGTTATGGTTTCTTTTCTATTTTGCTGAATATGCGTTTGGTTGAATCAGGAGCAGAATGGATTTGCCCTTGGGCTGTGAGGATCCTGCTATACTTCAGTTGCACAAGTGGGACCCCTCCGAGACCCAAATTGGGCTTTCAGACTTCCGCGAAGCTTTTCTTTCTCCTACGAGAGAGATTCTGCTTTTGCAATCTTATCAAAGGGAAGCTCTTTTGCTTCCTCTGGTTAAAGGTGATAGCTGCTTTCCTTTCTCATAGTTATAGCTTGGCAATTGCTGTCCCTTAACCAAGTAGCCTTCTTTATTTTACATGGGAAAATGCAATTGTCTGAATCATGGTGTTGAGTGGTGTGTGTTGTTTCATAGTTGTTTTGATAACCTGTTCTGGTATGTGCATTTGCTTTGTTGCTTGCAGGAGAGTCACATTCCAGTGGTCTGGAAAGTGGCCGTGATAATAATGATCACAATCCTGGTTCATCAACTCTTTCCTCACAGGCATTCACCAGGCCTAGTAAATCAGGTTTGGTGAATGATTTACCTTGCACTTCAGGATTAGAAATTGATATTGATACTGATCTCGCTGAAATTAAATGTTCAAGATCCAGTAGTTACCCATTCATTAGTGATGTGAACTCGTTGACCTGGGCTTGTTATGGGGACAGCTATGATCAGCACAATGATGCTTCATTTAAAGAACTTCTATTTGTTTCTGGAAGGTGTGGGGTAACAGTCCATGCTTTTACCAAACTGACTAAAGCCAAGGTTCAAGCCGTATTAGAGGGTAGCTATAGACAAGGCAGGTGGGTGAAATGGGGGCCTGTCGCTACATTAGCTCAAAATATCGAAGTGGGAGAATCTTCCAGCCTTAGTCATGAGGTCTCTGGAGGCCAAAATGTAAATGGGATTGGTGGAGATGGTGGAGTTGAATTATTGAGGGGCTCTGTGACTAAGAGATACTTTGAGTCATTTTTCACAAAAGTTGAAACTATTGTATCTGATGGTAGTGTCTGGACCAAGTTCCCTGAGAATAATGAATTTCCTTGCTCTACAGAAGTGGTTTCTTTTAACATATTTGATGGAAGTCTATCTCGGGAATATCTCTTCAAAGAAAAATCAGTACAAAGTAAGGAGAATTGGCAGGAGCCAGCTGTTTCAGTAGAAGATGCATCTGACGACTCAAGCTTGAGCTTGTGTGGAGCAGATACTACTAAGTCTGATTGTTTTTCCGATATATTTGGTATTGAGATTAATGGGTTCTACGAATGCCCCAAAGTGTTCTCGAGTGCTTCATATTACTTGGTGGGATTTTTTTTTACATTAATGCATCACATATCTGTCAATATTAGTGATGCAAATGAAAAGGGCAGGAGCAGAAATTTACTTCTTGTTGCCAAGATAAACAACTGGGGTATTCAGTGGGTTTCAATGGTGAAGCTTGATGAAAGAATAAACATAGTTCAGGAAGTTGACTGGATGGATTTCAAATTTTCTGATAATCTTCTTGTCTGTCTGAATTCTTCGGGCTTGATTGTTCTATATTCTGCAATGTCTGGTGAATTTGTGACACATTTAAATGTTTCACAGGCCTGTGGACTTAACCCTCATTTGCAAGGGTTAGAAAATTTGCACTTGAGGGACTATACATACATTAAACAAGAAAGTGACATTAAGGATGGCCTGTCTAGTCAGCACAATGATTCTTTTAGGAGATTATTCAAAAGGTTAGTTGTTGCTTCACATACCTCCCTTTTAGCTGTTGTTGATGAATGTGGTGTGATCTATGTGATATCTTTGGATGAACATGTTACTGACAAGAATTATTCATCCGAGAAGTTGTTTCCATATTGTCAGCAATTTGGGCTGGGGATGTTGGTTGGTTGGGGAGCTGGTGGTTCTGATATAGATCATCAAGCGGTATGCTCTAATTTCTCGGGCTATTTTCAATCAAATGATTTGAACATAAAAAATGGAAGTGTTTCTTCCCCAGACAAAGCTGTGGCAAGTAATGTGGTTCAGAAAATTATTGACTGCTCATCTAAAGAAAAAGGGGATTTGTATGATTCCTATTCAAGTGGTTTTTTCTGCCACTTCTAAAGTAACTAATGATAAAAAATTTCTTGGTTCTGATGTGAAGTCAGCTGTTATGAGAAAGATAATCCTTCCCAATTTTAAAGTATGCGAGGATGATTCTATTTGTTTTTCTCCTCTGGGAATTATTATTCTCTCTAAAATGAAGTATGCAAAGAATCAGAAAGTCTCTCAACTCGTCCATTTTAATCTGCAAGTGAAGTTAGATGTCCATGATGACAACTTTTTAGACAGTTTATATGATGTATACCAATTTAATGGAAAAGAAGCTGTTATTGGAGAAGCAATTGGTTGCACGTTCCAGGGTTGTTTATATATTGTGAGAGAACATGGTCTATCAGTGTATATTCCCTCTGTTTCAATTTTATCAAATTTTCTTCCTGTTGAGTATATTGGTTATCACCAGTCAAGTAAAGATATAGGGATTTCAGTTCTACTAAAAGACAATGTGGAAGTAAAAGAACCCACCAAAAGGTTTTCTGCTTGGAAAGTTGAAATTTTGGACAGAGTTCTTCTGTATGAAGGCACTGAAGAGGCAGATAAATTGTGCTTGAAAAATGGTGAGTGTTACTAATTTTTTTTTATAAGTTGGCATAATGCCATTGTGTGTGTATATTATAGCATCTCCTAGTCATCCCCTTATCGTGGGATAGACTAGTTCCGCCTTATTTTTTTGCTAATAGAGACTAATTCCTTTAGTTTATGTGTTTTTACACATGGTTTATTTAGGGGGATACCTCTAGAAGGTATTCATTGGGGCCAGTGGCTATTTATTTTAACAGAAAAGGAATAATTACAGAAGGCACAAATGTAACAATAAAATACAGGAAAAACAGTTAATCTCAGCATCTTCCAATAACTGCATATTTGATAGGGAATTTCTGAGCACATATAGGCCACAAAAACATTCCTGTTCTCTGGCTGCTTATGCCCATTGTCAGACATGCACTGGGACCAGAGTTTTCTATTGTTTGGAGTAATGCTATTATGTCCTCCTAGCAAATCCTCCTGATTACTTAAAGTACTAAATAAAAAACTAAAGCATTCAATATCTTGGGAACCCAAAAAACATTTAATGCTTTCTTCTTTGATTAATTAGGAGGATTGTTAAGCCTGATTCATCAGGAGGATATATAATTGTTCCCTTTATTTATCTATTTATTTATTTTGCAACCTTCTGTAAGGTGGATATCTTAATCCTGTCCTGTACTTTTTTTGTTTTCTATCTAATAAAGTTTCTTTTTCTATAAAGGAATCTCATTTTCCTTTTCATTACATTAATTACTTCACTTTAATAAAATTTTGTTGTTTCTAAAATAATTTTCTTGAAAAATGCAACTGTTCTCTTCCACCTTCTGTATATAATTACTTTTTATTTATTTTTTCTGTATGATCAGCTGTTTATCGCCTCCCTAATTTTGTTGTCATGGGTTTTGCCCATCAATATCTCAACCTTAATATTTTGGTGTGTTAGGAAGTTTTAGAGCTAGCCGGCTATATGGATTAGGATGTTATTGCTTGAATAATCTTTCTTAGCATCCTCATCTGGACCAATGCTAATCTACTTGTTTTAAATTGCTACTCTTACTAGTTACCTTCTTTTATCTTTTACTTCCAAAACTACCTTTATTTCAATATTTTATTAGAATAAACCTTTTGATGGTGATATCTTTTACTTTTGTTTTAAAATTTGATGAGTTTGTATAATGGAGTGGAGTTGACATATTACTTTAGCATTTCATAGAATAAATTTTAGGTGCATGCTTATTTATTTATTTATTTTTGACAGGATGGGACATCAAAGTTTCTCGTATTCGTCAGTTACAAATAGCATTGGACTACTTGAAATTTGATGAAATAGAAAGGTAAGTCAAAATTTGTCATCTATGTCTTGGTTTATATTTCATGTGTTTTGAAGTGTAAATCTGATGGAAATCTGGGATGTTATTACAAAGAAACTGGGATAAACCGTAATTACAAGGACAGAACACTACAAAACTTAGAAGCAAACCTCACAACAGAAAGACCCCAACACTCTTTAATGACTGGATAATTTCCCCTTTCCTTCCCTTCTATTATTTATATACCTTCCACTTCCAACCTTTCTAACCAATGTTTTTAAAACCGGACCGGTAATTGAACCGGTGAAGGTACTAGTTCACGGTTCAGTGGTTCAACCGTGGTCGAACCAGTAAGAATTAAATATATTTTTTAATATCATATAATATTTTTAAATAATAAAATAAGATAAAATCATAAGAAATCAAGATACATGAGATTATAAATTAATACAAAAGACCTTATTATATGTATTATATAATAAAAAATTCATAATAATTGACTAGATAATAAATATTTATTAAAAAATTATTTTTATTTATCTAAAAATATTTTAGATTAAATAAATTATCAAAAAATAAAAAAAAACTAAAAAAATTGAAAATTTTGATACTGACCGGTTCAACCGGTTTTCTGGCACCGGTTTTTTACTAGTAGTTTTCACCGGTTCTTGACTGGTTTGACCGATTCTGAAACCAACCGGTTTTCTGTGTTATATGGACCGGACACCAGGCCGGTTCCTGGTCGGACCGGCCGGCCGGTCCGGTTTTGATAACCATGTTTCTAACTATCTCAATAGACTAACTACCAGAGACTGGGCCTTTCTTCAATTGGGGGCCTGCTAACAACCTCTTCATTGAATGAACTTATTTCCACCTGAAATCTGCAATTTCTCTTTTCTCCACAATTTTAGTTTGATTGTTCTCTTAAGTCTTAATCTTAACTATTGTGAGGATAAGCATCATAGATTGGGGGAGAGTTCCAATAGACAGTATTATCCTGTAGGAGGATGTCCTGCATTTTCCAAGAAAACAAATGTGATGGACTAATTAATGAGTAACTTATATCATTATTGTCTTTCATGTAAATGAAGTATAAGCCTTTCCTCCTCCTTCTGGATCCTTCATGTGGGTTCTAACTTCTTCCCTTCGCTGTTAAGTATGTGTTACACATGACACACAGATTCAATCATCTGTTCTGACTTATACAATTACTTGCTGTACTTCACAGCATGGCTTTCCTACCAGTACCACACATGCATAAATGTGAAAAGAAATAATGGCTAGTAATTTCCTTTTTCCCAAGTTTTGTCAGTATATGGTTTCTTTTCTTAGTTAGTGCTCCTTGGACCTTTCTCAAGAAATATTTTGCCTTTGTAATTCAAAATTTATCTATTCTTAGTTTTGAATTTTGATAGTTCAGATTGCCACATAGTAAATTGTTGCGTATTACACTGGTTCAATGGAAGTGAAGTTGTGAATGAGATGGGTTACATTGATGTCTTTATGTAGTATTTAGGTATTTTTATGGCAAATATTATCTAATGAAATTCACTTTCCAGTTTTGTTAATGAACAGATCTTTGGAAATGCTTGTGGACGTGAATCTAGCGGAAGAGGGGATTTTGAGATTGCTTTTTGCTGCAGTTTATCTTATGCTTAATAGAAGTGGCAATGATAGTGAAACTTCTGCTGCTTCAAGGTAAATTTATTTGTTCATTAGCTCGCATACCTAATATTGTGCTCTTTATCATTTGTAGTCCAAGTTGCTAATTGCTAGGCATGATGTCTTCTGTGTAAAATATATAGGGTAAATGTCTATTTTGGTACTCCAAAAATATACATGACATCACATTGGTCATCTAGCTTATGGCTAGTTTTTTTAGGATAGCTATATTAATTCATTTTATTAAAAATTTAAAAAATGATTCGTTAGTAAAAGTATTTCCAGTTTTTGAATAACTGGAATATCCTTTTGGGTAGTTTCTTTTAGGATAGCTACACTGGATGAGGAAACTGAAATTAGGTAATCTTATGTCCATCCAGTGATTAACCAAGCACTCTCTCTTGTATAAAACTTATGGTCCTAACTCTTTTGCCACTAGCTCTCTTTCTTGTATGAACCTAATAACCTATATAATGTTGCCATTAGCTATCCATGTAATTTATTGTTATTACATGTAAAAAAATCAATTAGAACATGATAGGCATGTTTTTGTCCCGCTTGAACACTGGATCTTGTTTTCAACGTTATACCAACTTGCATTTATTCTTAAAATTGTTCAACTGTTTTTAATTTAACTTTATTTCCATCATTTGATTAAATTCACTTTTAAACAACATAAATTTATTGTTATCCCTGGTATGTATAATCTGATTTGGTATATATAAATCGATGCAATTGGCAATATATTTAACACACCCCCTTTTGAAGGGGAAGAAATATCAGTATTGTGTTCCTCTGTACTATTAGATAAAATGGATGAGTTGGTGATAATCAGAGGCATGTTAGTTTTGCTATTCACATACTCACAGCAGGGGTTGTTGATATTGTTAAGATTCCTTGTGCCTTCTTATGTCAGTGGCAGTACATTCTGAAGGAGAAAAAACTAAGTATTTATGAAAAAAAGGCAGTGGATGACTTGCATAGGTCTTTATTTTTTTTTTCACATAAAATGATTCTGACTTATTATATTTAGGCTTCTAGCACTGGCTTCTTGCTTTGCAACAAAGATGCTTCGTAAATACGGGTTACTACAACATAGAAAAGATACATTCATAGCAGAGGGCTTTAACAAGACAGGATTACTTTCTCTTCCCCCAATTGAACCGGTTTAAACTACAAACTGAAGTGGATTGTGCTCAAAAACTTTGTGAGATGGCTCATTTCTTGGAGATCATCCGAAATCTGCAATGTAGGCATAAGTCAATATTCCAAACAGCCAGTCAAGGCTTGGTATGGTGCTCCACGGTTATGCTACTTGGGCTACTGCTTAAATTGGTTGCATTGTTTTTCCTGAAAATTGAATGGTTTCTTATTGTGAAATTACAGGTTGACAGCGGAGAAGAGTCATCTTTAATGAGTACAGAAATGTTGCAGGAAGAATCCCAACTTTCAGTTCTTCAATCAAATTTAGAAACATTGGATATGTTGAACCAACGTGAGCTTTCTTTTCCTATACCTGCATCAGGCAGTGACAATAATGAAAATCTTGCGCTAGTGCCTGTTGATTCCAAGTCTCATTTGGTCTCAGAGGAAATTGGTAAAGTTTTGCCTGTGGAAAATCCAAGAGAGATGATGGCACGCTGGAAGGTAGATAATCTGGACCTTAAGACTGTGGTTAAAGATGCTTTACTCTCTGGTCGTCTTCCTTTGGCAGTTCTTCAACTGCATCTTCATCAATTGGAAGATTTTGTTGCTGACAAAGAGCCTCATGACACTTTTACTGAAGTTCGTGACATTGGAAGAGCTGTTGCTTATGACTTATTTTTGAAGGTACCGTATTTTCTTTCTATTTAGCTGTCACAAAGAACAATGAAAATAATGATATGACTCATAATGCAATTATACAGGGTGAAACTGAACTTGCTGTTGCAACACTTCAAAGACTAGGAGAGAACATTGAATCCTGTCTTAAACAACTTTTATTTGGAACTGTAAGGAGATCCCTACGAGCCCAGATTGCGGAGGAAATGAAAAGATATGGTTATCTAGGACCATATGAGTGGAAGATATTGGAAGACATGTCACTGATTGAGGTATGTGGAATTTATTTCTTATTTTGTGGTCAATGTAATACTGTTTAAGTACTGGAAGGACAAATTTCCATGTGCTGAGACTTGCAATCTTATTTGTCCCTGTGCATGTGTATGAGCAGAGTCTCTATCCTAGCAGTAGCTTCTGGAAAACATATCATCTCCGGCGTAAAGATACCAGTGTTCGATCAGACTCTGTTTCACCAGTAGAAAATAGATTAAGGCTCTTGCATAACCATTCATTTGATAGTCTTGTCATTGAATGTGGTGAGATTGATGGAGTCGTCTTGGATACATGGATGGATATCAGTGAAAGTTCCCCTGCTCTGGAAGTTGACGAAGATGAGGCTCATGTTGGTTATTGGGCCGCCGCCGCTGTCTGGTTTGATGCTTGGGAGCAAAGAACTGTTGATCGTGTAAGTTGCTTCTCTGTTGTGGCTGCGTGTTTGTGTTGTTTTCATTTTTGTCACTGAGTTTTGATGATGCCGATGATGATTGGCAATTCCCTTCCCTTTATGAACTCAGTAGATGGTGGCTTTTATACTGATTTTCTTGTCATTTTTAAATGAAAGAAAGATTGAAGGAGAGGGTTTCAGTAAGAATTCTTAAAAATTGGATTTCTTTCCAATACACCATTTCTATTTTACTGGGTTGGATCGGAAGTGTACATTCTTATGGCTTCTTAAAGATTTATATTTGATATGCATTTGTCTGTATGTTTCTTGAAGTCTAATTATCCACTTCAACTTGGACCTGTATAATATCTCTTTCTGGATGCTCGAGTTGTTTTGGTTCAAGCTTCAAATTAAAGGGTCCTATATGTTGAATTAAAATTCTAGTTGTAAGAATAATTTGCTTCCTGCTATTAATGTATTCTGTCATGTTGCTGCTTTTAGTCAGTAATTCAATGTCTATACCTCTTAAGGACAAATCCTTCTTTATATTAACTTTATTTCATTATTCATTCATCTCTGTTTGTACAGATGATATTGAATCAATCTCTTCATTCGGACATTTCTTTATTGTGGGAGTCACAACTTGAATACCATCTGTGCCGCAATCATTGGAAGGAAGTCTTTATTCTGTTGGAATCGATGCCTGCATATGCCCTATCTGCTGGAAGCCTTCAACTCAATTTGGATGTTTCAGAGCCTGCCTCATCTTTAGGATGCAATATGAAGTCTTCTAATTATGGAAGTTTCTTATGCTCTCTTGAAGAGTTGGATTCTGTATGCATGGAAGTTCCAGATGTCCAAATATATAGGTTTTCACCTGATATTTGCTCTAGGTGGGTGAGGATGCTGATGGAGGAAAAGCTTGCACAACGATTTATATTTTTGAAGGAATATTGGGAAGGTACAATGGAGTTGGTAGCTCTTCTGGCTCGTTCAGGTTTCACATCTGGCAAAACTAAGATCTGGTTGGAGGATGATCTCAGTGAGACTTCATCAATTAGAGATGGAGCTATACAAGCTTTGCATAAAATATTTGTACATCACTGTGCTCAGCATGGCCTGCCAAATCTTTTGGACCTTTACCTTGACCATCATAGTTTGGCCCTTGATCATGTTTCACTTCATGCATTACAGGAAACTGCAGTAAGTTTCTTTGTGTCCATCAAGCATTATTGTTATTTGTATTTGATATATTCTGACTGTTTGCTCTTGGTCTTTATTATTTCAAATCGCAATACTGGTATGCTTCCATAAGCTGTTGATGCACTGAATTTGAAGGTTCCGCTGTTTTATATTTTTTTGGTTGGTTTTCAAACTATTTGTCTATGGCATTGTTATGCAAGTTTAGTGATAACCTCCTTTTTTTTTTAAATAAAAGAAAACATTCATTAAAACAAAATGAAGAATAGAAGAAGGAACCCAAAATGAACAAAAGAAAATAAAACAACGGAGAATAAAAGTTCAATGGAGCAAAGCTGGTCAGTTCCTGTGAGTACATGTTAAGGAAACCTCTTTGAAAGACTAGGCTTTACACCAAACAGGGCCGGCCCTGACCTAAACCTAGGCCTAAAGCAAATCTTAAGAGTAGTCTTTTTAAAATTAATTTAAATAATATAATAAAATTATTGCAGATTTATTTAAAGGTTATATTTTAGGTTTTTTGAGATGCAAAATTACTTACTAAACATCTTGTGCATTGCACAATTTTTTTTTTAAATGAAAAAATTATATACAGATATTTAAGAGAAAAAAAAATTTAACAAGAAGATATGTAAAGATAACAACAATGAAACTTTTTACATTGTAAAAAAGAAATTATAGAAATAAATTATGTGAATTAAGACACAACATTATTTATATTTATTAATTTGATATAATATGTCAAAATTTAAATTAATGAACTCTAAATTTATACTCTTGAAAGGTTTTGATACTGACAAATCAAATTTTATGATTGACTAAATTTAAACAATAATATTTAAAAAGCATAACAATATATATATATATATATATATATATATATATATATATATATAAATGATGTGTTTGATGCAGAACAAATTACATCGCATATTAATAATGAGAATATATTACCAAAATGAGAATTTAATATATAGGGGTTGATGTAATTGTGCTTCCTATTTTCCTTCTTTATGATGTACAGAGTTTTGTGTGTACTTCTATTAAAGGTTTGTCCTTATTGGTGAAATTTCTTATGTGCTTATATCTGTTGCTTGTTGATACATTGTATCTCAACAGGTTGATTGTGAATGGGCAAGATGGCTTCTCTTATGTAGAATTAAGGGATGTGAATACGAGGCCTCACTTGCCAATGCTCGTTCAATAATGTCACGTACTTTAGTTCATAGAAGTGACCTTAGTGTTCTGGAGTTAGATGAGATAATTCGAACCGTTGATGACATTGCTGAAGGGGGTGGGGAAATGGCAGCTCTAGCAACCCTAATGCATGCTGCTGTCCCGATTCAAAGCTGCTTAAATAGTGGAGGTGTAAATAGGCATATTAATTCCTCTGCCCAGTGCACATTGGAGAACCTTAGGCCGACGTTGCAAAGGTTCCCTACATTGTGGCGAACACTTGTAGGAGCATGTCTTGGACAAGATACAATGGGGTTGTTGGTCCCTAAAGCAAAAACTGGTTAGCTATTGACCTCACTTTTTGGGTCCCACTCCCCCCCCCCCCAAAAAAAAAAATAAAAAAAATTAAAAACTCTTTTCTGAAGTTACATTGGCACTTAAACTAACCTCACCTTTTCTCCCATCAATTTTTGTCTCACAATTTGGCTGTGCAGCTTTATCAGAGTATCTTAGCTGGCGTGATGACATCTTCTTCTCTACTGGACATGATACATCACTTCTACAAATGCTTCCATGCTGGTTTCCTAAGCCTATACGAAGATTGATACAGCTTTATGTTCAGGTCTTTTTTTTTTCTCCTTTTCTATTGACCAAATTCCTTTGCTGCTTTTTTATGCAATTTTTGTCTTCCTTATTTCTATAATTCTATTCAAATTATACACATCTGCTATTTTATCTCTTAAAATTACTGTATGCTTTATATGTAATGTTAGGACAGCTTCGTCGCTGATCTTTTGCTCTCTTTTTTATTTGTTATTAGTACCTTAATCTGTCATGTAGTTGGCACTTGACATGCTATTGCAGACACAATTAATGTACATGTAAGCAATCCAATTTATGTAGTTCTCATTATATTGCAGGGTCCTCTTGGATGCCAATCATTTTCAGGGTTCCCTACAGGGGAAACTTTGTTACACAGAGACATTGATTTATTCATAAGTGCTGATGTGCATGCTGAGATAAGTGCAATCTCCTGGGAGGCAACTATCCAAAGACACATTGAAGAAGAATTACATGGTCATTTACTTGAGGTATGGACATTTAATTTAATTGCTTTTTTTTCTCTTTCTTGAAAACTGCTAAGGAATATTTTACTGCCTAAAGCTTGTTTAGCTATGCACTATTTGCAATTTTATTGGTGCTACAGACTACAGTTGCAACATAGTTTGAGTAACCCTGGCTCAGTTAGTTCAGCCAGCCACCTGGCTGGTCTGATTATTTAATTTGATTGTCCTATGCAAATGACCTGGTCAAAGCTTTGGTTGAACTCATGAATTAAGGTGCACAAGACTAACATCTGCAACCAGTAACAAAATAAACATTATATTGAACAACTTCTCATCATTATATCAAAATCTTAGCTTGCCTGGATCCCAATTTCAATTGCCATGACAATTTCAAAACGTTCACTAAACTTTTAAATATGTGAATGAAATATTGAGATGAGCTAATTAGTGCACCAAAAAAATGATAAGTTAATCAGGATGTCCAGTATTTGAAAGCACACGAATAGATAGATACTTGTCTTCTGTTGAAGAAAGTTGGGTTAAGAATTGGATATGGGTATTAATTTTGAATTATTATATCTTTAATATTATTGTTATTTTTGGCTCCCATGACTCTGTTCACTGGACCAATCCCAGTTTGTCACAGGATAAAATGTCTTGCAATTTTATCCTTTATAAACTAAAAGTTAATTGAGAAATACTCAGCGTCGAGTCATACTAATATTGTTTTCTTCTTTCAACATTTTATAGAATAGTTACTGGTTCAACTGTTAGACTAGTAACCAAGCAGTTAAACCAGTGATGCAATGACTTGGTATCCTAATTGTGTTGATATATGTTCTGGTCCAGTTCCTCTAACTACAAGTTGCAATCTAATTTAACTTTTCTGCATCTAAAGGATCATAAGTCATAACTACTATGAGGTCAGGTAGATTGGAGTAGCTTTATTTTGCAGGAATTTTGTTGGGGTTTTCTAGTAATAGTCATGTTTCTGGAAAGTTAAACTACAACATAAGATTGAAGATGCTTCCCATAGGAGACTTGGATTTCTGTCACCTTTTTTTCATCATGAAAATGAGATTTATTGCTATACAGTACTGTTCTATCTTTGTAATTTATAAGGTATATATGAGGTGATATAGGCAGTATGACCATTGGCTCTCAGGGAGGGGTCTGTTTCTTTGATCATGTGTAATTGTAGCCAAACATGTCTCATATGCTTGATATGTGTTTCTGTGAGAGCCAGTTACCTTAATCTTTCTGTTCAATTGCTTCAGTTTGTGGCTATAGACTAAATGATTATCCTTTCAGATTGAACTCTTTGCAGTTTCTTGTTTGTATTGTCAGGCTCAGTAATTACATTGACAATTTACTTGGTAGTGAAAGGTATTTGCCCTAAATCGTAATTGAGTCTTTTTTTAGAGAGCAAAGCTACACAGTAAAAAAAGTGACAACATTCATCCAAAAATCAATAACAATGCCAACTTCTCACAAAAATTCTTGCAGTCATTTTTCAGGAGCTGACTTTTCCCCTTGTTTCTGCAATATCCTTCTATATTTGTTGCTAAAAACATGCTATTTGCCTTGTGCTCCAATTATTTTAAGTTGCTAAGAAGCCCTCCTTTTTGTCATTATAATTGAGTATTTGGATATTTGTATACTGTATATCAGTGAATTAATTGATTTTTCAGGAAAATGGATTTGGGCTTGAGCACCATTTACATCGTGGACGAGCACTGGCAGCTTTTAACCAAATTCTTGGTAATAGAGTTCAAAATCTGAAGTCAGAACAGGAGGCCAGTACTTCGGCTCATGGACAAACTAACATTCAATCAGATGTTCAGACACTTCTATCACCACTAGGACAAAGTGAAGAGACTCTACTTTCATCTGTGCGTGTTTTTTCTTTTTAAAATAAATTTTCTGGTTTTGTACTTGAAATGAGAGATAAAATTAAACAAATCAATGCGCAAAGTGCAAATATTGAAAAATGCTTTGTTACTGAATCAAAGTCTTCACTTGATGATAAATTTCAACATGGGTAGTGACTAATGAGTAATGACATCACTCTCAAGCCCAGCTTCCAAATGAATCTGTTTGTCAAGAACCCCTTCGACCTGAAAGTTTAAAGATGTTACATGAAGTCATATGAATGGTTTTGTATCTCTAACATGCCCCTGCAAGAGCTTTTTGTGCTTTTAGCATCGACAATACACAAGGCCCGGTTCACTCTATGCTAAAATTTAATTGAATTATGTTGAATTGGGATGGCTAGAATCAAGCTTCTGATCACTTGGTAATCAGGGCTTCCAAACCTTGTGAAGAACCAGTTAAACCTAAAAGGTTAAGCTGTTTTGTTAAGGAGCAAGAATGATTTTATCTTTTAATCTATTTGTTTGGTCTTCTATCAGTTCTATGTTTCATCATAGGGTCTCTTTTCATTTTGATACTGGACATCCGCCCATATGCCTAATATGTAACACCATTAGCTCTTGGCCAGATTTTATAATTTGTTATTCATAAAAGAAACGAAAAAGAAAGATCACTCATTAAAATTGACTGGTACATTGAACATTTTGTGCTTGAATTTTCAGGTTATGTCAATTGCTATAATGCATTTTGAAGATTCTATGCTTGTTGCTTCATGTGCTTTTCTTCTGGAGCTATGTGGTTTATCTGCCAGCAAGATGCGCATTGATATTGCTGTGCTAAAACGGATATCTTCTTTCTACAAATCAAGTGAAAATAATGACAATCTTAGGCAATTGTCACCTAAGGGATCTGTGTTTCATGCAATATCTCATGAAGGTGAAGTCGCAGAGTCTCTAGCTAGAGCTCTTGCTGATGAGTATTTGCACAAGGATTCTCCTGTAGTTGCCTCTGAGACCAGAGCTCCTAGTAAACGACCTTCACGAGCTCTTATGCTTGTCCTGCACCATTTGGAAAAGGCTAGCCTTCCACGGTTGGTTGATGGAAATACCTATGGGTCATGGCTATTAAGTGGAAATGGTGATGGAAATGAGTTAAGATCTTACCGAAAGGCTGCTAGCCAGCACTGGACTTTGGTAACAAGTTTTTGTAGGTTGCACCAGCTTCCCTTAAGTACTAAGTACCTCGCTGTATTAGCTAGAGACAATGATTGGGTATGTTTCTACTTTTATTATTTCTTCTATTAACTCCTCAGACTATTATCTTATGATTTTCTACTCCTGTCAGATTGAATTTTTGTCTGAAGCTCAGATTGGAGGATACTCATTTGATACAGTAGTCCAAGTGGTGAGTCCTGTATCCCATTCTAACTCATACAGTTTATACTGTGCAAGTAATGTTAAACTGAAATAGTTTCACTTTAAATCTCTGATTGTCAATACTAGGCATCAAAGGAGTTTAGTGATCCACGTCTTAGACTTCATATGTTGACGGTTTTGAGAGGAATGCATTCAAAGAAAAAGGCAAGCTCTGCATCGTACTTGGATACACTGGAGAAAAGCAGTGGCACATCCTTTCCTGATGAAAATATGTGTGTTCCAGTTGAACTCTTCCAAATATTAGCAGAGTGTGAAAAACAAAAATGTCCTGGAGAGGCTCTCTTGATGAAAGCAAAAGAGTTGTCCTGGTCAATATTGGCAATGGTTGCTTCATGTTTCCATGATGTCTCTCCATTGTCATGCCTGACAGTTTGGTTGGAAATTACTGCAGCAAGGTAAATGTAAACTGTCTTTAAGTAAAATGATGATTTATAATATATTCTAGCTATGTTTTTTTTTATCAATTGGTACATTCCGCCATTTCTGCTGTGAAGAGCCTGCAGTCTTGCATGATTTAATTTATGTTGAGTATTGAAGTAATCTGTTACATTAGTCTATAACTGTCTGTCTTTCCATCTATATTTTAGGATACATTAGTAACAGCATAAATGAAATTAAATCTTACATCAGTAGGAATAATTCTTTTTTTGAGTTTCTCATTAAATCTTACATCATGAGTACTCGTGGAATGTTACATTAATCTGAAGTTGTTTATAGGGCATCAGCACATGTTCAAACTATCATTCAATATATTTTTTGTTACCATTTAATTTCATGCTTCATGCTTGTTAGTGTCCAATTTTTAAAACTAACAATTTCTAGCTGACTCTACCCAGTACAAAGAAGGCTTGGCTGTTGTATAATTCAATGATTAGATTGAAAACTCACAAAAGGTCTAAGTGAATCAAGTCTTTTACCAGTGTCAACTGATCCACACACATTCTCAAACATCTATATAGACTTACTTCAATCTTCAATGATTGAAACTCATGACCTTTTATCTATGGACAGAGAAACTTCTTCCATAAAGGTGAATGATATTGCTTCCCAGATTGCAGACAATGTTGGAGCGGCTGTAAATGCAACTAATGCTCTGCCTGTAGGTGACAGAGTGCTTACATTTCATTACAATAGGCAGAGTCCTAAACGCCGGCGGTTAATAACTCCGATTTCACTAGACTCCTCTGCTTCTGCAATGTCTGATGTGTCAAGTACTTCTATAAGTGAAAAAATATTTGATTCCCAAGGTAAGACTGCAGAGGGTGAAAGAAAAGTAGAATATTCTGGTTGCGTTCATGTTGTAAGTGATTCTGAAGAAGGGCCTGCTTCTCTTTCCAAGATGGTTGCAGTACTCTGTGAACAACAATTGTTTTTGCCTTTGCTAAGGGCATTTGAAATGTTCCTTCCATCATGCCCCTTACTGCCATTCATCCGCGCGCTTCAGGTATGCCAGCTAATTCAAAATTCATCTGGTTCATTAGTGCTGTATACGTGAGATTATTGAATACTATTTCTTTTGATCAATTTCTAATATAGAATACAAGATTGATTCCTTTTTATGTGCTACTGTGCAGCTTTGGCTAAGTACTATAGAAATGGTCTTGGCATTCAAGAGCCATTAGCTGGTTAATTTTATAATATTATCTTGACTTTCTTTTACTCTATTTTTTTTAATGAAAAAGAGAACATTGATGCAGCAGGCTTGATGTACAAGTATGAGAACAAGAACTTGGGAATGATATAAAAAGTCATTTTTCAATATTGAAATTCAATAATAATCTGAAATATCTAAGACAAATAATGTGCCTCCCAAACGTCGTGAATCTATTGGATAAGTAACCTGAACTTGAGAGTAAACTTAACATAACTTAAGACAATTAATCTAACTAGGAAAATAGGATATCCCAACCTAAGACCCAAACAACTAAATTATAGAAACGCCTATATATATATATATATATATATATATATATATATATATAACCTTAAATCTGCAATTACAAAAACATTAATTCACAAATCCTAAATAATATGTTAACGCAAGTAATATCGTTGATGCTCTCATATTGCATTAAGGTTACGACTCATGACTGCTAGTTTTACAAGTAATATTTGTTTTAACATTAATTCACAAGTAATATTTGTTTTAAATGCTAGTTTTACTTCATTTCATCTTGTTCTGAAATATGTGGTATCATAAGGTTAAGACTCATGATTGTTGCTTTTACCAATAATGGAAAACAAAGTGATTTAGATTGGCTGCAGCTGCAAAGTTAGGTGCAGTTGGATAAAAAACAGCTTTGGATCATGCATATAATGTGGGTTTTAAAGAGTTTTTGGAAGAGATAACGCAAAGAAAGTGTAGACATTTGTCTCCATCAAAGGCCTAAGCATGTGATCTTTTCTCAGTCCACCTGAGTATTATGCCATATTTAAATTTTTTTTTGTCGACATCCTTTCTCATAATAAATTTTACCTTGAAAATCAAGCAATTTGCTCCATTCCAACATATAAGAGAATAGTATGCACAGCATGGTACCATAAAACTCTACCTTCTTTGTTCATGGCACACCCTTTGAAAATAATTAGTTGCTCAAAATATAAAAACTGGAGAATCTTTCATAATTATTTATATCGCATTTGCTTGCATGCTGATCTTCAACTTTGGTTTTCCAACCTTCTGTGAGAAACAAGATACAATGAAGAAAATTTTATGTGATGAAACCCCTGGAGGCAAGAGTACATGACCTCATTTCCCACTTAATATGTTGACAAATTTCTTAAATAAATAAGAAAGGTTATAGTTATTGTCATAATCATGTTATATAGCAATGCATTAAATGCTTCAACCTGAATTTAGAACCTGAATTAATTTTGTATATTTGATTGGCTATTTTGCATTTATTATTGAGTCCATTGACTTCTTAAGTTTTGGGCACTATCTTGATGCTGTCAATGAGATAAATTCATCTTGCAAGCAATACAAAATGACCCAAAACTGCAGAAATATTCCCTAACCTTGTGTTTGGATGAAGAATTTGAAATTATTAGATTTTATGTGTTAAAATAGTAAAAGAAAGAATTTTAAATGTCAAATAAGAGAGATTTGTATGATAAATGGGAGGAATTTCAAATGACACGTGTTGAGAGAGAATTTCAACATTTCTCTTTTATATTTAAATTTTTAGGTTATTATTTACAATTCCTCTCTTACTTACAATTTACTTAACATACTCTATTACAATTTTGAGAATTCTAAAATTCTCCATCCAAACACAAGGTAATATTTTGCTTTTACCATTTAAAATGTACATATAAATTGCATAGTAAGCTGTTAAATCTGGACATAATTTGAGAATTCCCTGCTGTAATGGTTAGTTTTCTGAGGATTCTTGTGTGGAAAAATATATGCTTGATCAAACTGAATCTTATGTTAAGAACAGAGTCAATCACTTCCATTAAGTTAGGTCAAACCTGTAAGTATGCATTGTTTGTTTGAGGTGAACTGTTTTTATGTTACTCCTATGGAAATATTATTTTATCAATCTGAAGGTGTTTTTTTAACAAGATCTTCTACATGGGTTGTGATATCTCTGGTACAACATTGATATCAACCTGAAAATTTTTTTGGTGCTTTTCAACTTGATTTTTAGGCTTAATTTAAATGTAATTGCATGCTAATGTGGAATCCTTTTTCTTTTTTCCATCAGGCGTTTTCGCAAATGCGCCTCTCAGAAGCTTCTGCACATTTGGGTTCCTTTTCTGCACGAATTAAGGAAGAACCAATGTACTTACAGACAAATGTAGGGAGAGAGGGGCAGATTGGGACATCATGGATTAGTTCTACTGCTTCAAAAGCTGCTGATGCTGTGCTTTCAACCTGCCCCTCTCCTTATGAAAAAAGATGCTTGCTGCAACTTCTTGCGGCCACTGACTTTGGTGATGGTGGATATGCAGCAGCAAACTATCGAAGGTTTTATTGGAAAATTAATTTAGCAGAGCCTTTACTCTGTAAAGAAAATGAGTTGCATTTAGGTAATGAAACTTCGGACGATGCTTCACTTTTGTCTGCACTAGAAAAAAATAGGCACTGGGAGCAGGCAAGGAACTGGGCCAAGCAATTGGAGGCCAGTGGTGCAGCCTGGAAATCTGCTATGCATCATGTTACTGAATCTCAGGTAAAGTATTTAAGGCTGTAAAGCTGTTTGTGTTTTGGATTAATTCTTATAGACTGTAACCTCAAAGGAGGGGAAGTCTTGAGCTTATATTTAAAGTCTTAATCAATTGAGTGGTTTATAGAGAGCCCCATAATATTTAATTCAAGGTTTCTTTAATTCATGTTGTTGATATTGTGACAGATGCTTGATCTGTCTGCTCTTCATATTGTCTCTCAATAAGTATATTCTTTGTCTGGCAAACTTAATATCAGATTAATTACTATTACATTGCTGGATGGATAAAACTCATTTTAATGCAGACACTAGATTGGAAATTACAAATTTATGGGTATAAATAACGTCTTTTTGTCATGTACCCATGTTACATACAATGTTATTCTTTAATCAATACATCTTCTATATGTGATTCTGTTACTTGCACAGAATTGTCCAATTGATTTATCAAGTTCATTCACTCATACTGTAATTATCTTGTTTTAATAAACTTTGGTGCAGATGACCATTTCATTTGATCAAATGGATGGCTCACATGTGTTGAAAATAATGAGTTTTTTAATGATAAATTTCATTCTTTAATTAGTACATTGGACATCTCTAGAAGTTTATGAAGTCAGATGTATATTAAATTAGCTTAGTTCTTGCTGTAAATCTGAGCTCTGACAGGTCTTATAATTTATCTTTGCCATTTTACATGAATTTTTTTCTCTGACAGATTTTAGCAATTTTAGTTGAGAGTTTTGCATATTTCTCATGAGCGCTTTCCCCTCATCTTTCTCTGCCTCTTCTGCAAATCTTAGGCTGAATCTATGGTAGCTGAATGGAAGGAGTTTCTTTGGGATGTGCCAGAAGAGAGGGTTGCTTTATGGAGCCACTGCCACACTCTATTCATCAGATATTCCTTCCCTCCTCTTCAAGTGTGTTTGGTTTCTAGTTCCGTCAATGTTCAGCTAAAGATATATGATATGTTGTTTTATGGAGAAAGTTTATTCCATTGTAATGATTGCAGGCTGGGTTATTTTTTCTTAAACATGCTGAAGCTGTTGAGAAAGAACTTCCTGCAAGGGAGCTTCATGAACTTTTACTGCTTTCTCTGCAATGGCTAAGTGGGATGATAAGTCTTTCCAACCCGTATGGAACATATTTCAAAATTACTTTCTGTTTCAACTTTAGTTAATGCTTTACTTATCATGTAGCTGAATTTTTCAGTGCCTGTCCGTTGCAACTTCTGCGTGAAATTGAAACCAAAGTATGGCTCTTAGCTGTTGAGTCTGAAACTCAGGTGAAGAGTGAAGGAGACTTCAATTTTACCTTTTCTATCAGGGAGAATGCTATTAAGAACGACTCCAGTATTATTGACCGAACTGCAAGTATAATAGCAAAGATGGACAACCATATAAATACAATGAGGAATAGGACTGTAGAAAAATACGAGTCCAGGGAAAACAACCAAATCCCTCCCAAGAATCAAGTGGTTGATGCTGGTCTTTCAACTACTTTTGGTGGGAGTACAAAGACAAAAAGAAGGGCCAAAGGATACATGGCATCAAGGCGCCCACCTCTTGAATCAGCAGATAGAAGTGCTGATGCTGATGATGGCTCCAGTACGCTAAGTTTAAAAAATGAGTTGCAGTTGCAAGAAGAAAACTTAAAAGTAGAAATGTCTTTTTCTAGGTGGGAGGAAAGGGTTGGAGCAGCAGAGCTTGAAAGGGCTGTACTTTCTTTGTTGGAATTTGGGCAAATTACTGCCGCCAAGCAACTACAGTATAAGTTCTCTCCTGGACAAACACCATCTGAGTTTAGACTTGTCGATGCAGCCCTGAAGCTTGCTGCTATTTCAACTCCTCATAGCAAAGTATCAGTGTCAATGCTTGATGAGGAAGTGCGTTCTGTTATACAGTCATATGGTATACTGAAGGATAAGCAACGAGTTGACCCACTGCAGGTAATTGTCCAAACGCTCACCTCTTCCCCTCTCTCTGTTCTTGCCGTTTTTTTCATTGATGATAAGATATGTGTACCAATACAATATTTTGGAATATGGACATCAATGATAGGTTTTGGAGAGTCTGGTGACCATTTTTACTGAAGGCAGTGGGCGTGGACTATGTAAAAGAATAATAGCAGTTATAAAAGCTGCAAATGCCTTGGGCCTGTCATTTTTTGAGGCGTTCAACAAGCAACCAATTGAACTACTACAGCTGCTTTCTCTTAAAGCACAAGAGTCCTTTGAAGAGGCATATTTTCTGGTGCAGACTCATCCGATGCCAGCTGCAAGTATTGCTCAAATACTTGCAGAATCTTTCCTAAAGGTTTTTTTCATCATTTATTATTTTGATTCTAGTTAATAATGTTTTTCCTATGTTGTGGTGTGTGGTAATTGGTAAATATGTTACATCCTTTTTTTATCTTGGATGGGTTTTTTGTGGGTTTGTTGCCTATCAATATATAGAGATTAACCAGGATTTGTGAATTGGGGTCATTTTGATTTACAGTTTTCTATTTGACTTGTCAGTTATGCATATGTCATGTTAAAGCTAAATGACTCTGTTTGGCTATAATTTTGTGAAGTTAATAGGATTCATATAACTATATTGCTGTATTAAATTATTTATATTGTCCAGGGTGTGTTGGCTGCTCATCGTGGAGGATATATGGATTCACAAAAGGAGGAAGGGCCTGCTCCGCTGCTGTGGAGATTTTCAGACTTCTTGAAGTGGGCAGAGCTTTGTCCCTCTGAACCAGAAATTGGGCATGCTTTAATGCGTTTGGTGATAACTGGACAAGAAATACCGCATGCATGTGAGGTATCATGTTAATAATTGTCAGTCTTCCACATTTTTTTTTCACTATAATGTCCAGAAAATGGTGAACTATATCAGATTTTGCTGGGAAAATTCTAATTTATATCGATTTTTGAGGTGATGATTAATGTAGATAATTGTGATGGCAATCCCCTCATTCTTCTTTTTTTTAAGAAGAAATTTGAAGGGAAGAATATTACAAAGAGAGAAAATACTCCTTAAAACAGCAAAAAAAAAATAATAAAATAAAATAAAAAAGAAAGGTAAACAAGGAACAAAAGACAACAATGTAGTAAATCTGCCCAGTCCTCAACATCTCTGTGAGGGACACCTCTCTAAAAAAGGGCATGTACTTTACTGCATGTGGAAGCCACACCTAATCTCATCTCATAGTAACTGCTTATCTGAAGAGATATCCTTAAAAATGCAAGTTATGCTTCACCCAAATCTGCCAAGGTGTAGCAAATATTGCAATTTTCCACAACACTTTGGCTTCTTCACTTCTACCAAAATTAGTAAATCTGGTCCAAGTACTTGGGACAGACCCAACTTTCTTCAGAAAAGCCAAGCAAAGAAATAAAACATTAGCAGCAGAACAATGCAAGATAAGGTGAGGAACAGATTCTGATCTTGCACTTTACATAACATAATACATGTATCAGGGGAAATTTCCTTATGTGGCCTACACACCTGAAGCATGTCATTGGTATTAATTCTATTAAGCACAGCTATAGAAATAGAATATCTAATAGCTTTAGACCTCCAAAGGGGTTTATTCAGGTGGAAATGGAGTGTTTATTTACTCAAAGGATGGGTTAAGAATTGAAAAAATAATAATTTGCATATAAACACCCCAGAAGGATCAACAGACCAAATTCTTGTATCTGGACTGGAGGACAAACAAACGGAATCAAGGAGACTCAAAAGAACCTCCAATCTGGAGGATTTTCTATCATTGAAGTTATGAAGAAAATGATGATCCCAAGAAACAATGAAATCATGGATACTATACAAATTTTGGATAAGAGAGTGGTGTAAGGAAGGTAGACAAAAAAAGCCAAGGGAAAGCCAAACTAAAAGAGGAACCTCTTACTCTTATCCAATGGTCCTCCCAAAACTTGATATGTACCTACTTTTAAGGGAAGCAAAGACTTAAAGACCGTGTGGCTATGTGAAATAAATTTCCAAGTACTAGAATAAGAAGCTCAGGTTAATCAGCATTTCATTCATTCTGGTCTATGCCATGCTTACTCTGGATTACCTGATGCTTTAGGGAATGAGATTCCAAAGAAAAACACCCCACTTACCTGCTAGAGCATTTCGCAGGACCCAAACCCCCTTGTTTTCTTGGACGAGTCAAACCTCCCAGCCTACTGAATGT
The DNA here is from genome assembly GCA_026901365.1 of Sesbania bispinosa. NCBI lineage: Eukaryota > Viridiplantae > Streptophyta > Magnoliopsida > Fabales > Fabaceae > Sesbania > Sesbania bispinosa. The sequence goes on from QLOH01000344.1 coordinate 296,891, forward strand.
CACTTCTCAACTTTGTATCACCCAACCAGAGAAAAATATCCTTCATAATCCTTCCTGTTGAAGTTGCAAGTTCCACTAGAATACAGAACAAACATAAGTGGTGGAGAGGAATGCCAGACAGCAAGCATGGATAAGAGTAACCCGACGTTCTAAAAAGAAATAAATTGCTGCCTGAATCTTTATGAGATGAATGTCACGAAATTGATTGTGGGATTAAAAGTTTGGATTATGCACATAAATTTCCATACTATTACAGGATTGTATTATACTCTAGCAGAATGTCTTAAATTAACATACAATATCCTTTTTAAAGTAAAGAAATTATCAACTATTTGATCACATGTTCTTGTTTAAATTTCCTAAAATTTGGCATGCAACAAGATTGTTATAATTTGCTCATAGTAGCTGGAGAGACCACAACCAATTTCTTTTGTTTTTTTTTTTTTTTTTTTTTTTTTGTGGAGTAAGAGTCTCAACTTTCAAGTCTTACCATGGTATCTATTGATATCCTATATATATTTGTGTGTGTGGAAAATGCCTTTTCTATGATCCCAAACTACATTGGTTACTGATTTGTCAATTATAGGTTAACAGACTGATATTTTGTTTTTCTAAACAAAAAAAACAGGTTGTTATTTTGTCAACCAATTGCTACATGTTAACCAACAATTGACCCATCACTAACCGGTGTGTGGTAGAATTTCAGTTGTAGAAATAATAGATCAGTGTGGAGTAAGCAAATTAGTTTATTATAGGGGTGAAGAATGAACCTTAATCATTAAGTCTTATCTGAATGGTAAGGATTAAATTACCACTTAAACCACAAACTTTATGCCCTAACCATTCTTACCAAATACTATTTTTAAGATTTGCTTCTCTTTATCTATTGACAACTTGGTAACCAATGATATTGGTTGCAATGCCCCTCTTCTTTTGAACTGTTGTTGTGCTCTGCCTTTGGGTGGAACTTCTAAAGAAGTACTTCTAGGTGAAAAAAATAGCATGAATTAAGGAGGTCAAGTGCATTTAACTTCTCCATAAGTTAAAATTAGTTATTTTTGGAGGAGTTAAATGAGAGAGCTTTTGGAGTAGGTGGTCTACAAAGACTAATTTTAACTTATGGAAAAGTTAAATGCATTTGACCTCTTTGATTCATGCTATTTTTTTCACCTAGAAGTACTTCTACAGAAGTTCCACCCAAACAGACTCATAATCTGGATAAAGGAAATATAATTAGAGAAAGTATCTTGATGATTCTGTCGAGCCATTCTTTGTCTTGAAGTTGACACTGTTCTTCCTCATGACATTGGCTTTCAGGTTGAGCTTCTTATTCTGTCTCACCACTTCTACAAATCATCTGCTTGCCTTGATGGAGTTGATGTTCTTGTGGCCCTTGCTGCGACTAGGGTAGACGCTTATGTCTTGGAGGGTGATTTTCCATGTTTGGCTCGCCTGATAACTGGAGTTGGAAATTTTTATGCTCTCAATTTCATTCTTGGCATTCTTATAGAAAATGGTCAATTGGATCTTCTTCTTCAGAAGTATTCTGCTGCTGCAGACACAAACACAGGCACTGCTGAGGCTGTCAGAGGATTTCGAATGGCTGTTCTTACATCTTTGAAGCATTTCAACCCTAATGACCTTGATGCATTTGCCATGGTTTGTATTTTTTTATATTGTTGCATGTCAGCTGTTAACAATTTTGTCTATGAATCATATATACATAAATATATAGATTAATAGTTTTATGCTGCTGACGTACAAATAAAATTCATTTATACAATTATTCAATACCTATTGTTTCAGAATAATTTAGTCTAGTATGTGCCACTTTTTGTGCCCTTCACAGTCAAATTATTTAATATATATATATATATATATATATATATATAAACTGATGGATTATTGAAGTATTTAAATTTCACTGTTATCCTGCTTTATAATATACCAATACATATGGTGTTTCATATTGTGTGTTAAAATGTCTTAGATTTTGGACCTGTGCCTAACTCAACCCCAAAAGCTAGCTTGTAAGGTGAGGATTGCTCAAGGCTTATATATCACAATTTGGCCTTATCTCTAGGCAATGTGGCGGCCCAATAACAACAGATTATCTAGGATAAGGCTCTGATACCATCTTAGATTTTGGACCTGGGCCTAACTCAACCCCAAAAGCTAGCTTGTAGAGTGAGGACTTCCCAACACTTATATACTATCATTTGGCCTTATCTCTAGGCAATGTGGGACTCTAACACACCTCCTCATGCCCAGGACTGGACATCTGGAGCGTGGACAACTATATGGGTAGCAGCCCAACAACAACGGATCATCTAGGATAGGTTCTGATACCATATTAGATTTTTTGACATGGGCCTAACTCAACCCCAAAAGCTAGCTTATAGGGTGAGGACTGTCCAAGACTTATATACCACAATATGGTCATACCTCTAGGCAATGTGGGACTCTAACAAAATATTAATTGCTTTTTCCAAGCGTTGACTTAAAAAGTGGACAAATTGCTTTTTCCACTTGCTCAGAAAGTTTTCTCCTTTGTTTCTTGTTTCTCTGTTAATCGAAGTCATTGATGCTTAGCATCTTTCAAGCAGGAGCAAACTCTGAAACAACTGGATTAAAATATGTGATAATTTATTGATTATTATTGTGTTCTTTACAGGTCTATACTCATTTTGATATGAAACATGAGACAGCCACTCTCTTAGAGTCTCGTGCAGAGCAATCATGTGAGCAGTGGTTTCGCCGCTACAACAAGGACCAGAATGAAGACTTACTGGATTCCATGCGCTACTATATTGAAGCTGCTGAAGTTCACTCTTCCATTGATGCTGGCAACAAAACACGTAGGGATTGTGCTCAGGCTTCCCTTCTGTCCCTTCAGATACGTATGCCAGATTTCCAGTGGCTTTATAGATCAGAAACCAATGCTAGACGTGCGTTAGTTGAGCAGTCTCGTTTTCAAGAAGCTCTAATTGTAGCTGAAGCTTATAACCTGAACCAGCCAAGTGAGTGGGCTTTGGTACTCTGGAATCAGATGCTCAAACCTGAAGTAATGGAGGAGTTTGTGGCTGAATTTGTGGCAGTTCTACCTCTTCAGCCTTCAATGCTGATTGATTTAGCTAGATTCTATAGAGCTGAAGTGGCTGCCAGAGGTGACCAATCCCATTTCTCTGTCTGGCTCACAGGAGGAGGGTTGCCAGCTGAATGGGCTAAATATTTAGGAAGATCATTCAGATGCTTACTGAAGCGGACAAGGGATTTGAGGTTGCGGATGCAATTGGCTACTGTGGCAACTGGATTTGGGGATGTCATCGATGCAATCACAGCTGAAATGGATAAGGTCCCTGACAATGCGGCACCACTGGTGCTGAGGAAGGGCCATGGTGGAGCTTACCTCCCTTTGATGTGAAACTTTCTACTCTAGATCATCATGATGATTGGACAAACCACATTGAACAGGAAGTTGGTTCTTGAGCCATTGCTGGGTTCAAAACAATAAGGGGTTATTGCAGTAAAACATTGAAGGGTGCTGAGCAGAAACCAAAAAGGTTGGACAAAATGAAAATTGAATTGTTTGTTGAAAGAAGTGAAGATGTATATGGTTATATTTTTTGGTTGAGTAAATGCTTGCCGGTTGTATATTAGGCAAACTGTATCTGTAGCTCATTCTTGTAAACACCCTTCTAGTTTTGTTTTCTCCAAAATTTTTTGCAGGGAGAGGAGAGGGTAGTTTATTGTCGGTTTTGAGGCCTGTAGAATAGAATAGAATGCCCCATTTGTTTCTATTTGTTATTTTTTTTTTTGCTCCAAAATGTATAGTTGTTCCTGTACATCAATATAAAAATCCATTTGCCATGTTTTACACAGATGCTCCAATTCTTTCAACAAAATATTCATGAGTAGTGCTGCTTTCACACACAAATGATTGATACCTTTTTTACTTCCTTTGTTGTTGCTGTGTCCCATTTCAACACAAGCCATATTTCGCAGCATTAGTTTTTTGATAAACGAGTTATCTTCGGTTTGCTAGCTGCTAAAAGACTAGTACGCTTCATTTTTTAACCACTTCAATTGAAAGAGGCAATTTTTGCCATGCTTTAAAGCCATCTTTGACTCATACGCCCTCTCCCTGCTTTTCCATCGAGAAGATGAGCGGATGGGAGTGGAAGTTAATTTTTCATTTTAATTTTTTCTTTTCAAATTTTTAAAAACTAGGAAAACAATCAGATTAGCATGTAACCCTTGAGTGGATGGGAGTGGAAGTTAATCTCTCTTTTTAAACATTTTAGCTGTATAGAAGGCAACAAAACAATTTCTTTTGAGCTTCAGGTCCCTACTATTTCAAGGTCGTTATAAAGTGTAAATAATCTCTTTGTTGTTGGAGGCATGCTTCCTTGCTTTCCTCTCAATTAAGTGACGTGTTTTGTCTTAGCTAGGTTTGTTTACGAGTAATATCAATTTGGTTCTTTAAATACAATTATTATTAATTTAATTTATCAACCATAAAAGGTGAGACTAAAATAGTTATTTTTGTGAGATGAGACAAATAGTTTGTTACAAATTGTGAAAATATTGTTAATAAAACATTTTATTATAAGAATTAAACTAACGTTATTTTTATGATTTAGAGATAAAATTTAAGGGTGATGAATTAGATTGGATCAATTTTGAACAAAAATAAAAATTTAGTTAGATTAAGTTTTATTTAACTCGAACATGATTGACTCTTGTGAAGGATATCTATAGAAAAAAAAATGATTGAAGTGTGGTGGGAGTGAGTTTTATCAAACCAACCAACCCAATCATTATTGTAACTTAAGTCAAGTGACCAAGTTAGAAGTAAAACCTAGCATCGCAGGGATCGGAAATGAAATAGAATCATCATCCCTTGGGGGTATTTCTCCCTCTATGGGAGGGCTTCCTACTACTTCAAGTGATTTCTCCCATCCACTCTAGGCTGGTTACCCTCTTCCTATTGAGAGTTTTTCTCCACTTCATCCTCCTTCCCCACTCAACCACCACTTCCTTTTCTCTGATCACCACCTCCGTAACCTCTAGCCCCTCCTCTAAGATTTTGTCATTTCCTCCTTTTTTTAACCATTGTTCTCCCATTGAACCGATTCTGTTATTAGCGTTTTTCTTAGTATTTTTCAACACCATTTTGCTCAAATATGCTACATTTTATGCATCTTTACTATTAAAGCAAGATTTTGTAGCACTTTTTTACTCTGTTTAGTTACGATTAATACTATGGATCTTTTTACTTTGAGATGATGTTGGGCACGCGTCAATCTAAAAGAAATAAAAAAAAGAAAAAGAAAGAAAAGTCCAAGGCTCTTTTTTATAATGAAAGACTATGATTTTATTATTTTTCTGTTGTTTTAAGATTGTTAAACGGGTTAGATGCATGTTTGGTTTTTTTGTTTTGATTTATAATGCATTGTTGTAATACCCTTTATTTAGCATCTTACAAGCTTTGTAAGTGTCATTGAACATTCTTGCAAGCTTTGTACATGTTGTTTGACATTTTGCAACGAATGATCTTTGGACAAAAAAAAAGTCAATTAATCAAATTCATTTTTTTAATCTTTTATAACTTTGTGATATACTTAAAAATTTTAATATAATAAAAAAATAATGTTTTATATTACAACATTCTAGGAAATTTGATCTATTCAAATTTAAATAAAAACACAAAATTCAAAATTCGAAGCAATTGAGATTATGTTACTAAATCCAAAACTCTAAATTGAATTTAACCAATTAGCCACAACCCATATGTTAGAACAGGTCGATTGGATCAAATTAGACCTATTGTCACTGTTAACTAAATTGACTTTACCTTGTATAATTAAAGGGACTAAGATGGGTAGTAATCCATTGTTTTTACTTCTTGAAGAGTGAGGAGTTTGTGTTAATTGGTTTTCTTATTTCTTTCATTCTTTGATGAAAAAGATGCATGCAATTATTATCAATAATTATAAAAATATCATCTTATTTTATAATTTTCAAAGATTTATAGATAAAATAATAAAAGCAATAAATTTATTTTCACAACTTTCGGTTCAAATTTTTTTAACAATTTTGATAAAATTATCCCTTAATATTGAGGATAAGATTTCCAAAAATGATTTTTTTTAATTAAAATAGAACGTCTTTATTGTTCATTTATACTTCTATATAATTAATACTTCCTATTTTAAAAAAACTTTTTCAACCCTTAGGTCTGTTTGGTTTAAATGAGGGGGAGGGGAGGGGAGGGGAGGGATTCTAATGAAGGGGAGGGAAGGTGAGATGATATTTTATCTTGTTTTGTTCGAGGAGGGGAGGGAAGACCTTTCTTGTTTGGTTCACAAGAGGAGGAAAGGAAAAATAAAACTAATTTACTTTTATATCTTTTTACTTTTATAACATCCAACTTTATTAATATAAGTGGAGTCAATATTTAAGTAATTTTAATTGTTTTATTTTAAACCCTCTCTCCTCCCCTCCAAATCCTCCACTTTTGGAGGGGAGGCAAAATGCTATCAAGAGGGATTTTGGCCCCCTCCCCTCTCCTCCCCTTCTAAAAAATTAAACCAAACATAACAACCCTATTATAATCCCTCCTCCTAAAAAATTGAACCAAACATAACAACCCTATTATAATCCCTTCTCCCCCCCCCCCCCATTCCCTCCAACCAAACAATAGAGATGAGGACAAGACTTCCAAAAATAGATTTTTTTATTAAAATAAAAGGCATTTATTGTTCATTTATACTTTGATATAATTAATACTTTCTATTTTTATAAGAAAAAAAATCCATTTTTGAAAGTCTTGTCCTCATCTCAAAGGGCTAATTTTATCAAAATTGTTCTTTAAAAACAATAAACAATAAAAATAAAGTTGTTATAAATAATTATGATATAGTGAATGTCCATCGAATTTAGTTTTATTTAATGACTTTAACTATTTTCTAATAGAAGAAATGATCTTGAAAAGATATTGTATAAGTGTAGGTTCTTATTATAGATTAATTTGTTTCATTTATTAACTCTCATTCACTTGTATAAATACTCTCATATGTGAATGGAATAAAACACGACCAACCTTCGGTCTCTTCTCTTATCTTTCTCTTTCCTCTCTACTCTCTACTTTTATATATTGTCAGCATTAGTTTCATGACACGTTATCATCACGAAGCTCTACGCATTATCATAAGAAGTCCTACATTTCTGCGGAAACCAAAAGTATTACTATTATTACAAGAAATCTTGGGTTCCTGCATAAAAGGTATGATTAGCTTTTTTGGCATTCATTATCTTAAATTGAAATACATCTTTGAGGATGAAATTATGTCTCAATCTACCGATTGATCATGTAGATTTTTATAATATTTTTAAATATGAAATTATGCTTTTAGCTTGCAAATCAAGCATATAAAAAAAATCAAACCAAATGAGCCCTGTTAAAGAATATATCTATCTACCATCGAGCACGTTGATCGACTAGTAAGAGGTTGTTCCAGCTTAACAGGCGATCTCGAGTTCGAGCTCTAGATATGCACCTTTGTTAAATACTTGGAGGGAGAGCTTTGCCGTCTATAGAGGTCTTACCCGGCTCAAACAAGATTGTCTCCTGTGGAGGATACATGTGTTCTTGGAAAAAAAAAAAAAAAAGAACATATCTATCTAATCATACATGGCCAAAAGGGGCTCGCTATCAAATAAAGCAAGGAACCCAAAGAGAGACGGAATAAATTTGAAGTTAGCCAGAGAGGGAAATGAGACATATTATTTGACTATAATTCATCAAAGAATCAAGGAATACTAATCTCAATTCATATTAATGTCATGCTTCTCAAAAATCAATACATAATATCCTTATTGTAGAAGTTGGCTAACCCTGAACAAGGTTATAGTCCACGGACTAGCAAGAAGGGAAATAATCAGATACAATATTGTTCCTAACGCTTAAAATTGAAAAACAAAAAAATGGGAAAGGGTATACTGTATTTAAGAAAATATTGCGTTTGGCAAAAGGCACTAAGGGAAGAGAAAAAAAAAAAAAAGCTGGGACAAAAATTCTTAATCCTTACTTTTCTCTGAGTTTGTGTACTGAGCTACTGTAGGACGCCTCTCAGCAAGGAAACGTTTTGTGCCCTCAAGGACACCAAAGAATATTGAACCACCTATGCCTATCCATAGTACCCTTGGCCCAACACCCTGCAGTAAATGTAAGATCATAATTCAGTGTGTGTTTGGTTTGACGTTGAAACTGACCAAACTTAAGTTTGGATTTCTCAAAACAACTATTTATAGCGTTGGAAACGTGAGTTTACCACGTTTCAACACTAAATCAAACATTTATAAGCACCAAAATAGATTCTTGTCACGTGGCTGCATCTTTCTGAACATGCACAGGGAAGTATAAGATAAACTGATAAAGTGCATGCTTTGGGGAGGATTTGGATCATGCTACTTTACTACTCAAGCTACAATGCATAGAAGAAAACACAGAAAACCCATACCTTCAGAAAGGCACGAGGTCCCTCTTCCTTAATAATAGTTTGAACACAATCTACGATTCCGTTATAACGGTTTGCAGATCCCTTGAAGAGGAAAATAAGAACTTTGTGAATGACTTGATAATTGACACTGAATATTCTTAGTGATTTGCTTGGAGATCACCCATGCACAAAAGGTATCCGTATGTGTGTGGTGATAGATGGTTATCTAGTGTGTGTGTGTGTATAAACCAGATTATATCTTACCTGAATCATTAACCTTGTCTTAATGACATCAAGGGGAGTAGTTATAGCTCCAGTTAGAGCACCTACAAGAAACAAGGTGACCAATCACATCTTAACACAAGGCGAATTGGACTTACCATAATACTTAAGTACTTAACAAATCAACACAAAACCAAACATAGCAATTTATCATTTACCTCAAAGAATCCTTATTTGGTTTACCGCATAAGCCCATTTCCCCACCCCCTAGCAAAATTATAAAGAGAAATGGAAAATACAAGCAACAGTGCAACACACGTTTGTGTCTGAAATTTCGTGGATGCAAGTCTTGTCTACTCAGTCATGCATGTACATCATATACAATAAGTACGTTATTACCGTATAAAACTAAATTCTGTTTATCTTGCTGCTCTACCTACTGATTTCTCCACTGTGTAACAAACCCTAGAGTTCTATATAGATATATGAATCGGAGATAGCAGATGATTTACTTTCCTCTCACATGAAGACATCTAGTTTGACTGTGTGACTGTGTCACCTTGCAAAGAAACCTAGTTTGACAAAAATAATAAGGAAAGAAGATTCATGGTACTAATTCTACATGTTAAATGTTGTTACTTGTTAGTTTCACACAACCACACACTTAAAAGATTGATTCATATGATGATTGGTGAGGATAAAAAAATGGCTTTTAAGTCCCTTGCGCAAAAGCCTCTAGGCTTGAAGCACAGTTAAAGCATAAGCTCATGGCTATCTAGTGTTGAAACTTAATATGTATGCATATCCACATATTACTATATGTATATATATAAGGTTAGGCCTATAATATCATTTGTTTACCTGCAAAAGCACCAATAATTGCATTTTCTGGGTCATTCAGATCTCTTCGCGCCTAGCAAAAAGGAATGCAAGTCACATCACCAATCATGAAATGATATAGAGGAGCATTGATTTTGTTGAATTCATGCAACTAATTATGGCCACAAAAGAGAAGGAACTAAGTTCTAATAGTGAAACAACTACATGAAATGAGAGGAAGTTTAAAATATTGTGAGGTCCAAAATTATAATGAATAATAGAAATGGGAATGGAAAATTGTGCCATGTAAATAAAAATACAAAAAAAATATAAAATGTCTTTAAAACACATACAGATAGAAGTTGAGGAATTTACCGCAAGCTTATAACCTATTCGGATCTGCTCATAGATGCAAAACTGAATAGCATCAAAAGGCAAATCTCGCAATAAGAAAGATCCATAGCCCTGTGATTTCAATTTTCAAATATCAAAATCAAAGATACATTAAAATATCATCACAGACATGGGGATAATAGAATTTATCATAAAATCTTAAAAGGAAGAGATAGTGAATTTCATACAGCATAAAATCCTTTAAAGCCTTCCTTAGATGCAATAAAGCGAACAGCACCAGAAGCTGAAGTATACTGCCCAGTTTGCATTCGTTGCTTAACAACCTGAGGAGCATTAAAGAATATGAATTTGTCCAGTGAAACAGTCTTCAACAATGGAAATATCAATTTCACAAATAAGAGAATATATCAACCTCTGTTGGAACACGAACCAATGAAGCAGCAATGCCCCCTATGGCACCTGCAGTCTATTGAAATTTAAAAACCCAGTGAAAGATTTTTATCCCCAAAAAAATAAACATGAACATCAAGAGAATTATGTGCCAGCAACAAAAGAATGATAACATAGACAAAGCATCAACTCCAGCACAAGCCAAATAAATGCAAGAGGCTTCAGACCATAATTGGCCAGACTTCAGACTCGAAAGCAATGAGAGACTAGACTATTGAGTGGAAATACCAAGTATGTGTCTTGTTCTAAAGTTAATATAGCATACATATTAAAACATTTTGAACCAAATGCTCAAATTTGGTAATAGGTCTTTAATTTGCTAGAATCTTCATCATATGCCAATATCTTAAGATCAATGTTTATATAAGAAGTATCTTACTAAATGAGCAAAAGCACTCAGATTCTCAGGAAATATCCTTAGCAATTTCTGCTTTATAGGTTCATAAACTCCAACAAATAGAGCAGACGCCCTGCACATTTAAAGGCAACACAAAGGTGTTAAAGAAAGAACGACTGAACTTTATCCCACTATATGGGGTATAAATGCAAATATTGCCTATATGCTCATAGTCTCATACACCCTAAGGCAAGCAAGAACTCAAGACCACTCTAGTGTAAAGAGCCTTGTACTTCACCGAATGAGCTACCAAGAATCCAAAAGTGAAGAATAATCTACATTAGGGGAATACAATATTAAAAGAGAGCAAATGATGGCTTAGGAGTATCAATAAATCTCCAACATGGAGCTTTCAATCTGTTGTTTTTCAACATCAATATTGTTGAGATCCCACATTAGCTAGAGATATGGTCAAAGTAGTGTCTATTATAAAGATTGAGAAATCTTCACCCTATGAGCAGCTCAAATTCTAAGATGGTATCGGAGTCTATCCTAGATACGTTATCGGGCCATCTGTAGATGTCCAATTCTGCAAATTTTACTTCCAATTACAACCAATATTTAAATAAATCATATTTCATAACCTGCTGAAAAATGGACAATTAATTAAAAGAATTATCAAATGTCTCTGCTAAAGTCTAATGATTTAGATTCTAAAGGCAAATACATAATTGATTATTTATATCATAAACAACAAAGCCCTGCTTATTGCAAAAAAAAAAAAAAAATTGAGTGAAGTTACATTTTACTGTCAAAACTATATTATTTGACTCCATGTCTCAATGAAGACTAACTTCCAAGACATACTACCAGAACCACCTACAAAAAGGGGCAAATATTAAATGCCAGCCAGAAGAATTACAATCCCTAGGCCACCTCTCTTCACAAGATGAAAACATCTCTCAAACTAACCATATGAATCTTCTTTTCCCACCGTATACTCTACATAAGAATATGTTATTTCTCAAAGATCTTTGTCACTTAATCAGGAAAAATGGAAGAGACAGAAGCCACTGAGCACTGACAACGTGATTTTGTAGGTAGAAATTAGAAATTCACATACTTTGTTTCCTTTACTTCAAGAAAGAACCTTCATGCAAAAAGCCAAAGATCTTTGTCACTTAATCAGGAAAAATGGAAGAGACAGAAACCACTGAGCACTGACAATGTGATTTTGTAGGTAGAAATTAGAAATTCACATACTTTGTTTCCTTTACTTCAAGAAAGAACCTTCATGCAAAATGCCAGTGTCTCTTGAATTAGGCCACTTTGCAGAGATTCAATAAATCATCATTGATGGAAATAACTTTATATGCCCTAAGCCAGCTAAGAATTTTGTGACTTCTTTCTAAGGTTAGAATTTTCAAATTTTCTAATTAACATACAAAACCTAGAATATTTGAAACATCATGCTATCCATGAGGTTCTCACGGTAAGACACCAGCAAGGTTCCCTGCCAATCCAGAATAAAGGCCTTTCAATATTAGTTTTTCTCCTCCTCGAGCAGCCTAGGAAAAAAAAATAAACATCATCAGCATATTTTATGTCAAATGGGAATATAATTGTGTGGTCACAAACTAAAAAGAATCCCCAAAAATAAGCCATGAAGAGCACAAATAAAAATTTCTGAGCCCAAATTTAGTGTATGAAAAATCTTAGCATAATTCAGAGAAGTCCATTATACTATGTAAATCAACTAAACAAACAACATTCAATACATACTAAATTTTGACAATTGGATATTGCTAATTGCTATTGAACAGAGTATATCTTATCCTATGAAATCATGTTTACATTTTTTCCTTTTTCCTCCTCTTTCCGGAAAAAAAAAAGTTTACTGCATTTTTCACAAGAACTAAGCCTATCTGGCACTGATACAAATTCTCATAACATAACTTGGTACCCAGATTACAGCATCAAACAATAATCAGTATAGCACACAGCAAAGTACAATCCTCAATCTTCATTATAATTTGTTTTGTTACAAAAACCTGCCTGCAGACGTGTTTTTATAGTGTCAATTGGGTATAAAGCTGTTTCAACAACAACTCCAGCTGTACCTCCTGCAATAACACCCTCTGCAAATTCCAGCAGGCTCATCAGAAAGATTGAAATGCAACAGACTCATCAACATCATAGTATTGTCTATCAACTAATCAAGAATCTAAAACACTAACAAAGGGGACAAAAAACTCCAGTTCTTTGCTTCCTAATATTAAGGGTTGGGGAATAGAATCATAGTCTTCGTCAACCTTCTACTTAAGGTAAAGAGGGCCTAATAGTAATTAAAAAATATGATCTTTTGGCATGCGAAAGAAGAAAGGTATTCATCAATGCAGATAAAATAATTCTCTCTTTTAAAAAAAAATTAATAGCATATATTTATCACTCTTTCTATACTTCTGCCATATATTCAGATGTGCCTTATGCAGGTTTCAACATGTACCATGAATACCTAACCTCTATATGGAAGCAGTGAACATTTTATGTTTTTTGTTCCAAATCACTTAAGAACTGTGTTAAAAACAAGAAAAAAAAGTGCGTAAGAACTAAGAAGTCAAAGGAGATCTTATACTTACCAAATAAAGTGCGTAAGAAGTCAAAGGGCTTTTCCTCCCCCATGCTAACTGATGCAAAAGAATTTCTCAGAAGCAAGTTTTGTTTTCTCTTAGTACAGCCATCTGCAAAACCATATAACCTGCTAAAATGAGAAGCAGATAGCACAACCCAGCAGCAGACAGAATGCTAAAATAAGACATGAATATGGGATTCTCACAGTTTACCATGTTTGTGTCTGCTAAAGCATTCACTAGGACTAACAAATATTCTAACCAATCACAAGTTTTGTTTATATACAAAAGTGACATTTCTTTTTCCCTGACCATTGACTAGGAGGTCACATATTCAAGTTGTGGAATCAGCCTCCTGCAAATACAAGATAAGGCTGCCTACAATAGACCTCATAATGGGTCCAACCGACCTTGAACCCACCACCGCAGGAGCTTTATAGCACCAAGTTACCCTTGGCTCTTATTCCCTTCCGGAATATAATCCCATGTCCAGACTTATAAGTGCCAAATCAGTTTTTAACCGTGCTTGTTGTATCAGTACATCATAAATTCTTGTAACAATTATGAGCAGCAAAAATCAACTCTATCAAAAATGCGAAAGTGCAATTTCTCCTTATCCCCCCATATATACTTGTACCCTATAATTGTATTCCCAGTATTCAGCGGCACTACACCAATAGAATAACAATCCTGAATAAAAATATCAAGCAAAATATATATTTCCATCATGCACTTGCATTATTGTTATGAAAGCTTAGAAAAGTGTCAAAGTTTTCCGGATAAATAATTAAATTTTAATAATGTCAAAATTCAATCAGGTCAATCCAACACTTCGGCAAATTTTACATTTTCTATTTGCCATTTTAACTAGCCAGGAAATACAATTTAAAAAAAAAAAAAATCACTTCTTAGTGCCAAATGCCAATAGTAAGAAAACTAATTTGCAATCACAAGTTGAACCTCGATATATGGCTTAAACCTAAGTAGAAGTGATAAACCTTGCATTTATATCATCCCAATAACCCGTGCCTTAAATTCACAGACACATTCATATACAAAGGGTGAAGTGTTACTTACCGGGTAATGAAATGGCAGAGTCTTGCACCCTAACAGACAGTGTAAGGGGACCCATCAAGGTCCAACGACTCCACCACTGTGCAAACAACAAACTAACCGAATTTAGTTAGTATTTAACAAACAAAATATCAATTTTGTAAACAGAGAGAGAGAGAGAGCGAAAACGACTACAATTGAGGTGAGGTTGTTTTCAATATGTTCTGAAGAGAGAGCGAATGTTTACCGCTGAAGTGAAGAGAGTTATAGAGAGCTGATACAGGTGAAGTGCAAGAGATGAGAGTAATGGATAAAGGAGGAAGAGAAGTTCAAAATTACTATCTCTTTTTACCTGAACTAAACTGCCCGTTACTTCTTGCAGGGTTAAGTTTTAAATTCTTTTACTGTATTTTAATTAATTTGTTTTTATTTAAATAAAGTGAAATTACATTTTTTTTATATAAATCAATGATATCTCCTACTAGCTGACTGGAGTCAATCATGCACTCATGCTAGACCATCTAAGAGTAGAGTTGTCACATCACCCGATTGGCTCACTACGGGTTAGGTTAAAAATGAGCCGGGTCGGGTTGGCTCACTTTTTTGGTGAACTGAAAAAATGTCAACCCGGCTCGACCCACCGCAAGTTAATGGGTTAAACGGGCTGACTCACCTAACTTAAAAATTATAAAAATAATAAAAAAGTCAAAAAATTATAAAAAATTATAAAAATGACTTAAAAAATATAAAAATTAAAAAGTGAATCAACCCACCCCAATCCCGCTCGAGCCCAATTTGGCTCGCGAGTTAAGTGGGTTGACCCACTTTTAACCCGTGAAAATGTGAGCATATGTTTTATCAACCCAACTCACTAGTGAGCCGGGTTGGCTCACCGAGCTTAACCCAAATTGACAGCTCTATCTAAGAGCAACTCAAATAAGAAGGACTTATGTTGCTTTTCTGGTTAAGCAATTCTAAACTCGCGGATTTGTTTCCATATGCAAAGACTTGAACATAAGATCTTGTCTAAAATCCAACATGTGTTTATGAATTATTTATAGCCCAAAAAAAAATAACTATATCATGTGTCCTTTGTTTCAATAACAAGTGATATATTTCACTTAAAGTTTAGTTTGGGTGGGAGAAGGAAATAAGAGTAAAAATAAAATGAGAAAATGAGAAAATAAAATTTAAATGAATTTTATATATTATTTATATAAAAAATAAAGAGAAAAAAGTTTATAATTTTCATTCTTTATTTAGATTATTGAAAAATTAGAAGAAAGAAAATAAAAAAATACATAATTACTTTTTCAGTGTTACATCAGTAACATTTGTATTTAACTACATAACTATTTGGATCAAGGCTTCCAAGAGAGCTTAGGTTTTTCTGATTCGCTTCATGCTAAAATTCAAGGCCTTCACCATGGTCTCTAAATAGCTTGGACATCAAATTTCAGGAAAATCAAATGTTTTACTGATTCTACCCAGGTTATCAAGCTAATCACTGAGGAAGATGTAACTTACCGCAGACATGCATCTATTATCCTTGCTATCCGAAAGCTCCTAAGCAGGAACTGGGTTATGAACCTTCAACACATCCTCAGAGAGGGGAACTTCTGCGCAGATCATCTTGCTAAGCAGGGAGCAAAAAATTTAGAAGATCTTCGTATTCTTAATTACCCTCCCCCAGAGCTTTTCAACATTATGTTAGCTGATGCTATTGGGGTGACTCTCACCCGACCTTAGTTTTTCCTTGTTTTCTTCTTTTCTTTTCTTTTATTGTTCTCTTTCCTCTTTTCTGTACCAAAAAAAAAACTACTCATACATGTGAATAATAAAGTTTTCAAAAAATAATGGTTGATTATTAAATAATCGACTATACCATTAGGGCCCGTTTGGTGCACATGATAGGATATGATAGGATAGGATAAGAGAGTTGGATAGTGACATGATAGGATAAGAGCAGGATAAACTCTTATCTTATTCTATGTTTGATATACATCAGGATAAGAAGACAGATATGATTATTTTATATATTTACGTTTGAGATGGACGGATTATGGTAGGATAGGATATAAAGAATATTAAAATGACAAAATTACCCTCATTTCAAATTTAAATTATTTTTTTTGCTTTCAGCAAGCACACATAAATAATTTTTTTTATTAAAATATTTAAATTTATTTTACAAAACAAATTGTTAAAATATTAAAATTAATATCAAAATACCACAAAAAATCGCTATTATAGAGAGAGAGGAGAGAGAGAAGGGAGAGAGGGAGAGAGAGAGAGGAAGCAGAGGGAGGGAGGCAGAGAGAATAGGTGGGAGAGGAGACAAAGGGGAGCAAGAGAGAGGGTTGAGGGAGACGCCTACTCTTCCTTCTCTCATCCCTCTTCCACTCTCTCTCCTCGCTGCTCTTTTCTCTCTCTTTTCTCTCTCTCTTCCCTTTCTTCTCTCTCCCTCTTTTCTCTCTCCCTCTCCTCTCTCCGCCTCTCCCTCCTCTCCTCTTTTCTCTCTTCTCTCTCCCTCTTCTCTCTTTCTTCTCTCTCTTCCCTCTCCTTCTTCTCTTTTCTTCTCCTCCACTTCTCCGCTCTTCCCTCTTCTCTCTCGTTGCTCTCTCTTTCTCCCTCTCTTCTCCCTTCTCCTCCTTTTTTTATCTTATCTTTCCTATCACTCCCTAACCCAGCTCCCCCCTCAGGATAAGAATTACATTAGAATAAAATAATAGGATAAGCAACAAGATAAATTTATCATATCATATTGGTGCAACAACACATGATAAGTGACAGGATAGGATAAAGTTATCATATCCTGTCTCTTATCCTGTACACCAAACGGACCCTTAAAGTAACCGATTGTCTACCCTTGTCTTTTGACATTGATAATTTTCCATATCTAAAAATTATTATTATCTTATATGAATTTATCATTCTACTATGGCAATTCCAAATAATGCATGATTTTGGTCAATTAGGATGAAATTCCCTTTCTTCCTTATCTTTTCTTTCTCCTATGTATTTCCTTCCTCTCAGTTTCTATAAAAACTAGGCTAGTTACATTTTTATCTCTTTACTGTGGATAATGTATGATTCTGGTCTCACAAATTTTTGTGTGAATTTAGTCTCTTAAACTTTTATTATTATTATAACTTAACGCCCTAAATCATTTTCCTCCAACTTAAAACTAAGCTTTTACTTTTTATTCAAAATCTTGAGATATTGAATTAATTAAATTATTTTAAACTTTCTTTCCATCAAAATTCACCAATCAAAACACCAAACTTCATTAAAAAAAATCATTTTTCCTTTTCAAATTTCATTCTGACATCCTATAACGTCCTTCAAATTTTCATTAATTTTCTCACTTTTAAACCTTTAAATTTATTTCATATATTATATCTATAGTAAACTTCAAAATATTTGGATAAAGAATAAAAATTTAAGGGTTTTTAAATTAAACAAAATTGATTGTTGGATAAAATATATTTTTATTCCTTGTAAAATAAGTAAGTTTATGTTTTGGTCCTCATGTTTTTTTTTGCCATTTGCATCACCTTGAAATTTAAAATTTTAAAAAACGTCTTTGTTAATGAGATGACATGCATGGCAAGCCAAAAGAATGTGTTTATGGAAATCGAACCCGGATGCTCCCCACAATCTCAGCATGTGTTACAACCACAACCCTTTGCTTACCCTATAATAGAGACTAACACCTATGTGGCAATTTTTTTAACTTGTTACGTCACAAATAAAGATGTTTTTTCAAAAAAAAAAAGGATTAGATTTTGGGAGGATATAAATAAAATAGAATATTATATAAAAACCAAAACCAACGTTTCACTTATTTTATAGGAAAAAAAAACATATTTAGCCCTATTTATAATATACATACGTACTTAATTAATTGAACTGTACACACAAAATAGCAATTTTTATAAGACAAAAGAATGTCAGCTGCTTAATTAAATTATCATATTTTGCTAAATTATTTTTACTTTTTATATTATTTCAATGTTGAATTTATTACTTAACTCGATAATGCATACTTCCTTTTGATATCTAGACAAGGTGAATTTGAACTCTATTATAACTCATGTACATCATATCTCTGATTATCATAATAATTGAGGCAAAAAGTGAAATGATGACATATCTACCAATATTATTTCAAACATTCACTATTTTTT
The DNA here is from genome assembly GCA_026901365.1 of Sesbania bispinosa. Classification (NCBI taxonomy): domain Eukaryota; kingdom Viridiplantae; phylum Streptophyta; class Magnoliopsida; order Fabales; family Fabaceae; genus Sesbania; species Sesbania bispinosa. Next base: position 315,450 of record QLOH01000344.1, read on the forward strand.
TTCTTTGTTACATGACCCTATAAAAATTTAAATACGAAAACTACTCAGGTCTATTTTCACTAATTCCCTTCTTCCTAACTACATAGTTTTTAGAAAAATGTTGTGAAAATCAATGTGAATCCAATCAAAAGGCCTCCCACCTTGAGCATGGTTCCACTGCTAATGATTGCTACAGGGAATATGCAACTTCCTTTAGATGGGTCCTCTGATACAATAGTAGCTACTCCATTGAAATCACAAGCCTCAACACTTTGGTCATTTATTTGAAAGTATTGGTTGAAAGCATATGAAGCATTGCCAGCTTCATTCAAATCTGCACAAGAACAATCAGGGCCTAAGCTTGTACAATCACCACCTGCACAAGCATAGCTTAGTGCTTCTGATAATTCACTCATGTTCTTGACATCCTTACTAAGGACACACCACTTATGCTCTTGGTACCGAACCCCTTTTGCTCCTATAGGCATTTTGTCTTCTCCTTTACCTGAAAAATCTACATGAAACTTAGGCTTTCCATCATAATGAAAAATACCCCAATGACGCTCAAAGTCACCAGGTGCAATACTCTTTTTGTTCTCATCAAAAAGAGAAAACAGATAGGTATTAATGTGCCCTGGGTGAAGTGGGGTTCCTTTCTTGCTTGCCATTTTCTTAAGGAACCCTTGGTAGAACCTTTTTGCATTTTTTGGATTGGCATTTTTGTCACCATCAGTTGGCCATCCAATTTCACCAATCATGATTGACACATTAGGGTGACCCATCTTTTTCAATGACCAAATAAGGGTATCTAAGTTTGCATCAAACATGTTGTTATAATGATGGTTTTTGTCATCAATTGTTCTGCTTGGACTGTCAAAGAAGGCAAAATCTTTTGGAAAGTCTTCATTTTGATAGAGACTTAGAAAAGGGTATATGTTGACAACAAATGGTGACTTCTTTTCATCAAGAAACTGCACTATTGGTTTCATGACATCATAAATGTCCTTGCGAAATTCTCCATCTGATGGCTTGTTTGAACCAGACTCATACACATCAGCATTTAAAGCCGTAGTCACCTTGATTTTGTCTCCAAAACCAGCCTTATCAATAGCCCTCTGAATATTTTCCATTGCTGGAAATGTGGTCTCTATAAATGAACCATTGTAACTTTTCAAGAACGCCTCATTTCCAACAGATACGTATCTACAATACCATAATGAAATAACTGTCACGGATCAATTATCATAAAAAGCTTAAGATGTTATGTAAAAAGTACATGAACCATAAATGCTAATTTGCATGGACAATGTATAGGCTTGTCTTTTTTTTTGTCCACCGGTAATCCCCGCAGGCGTAGCTGTGGGCAACTCCTCTAACCTTGTAGGTAAAGTTCGTTTGGGGCACAGTACATTCCACTCCGACCAATTATATCTAATAATATTGATTGAAGATGAAAAAATTAATTGATCTAGCTAAGCTAAATTCATGATGTGTTATATGTGAAGAAATACCTGATGTTGACACCTCCATCATGCATATGTTTGGAGACATTGTGTTTAACCCAATCTTCTGCACGACCTTTACTTTTAGACAGTTTCTTCAATTGATCATTAGGAATTCCAACCATGAGTTCAATGTCTGTGCCAGAAAAAGCACTAACAGTCCATGAATCTGCCTCGAAAAGCTTTACCTTTTTAATTCCATTGTCCTTCAGCATGTTCACCACAATGGGAGGTTCCATGGGGTGAGATGCTATTGCACCCCAATTGACACCAATGCCAGGTACAGTCTCTGCTGCTCCATGACCACCCTGTTGTTGGCAATGAGCCAGAAACAGTATCATATAAAACGCCCACATAAGGAACTCGGCTCTGGCCATGGTTGAGCCGATTCTGACGTAGTAGCTAGATTAGATAGCGTGCTTGGTCTACAGTTATATAAAATTAATTCTAAAATCAATGGTTGAAATGACTAACATTTTACAAAAGCACGTTGAATGAAAGTGATTTTAAATTAATTTTATCTGGAGTGTTTGGAATTTAAACCATCGTACTAGTGAAAGTAACAAAGAAGATAAAAGGTTGTTGAGTGAAAGCATCTGTTAAGATTGGATGATCAGCAACATCTTAGCAAATTGGGTGTTCCTGAGTGTTTAAACAGTTATAATGTCTAAATAAAGCATTTGAAGAGTATTGGTTCTTAAGCTACCTGTGTAACTAATTTTCTAATTGTAGTTACTAGTTATGTGTATCTACACTCTACAGTTATTTTATATTAATCGAAAAATTTGAAAATTAGGACAAATAAAATCAGGTTTGCAAGAATCAATTTGTTTTTCATGATTCCATTTAATTGTAGTCAAGGAATAAAATTACAAGCTATAAATTACAATTTACGATAAAAAAATGCAAGACAAAAGATGATATCTTGTAAATTTGTGCCATTTTTTTGGGAGTTGCTTTTGGAACCCCCTTTTGCTATTCACACCCCCCATAATATACCCCCTTCCCAAACTACCCCTACCCCACCCCCACCCCCACCCCCCACCGCCACCGCCACCGCCACCGCCAGCCACCCCCAAGAATGACATATATGCAACGACCTATTTCTCATGCAAAGTGTTGCCTGTTGGCATTAAACGATCCAAGTCTTTTGTCGGACTTGCAATCACTTGCCACTTGAGAATTTCACTATATATCAGCCTCAACCTAGAAGATCTTTGAAGATGGTTGCATGTATCATCAACATTAATTTCGCATGTTATGTGGTAATTAACATTTTCCAATATCTATAAAAAAATATTATTATTAACATTATTTAGTCATATATTATAAATGAAAACAACACAAATAAATAGTTTTTAAAATTTATTTTTGATCTATAATATTACACATATCAATTTTTTTAAAAAAATATAAATACATTAAATATTTTAACAAAATTAATATATATAACTATATATATATGATATTATTTGTTAAATAGTTTAATTAATTAATATATATGTGTATGTGCATGTTAAGTATTATAGTGTCCGTACCCACGCCTCATCATCTCTAAAAAAATGTCTACATTAGCAAATTCGTTCCTCACTTTTTTAGGGTCATATAATTTAGTTCTTGAGAAATAGAAAAATTCAATATAATCTCCGATTTCTTGCTCTGTTTGTCATTATGGTCCAATTATGTGTTTCTCATTTACTTTTTTATGATGTGTAGTCACATTATGGATAAGATCTTCCAATTAGCGGTGACAATATGAGCTAGGTCCGCCGGTCTGGCCCGCACAACCCTCATTTTTCGCGGGGAGGAATAGGATTTTGAGCCCGTAACCCACTTTGTCCTGCCCTGCTTAACCCGCTAATTTTACGGGCCAAAAGTGAGGTGGGGCGGGCCCGACTCGCAGGCTAATTTTTTAAATTAAAATAATCAAAATAATATTAACATAACTAAAATCAAAAATTTATTTGGGTGTTTCATACTTCATAATTATTAGTGAAGTATGGAATCAATTTTCATGTGTTTATAGCATACTATAATTGCCATATCATGTAGGATTATTTTTTTATATAAGAATCAATGAATCACAATTAAATCGTAAATTTATATGTCCTCCCTATAAATATATTTACATTATGATTGTGAAATAAATTTTAAAATGTGACATTATAATTAAGTTTTTATATAAAAATGATTTTAAAAAAAGAAACAATTGTAAAATTAATTAAATATTTTTTCAACTTTTTTCTTTTTTTGCGGGCTGGCCCGCAAGCCAGCACATATGCGAGGCGGATTGCAACTTCCATTCCCATATTCTAAAAGTGGGCCAGCCCGCCCCCACTATTTTTTTTGCGGATCAAAGACGGGCCGATGCGAGGCTGGGCGGCCCGCATTGCCATCTCTACTTCCAATGAAAGAAAGGGAAAAGGAGAAATTAAGGAAGAATAGGGAAACACATGTCACGACAATTGGTGTTGAGATTTTTCAAGCTATAAATTTGATAAAACTACATCATTTTTGTGCCATATGGACACTATAGTGATAAACAATGTGACATAATCTCACTAAATGTGACACGTTATAAAAAAATTAACGGTAAACACATGGTTGAACTATAGTGACAAACAAAGTAAGAAGTTATTATATTGAGTTTTTTTTTCTTCTATTTTTTAGGGATTAAACTATCTGTCCTAAAAAAAGTTAAGGGACAAATTTACTCCTAAAAAATACAACCTATTACACATAAGTATTAGTCTGTTTGTTTTACCGTTGCTATAATGTAAAACCATGATTTTACAGAATTGATTTTAAATCATTTTCGTCCAATGTGCTTCATAAAATGTGTATTACTCATCTCAATAATTAATATCTAAAATAAATTCTACTCAATTGTAAACCTAATATGCGTTAAGCCCACTTAACGAATTTTACTAACATTACGGGTAATTTTATTATATATACTATAGCAACTGTGATCAATTGTCATTCCTAATCCTAGATTCTTAATAATGAAAAAGTCTGTGATATAGTGAGACTGAGTGACCGATTGGCGAATATATATGCCATATGAGTCCTTAACCCCTCCATAAACCCTAATATAACAGGTAACGGACTGGAACTGGAAACTCCACCTCCTACAATTGTTTTTGAAAGTTTCCTCTAGTCTTCCACCCGCTGCCGTAGTCGACGTCGATTTAGTCCAGGTCTCTTGTCGCTTCCTTCTCTCTTCCCCCAATTCTTGGTCATTCTCCCTCTTCTCTTTCACACTCAAACTCCTTTTTTTTTTGTTTCAATCTTATCATTACCCGAGTTGAGGCCTTCATAGCACTGATACGGTTTTGAATGTGATATTAATAGCGATGATTCATGATTCTATTATAAATAATAAATAAGGGTTTTGAAATGCTGGCATTGGATTAATTTCATTCGGTCAGATTATTATTTATTATTATTATTGTTTTGTTCCGCTCGATATGGTGAATGATGGGAACTTAAATTTCTTTAGCAGAAAAATGAGGAAGAAGGTGGACGAACGAATCAGAACTCTCATTGAGAATGGTGTCAAAACAAGGCATAGGTCCATGTTTGTCATCATTGGCGACAAGTCTCGTGACCAGGTCTCTCGCTTTCAAACACCTTATCTTTTTGTAGTAGCGTTATAGTGATAGGCTCCTGAGAATTTGAACAATTTTGGAAAACTTCCATGTAGTGTCAAAGAAATTAAGAGTGGTGCAATTTGAGTGCTAAATGCAGTCGCTACTTTGTGCAGGTTGTAAATCTTCATTACATGCTTAGCAACGCAAAGATCAAATCCAGGCCAACTGTTTTATGGTGTTACAAGGATAAGCTTGAACTAAGCAGGTTCAGTATATAATTGATGGATCTGTCTTGTGTTAATAAACTGTAATATACTGCTGTATTGGTTTGTTTGAGGGATGAGGGTTTACTTGAACTTTATTAAGATGATTTTGAATGCAGTCATAGGAAAAAACGTGAGAGGCAGTTAAAAAAAATGTTGCAGAGGGGTGTTATGGATCAAGACAAAGTTGATCCATATCAATTGTTTGTACAAAGTGGGGGATTAACTTATTGTTTGTATAAGGATTCTGAGAGAGTTCTCGGTAATACCTTTGGGATGTGTATACTTCAGGTATCTTTCCCTCCCTGCTAGCTCAATCTCTTACTTTTCTGGTTGTCTTTCCCTTTTCTTTATTCCTAGATAAATTAGTTTCTTCATTGTCTTTCCTTTTAGGATTTTGAGGCATTGACACCTAATCTCCTAGCAAGAACAATAGAGACTGTTGAAGGAGGAGGTTTGATTGTTTTGATGCTCCGTTCTCTATCCTCGCTGACCAGTCTGTACACCATGGTGATGGTATGAACACAGATTCATCAGCATTAATATTTTTTAGACCTCATTTTTAAAAGAAATTTAGTTCATTTGGTTAATTGTAAAAGTTCTTATAGACTATACTTATAGTACCCTATCTTCTGTTGATCTTGGAGGATCTATGATTTCCTATCCTTGGAAATATAGCCAGAGAGGTGTTAGTCATGGATGATGATTTCCATGTGGTTTACTGATTGCAGGATGTCCATGAAAGATTTCGAACTGAATCCCACTCTCAGGCTACTGGGCGCTTTAATGAGCGCTTCTTATTATCACTTGCTTCTTGCAAGGCATGTGTAGTCATGGATGATGAGCTGAATGTATTACCAATTTCATCTCACATAAGGTCTATCACCCCAATCCCTGTTAAAGAGGTACCCTCGTTACATCTCTAACTATCTATTCCTTTCTCTTTGTCTTTTTACCCTTTCTTTTAGGATGGGGGGTTGCAGATGATTTTGGGCTTTAATGCATGTATCTTGGAAAACATGTTTGTTATTTACTTTGTAAAGATATGGGGGGATCGAAAGACCTAATTTTAAAGTTAGCAATAGTGTAAAATGAATTGTTTTTTTTTTTTTTTAATATTTCCCCAGGTATGAATTCTGACTAAATATATAGTGTGTCTTGGTTGATGCTTTTTGAAGATTATGGTAAAATAGGTCCTTTCCCCTACCTCTAGAGACTAGAGGGCCGGTATTCTTATTTGTCGTGCTTTTAATATATGATAAATGTTTCAAAATCTGGTTGGAAGTTCAAACTTGTTTGATAAGCACAAAGGTTATACTTGCAAAAATGCCAGAGAGAGTGTGCAGAAGGATGTAATACAGTGCTGCATAAAGTAAATCTACTCATCTAGTTCCAGCCCATATTCTCTCAAGAAAGATGTTTGTATTGTATATTTAAATTTTGGTGGAGTTCTATGTAATTATTTTTCTTCGACTTTATGCTTTAGGACTCTGAGGGTCTCTCAGAAGCAGAACAGGACCTGAAGAATCTTAAAGAACAACTAAATGAAGATTTCCCTGTAGGACCCTTGATTAGGAAGTGTTGCACATTCGACCAGGTAGGATTGTTTACCTTTCAACTTTACATTGTGTAGTGTGGTAAACCAAATTGGTTTTTTGGCATGGTGAATGTGAGTTATATATGGTTTTTGTCAATAGGGAAAAGCTGTTGTCACATTTCTGGATGCGATTTTGGACAAGACACTTCGTAGTACTGTTGCCTTGCTGGCTGCTCGTGGTCGTGGGAAATCAGCTGCTCTTGGTTTATCTATTGCTGGAGCCATTGCTGTGGGGTATGATGTTTTTCGGACGTACAGATGTGTTCACCTGTGATAGATCAAACAATTCTTTTTAGGATCTCATTGGAAATTTATCTGTGTAGGTATTCAAATATCTTTGTTACTGCACCCAGCCCTGAGAATTTGAAAACCTTGTTTGAATTTATATGCAAAGGTTTTGGTGCACTTGACTACAAGGTACAGGTTCTCTCCCTTATTGACTTTTATTGCATAAATAAAATACATTTAGTTGCAGAAGTTCTAAGGATGGCAACTGGGCATTTTAACTTTGGTACTGGACGGGGAGTAGTAAGTCATAACTGGCATTCATATTTGATTGCTAAATGGTTCATTACTCATTTGAATCATAATGTGGTACATATTTGGATTATTTATAGTGACTAAGCATACAACCATTGAATTTTTCAGAGATCATTTTTTACCAATGATGTAGATCTGTTATGAACATTTGGTTTATCAACTTTCGTGGACTAAGCAAATTTTCCAGTTCTAATGGTTGTCTAGACAGAGTTTGAAATAGATAAACTGTTATTTTACTCCCCTTGAAATTAAGGGATCTTCCTTTCTAGAAAGTGAGTTATTGAAGAGAAAAAAAGAAAAAAAAAAATATAGAAGCGTGTGAACCAAGTACCCATGTGTCCAACCAGAAATGGGAACCACAATGATAAGTATGTTTAATCAGTTTAAGTTTGGAAGACCCCGAAAACATGTCTTTTACTATAGATTTGTGGTAAAATCTATTAACAAATAGTTTATGCAACCGAGAAACCATAGCTTATACCCAGTGTTGCTGCTAGATTAATCACCTCTTAATCAAAATATTTTTCGTTGCTTATATATACTCAGCTTACCTTATTAAATTCAATGTCAATGAGAAAATCAAATGAAAATACTCCAGATGTAGGGCATGTCCAAGGAATATCCAGAGTGATAGTTAGTGTTTCTGTTATATGCCTATTTACTCTGACATCAATAAGATTCCAATTACCTAGTGAATGTTCACTTCATGTTGATTTTTGAGTCTTACCTTTTCTTTTTTGCTTCATTTATTGGGGGAAGGGAGTGAAAAGCAAATGACAATAGATTTTTTCTGAAAGTTATTTATGGCAATACAAATTGATTCTATTTATTTCAATTGATATTCTATCTCCTAATTATGCATCAATCCCAACATCCTTTTCCCTTTGCTCTGTTATGTATAGAAAGTTGAATGAAGTTTGTTTAAGAATGCTACGGTTTCCAATGTGAATAGGAACATATTGATTTTGATATGGTGAAAAGTGTGAATCCTGAGTTCAAGAAAGCTACTGTAAGGATCAATATTTACAAGCACCACAGGCAGACAATTCAGGTAAGTTCGTTGGTAATGCTTCTGCATTAATATATATAACAAAAGATGTCTTGATATTAAGGAAACTTATGTTGCTGTGAGGTTACAAGTTATTGGTGTAAGCTGTTCAGTAAGGATTAATAGCCTAAGCCAGCTTATTTGAGTAGCTTAGGGGTCGTTCGGGGTGGTTGCGAGTTTTCAGTTTTTGGTTTTTAAAAATTTTCAATCAAGTTTTTACAACTCAAAACCAAAAACTGAAAACCACTTTTTGTGGTTTTCAAAATGTTTGTTTTGAAAACCACAAAAACAAGTTTTCAGTTTTTGGTTTTGAGTTGTAAAAACTTGATTGGAAATTTTAAAAACTAAAAACTGAAAACTCGCTATCACCCCGAACGGCCCCTTAGCTAGTAGCTCAGTTGGCACATTTTTCACATGCCAGTTCAGCAGTTAGGTAGTTGATACAGTTGCTGAGTTGGCAACTTATTTACCTGTGTAGGAAATCTATAAATAGCCTCTTGTATTCAGAAATCAGTTTCAGAAAATGAAGTCCCAAACATTCAGATGATCAGATCAAACTTATAGATCAGATTATCTCTCTCTCTCTCACGCTCTCTTTTCTCCCACCTTTGAACTACATCTAATACATGTAAATGTAATTCTTGACTTGTTTTTCATCTGAATTTCTTTCAGTATATTCTGCCACATGAGCATGAAAAGCTTTCGCAAGTTGAACTGTTGGTTGTTGATGAAGCAGCTGCTATTCCACTGCCAGTGGTGAAGTCCTTGCTTGGCCCATATCTGGTCTTCCTGTCTTCTACTGTTAACGGGTATGGCTACTGATTCTTTTGGTGAAACCTTCCATAATATCTTGCCAAATACAATTTTTTAAGAAGGATTATCAATCCTTTTGAATTATTTGCCATTTCCTTCCTCTTTTTAATCAAGTTTGTTGTGCCTCCCCGTTTAAAAGAGTTAACTTCTGATGTGACTTGATTACTGAATATCATTATTTTCTTTTAACTCATGGGAAGTTATGAAGGTACTGGACGCTCTTTATCACTAAAACTTTTGCAGCAATTGGAAGAGCAAAGTCGTGTGTCTGCTAAGAGCACAGAGGGCACTGGTTCTGGTACTTATTTCCTTCTGGCTTTTAGAAGTCACTTCAAACTTCAAATAAACAATGTGCATTCCATGTACTGTTCAGAATGGAAATACAGTCTAAATGGATTATGAAATTAAGATATTCGGTTTCCAATGATCTATTAAATAATAGTAATGTATAAGTTTTTAAAAGGTGCATGTGTGTTATTGCTAAATCTTTTATCTTTCAGGTCGTCTGTTTAAGAAAATAGAACTGAATGAATCCATCAGATATGCTTCTGGGGATCCCATTGAAAGCTGGCTTAACACATTACTTTGCTTAGATGTTTCAAATTCCATACCTAATCTTAGCAGGTTATTTCTAGCTTATTTCATATTTACTTGTAAGATGAGAACATTTTTTTCTATAGTGATTTACTGTTCTTTTGTCATGAAATCAGGTTACCTCCAGCTAGTGAGTGTGATCTATACTATGTAAATCGGGATACTCTCTTTTCCTATCACAGAGATAGTGAATTATTTTTGCAGGTAAAACCAGTTTTATTTGATGATGTTTGGTGGGTTGTTACTTGTTATTAATATTTTCACGTACTTAAATGGTGTACTAAAATATTAGTATTCTTGCAGCGAATGATGGCCTTATATGTTGCATCACATTACAAGAATTCTCCTAATGATCTGCAACTGATGGCAGATGCTCCAGCACACCACTTATTTGTACTACTTGGTATACTTGGTTTTCTTTCTAGTTAGTTTTCTTTGGCTCAATTGACATGACTTAAATTAGGCTTATAATAGTATTTGTATGACAGGACCTGTTGATGAATCAAAGAATCAACTTCCTGATATTTTGTGTGTCATCCAGGTTTGCATCTTTGGCATAGTTAATCCTGTTTTTCTGCAACATTTCTGCATATGGCCTGTCTTATTGGCTTCCATGAAAGGGCTTGCCTATACTGTTTTGACAAAACTTAAGGGTTTGTTTGGTTTAAGTAAACATTCTCTATCTTCATTAATGATTACAATTTAATAGAACCCCACCTTGTTTCATTTTATTTCCTATTATCAAAGTTTTTATAGGAAAGAGTGAAAGCAACATATTGGTGTTTTCACTATTTTTTGCACAAATCTTTGAAAACGGGAAATAAGATGAAATTTTTGTATTTATTAGTGAAAATAAAAAATTTAAATAGAAAACGTTCTTTTTAAAAACCATACAGGCACTAATATCACCAATTTTCTCATCACTATCTGTCTCTTGTCATGCGTATTTGTTGAGACCAATGCATGAAATTACAGTTTTTACCTTTTTTTTTTCTCTTACTGCTTAATTATGATGGAGCAAAATGTTGATTTATTTATTGTGTTGTGACCATCTACGAAGCAACAAGCATACAACATACCATGGAAGCTGTATGAAACAAATATTTTGATACTGAAATTATCTGCAGAGTACAGACTAGGGGAATGTCTTTTACTGGTATATTCTTAGATTTTGGACCGGGCCTAACTCAACCTTAGAAGTTAGCTATAGGGTGAGAATTGCCCAAGGTTTATATACTCTTATTTGGCCTTATCTTTAGTCAATGTGAGACTCTCCAACATTTACAATGCTTGAAGCTTGTTCCCTTTATATAAAAGTTGAGGCTTGATAGTGCTTGTCAGTTTTTTACACAGATGTGGAGCTGCTGTATAGGGTTGAGTTCTAATTTTTATTTTATGCCTTTGTTCTTTGTCATGCCGCACAACATTTAATTTGAGGACTAACTGAACTATTTAAAATGTATGGTGGTTGCATGATTTCTTTACTCATGCAACTTTTTTTTTTCCTTCTTTTATTTGGTGTTTGCTTTAAGCTTTTAATTTCTTGTTATTTATGGTTATACTACATATGATTATACTTGGTCCCATTTTCTGTTGATTAAGGTTCCCTTTTGTTGTGACCTCCCGCATACCATAACTCTTATTTACAGGTTTCCCTTGAGGGGCAGATTTCACGTCAGTCAGCAATCCAAAGTTTGAGCAATGGTCATCAACCTTTTGGAGATCAAATACCATGGAAATTCTGTGAGCAATTCCGAGACACGGTTTTTCCTTCACTTTCAGGTGCTCGCATTGTACGGATTGCTACACATCCAAGTGCTATGAGGGTAACTTCTATTTTCTGGCATTTGCTTTTGTTTAACCAGATTCTTCGAAAGTTCTTACACCCCCTTATCCTTTTTTTCTTTCTTTAATTTTAGCTTGGTTACGGTTCACAAGCAGTTGAGCTTTTAATACGGTAAGTGCATGGTTTCCTTCTTACTTTTATTGGAGTGATGTTCATTTTAGCTTCTGTTTTACATGAGCACTGCGTTTCATTCAAAAGTTCTTAATTTAATGTTGAACCAGTCTCTACATTTATCAAGTAAGGCTACACACATCTAACCCTCTTAGACTGCAAAATGGTGGGAGCCCCATGCATTGGGCTGCCAAAAAAAATATTGCTTGGCTTGGCTTGCCTATGAATCATCTTGTTCATTAATACTTTGCCATAAATGATGCTTTAACTGGTGCTCATTTTAGTCTTAAATATATCAAAAAGGTAAGCAGAACATGATCAGTTAATCATTTTCATACTGTCTGCAGTTACTATGAAGGACAGCTTACACCTATCTCTGAAATTGATGTTGAAGATGAAGTGCAGGCTCCACGAGTGAGAGTTACAGAAGCTGCGGAGAAGGCATGTTACTTCTAAAATCCCTTTTTTATGATAGGATTAGATTGGTCTGTTCATTTCTGTCTCAGAAAGTTATGTATGTCATAATGGTATTGAAGCTATCTAGGAGTTTTTTTAGGTCTTGTTTGATGACCAGGATATACTAAGGATAGATCAAATAAGAGAGTTGGATAAAAGTAGGATATATGAGCTTGATAAACTCTTTTCGTATCCAATGTTTGATGCACTCCAGATAATATACAATATAGTTTTATGTTATCTTATTCAGCGTTTGAGGTGGATCAGATAATGGCAAAGCTGGCATGTTGTCATTGGGCCCAATCCTTTGAGGCAGTTAACCCATACCCCAACCCACCTTTTGGTTCTTGCCTCTTAGCTCAGCAATGCATTCTGGTTAGCTCAGCAACCAAACTTCAGCCTTGACTTCATCCTGCAACCAATTTATGAATGCTCCCTTCGTAAACTCCTCATCTGTAAATCTTAATGGAGTGGAGAGGTCAAACTGCTCGTATTCTGCAACACTTCCAGCTTGCCATAATCCCATCAGCACTTCTTATGGATTTTCAGATGATGGTATTAGGAATCTGCCCATGACTGCTTGATGGAATTTATCTCAGGTCACCTGATCCCTTCTTGCTTCTCACCACTGAAAACAGTTCAAAGCCTTTCCCATATGCAAACGACCATTGCCGTAACCTCGTTGTCTGGCACCTGATAAAATTTAAAACCATGGGGGTCCTCACCCGTAAAGTAAGGTACCTCCAACCTTCAAAGTAGTTCTCCTCTTCTTAACTCATTCACACCATTGGGTCCTCCTCCCCCTCTATAATCGTATGTCCTTCTCTTCTATGACCCACTAGCCTCAAAATTTCTCCAATCTGCTGTTACCTGTTCATCACCTGTTCCAGTTAATGGATTCTTGAAGGTTGAAGCTCCTGAAAAATCCCTTTCATCTGCTTTTCCATTGCTTCCAGTTTACTCTCCATCCATTCTTGTTGATACCATTCAAGCTCCCTGGATAGGAGCTGATACCAAATTGAGAGGACTCAAACAACTGTATTGAAATTGAGAAGTTCTCTAGGAGAAAACTCTCTTGTAGAGAAATGGAGTTCTGCTCCGAAACATATAATAGAGCAGAATGCTTAAAAAAGAGAAAAGAAAAGAAATGCAGCAACATTAGAATATTTAGAGCAGAGGAACAGACTCTGCCCCTCGTGACCTAGGCCACCAAACCTTGACTGCAAATTCCATTAGTTCCCTCCTTTCCCTTTCACCTCATCCTTGTTACTTTTTGTTTTCTCTCATCATTATATAATTTCCCTCACCAATTCCCTGCTGCCACATGTACAATTTGTTGCAAACTCCCTCCACCACTTCCTCGTTACTCATAACAGCATTTCTTTTCCTCCTCTCCTACACATGAACCAGCCCATTTCCTTTTTCTTTCTTCTCTGGTATATATATGTCAAAGGCCCATCATCTTATCTCAATGAAGTTGGTCATCCATCTTTAAAGATGCAAGACACAAGCAAGTTCACCAAAGTGTAGCATAGATTGTACATTACCACAAAAAAAAGGGGCTTTTTTCCTCCTTCAAAACCAGTAAAGCTCCAAGAACCTAGAGCACACTCAACACTGTTAGAAATGCCAAACAAAGAACTCTGTAAAGAAACCGCAATATAACAGTGTAAGAACAGATGAGGAACTGATTCTGAGCTCGTACTTCATTCAGTATCAGGGGAAATACCTTAACCTTAGAGATAGTAGGGTTAGAGAAGTGAAAGTGTGTTAGAGAAGCTAAGTTCAAAGATTAGAGAAAATAAAGAGAGAAAGAATTTGAGAGAAAACTTGATTCTATTATTCTGAATTGAAAATCTAAGAATCACATCAGGTCAGGTGAGTCTACGGTAAATTACAGAATCATTTAGAGGGTGGGGCAGTGAGATATGGCAAGGTTATCAAATCGAGATCCGAATTGTGAAATGTGAATCGGAAGCCCTATTTTCTGAATCATGAATCAAATCTTGTTACGAATTGTAAGATACATGATCAATAATTAAAAATAACATAAAAATGACAAAAAAAAGTGGTGTTTAATGACTGAGTTGAAACATATGTGGAAGGCTGCAAGTTGAACATAAATGACAAGCTATATTTGATGTGTTATTGTCTGTAGACTCTGTACTTTTTATTTAAATTTGTGTTTATCTTTCCAGTATATGCTTTTACCCTTTTAATGATACTACTATGATTTCAGGCTTCACTACTTGAAGAAAATATAAAACCCAGAACAGATCTTCCTCATTTGCTAGTACATCTACGTGAAAGACGCCCAGAGAAGCTCCATTACATTGGTGTCTCCTTTGGGCTAACCTTGGACCTTTTTCGCTTTTGGAGGAAGCATAAATTTGCTCCTTTCTACATTGGCCAGATTCCAGTTAAGCTTTATTTTTTTCTTAAGCAATAAACAATGATACTGAATTTATTTTTATAATCAATTAACATATTATTTCCTCAACTTAACAGAATACTGTGACTGGTGAGCATTCGTGTATGGTCCTGAAACCCTTAAACAATGATGAAATTGAAGTTGATGGATCAAATCAGTGGGGTTTTTTTGGTCCATTTTACCAAGGTGGATTCATCTTCCTTTGCTGTTCCGGTCTGTGTTCAATATTCATGATTCATTTTGTTAATTGTTGGTGATTTAAAATGTTATTGATTTGTAGATTTTAGGCAAAGATTTACTAGACTTCTGGCGTCCACATTTCGTTGCATGGAATACAAGCTTGCTTACAGGTTAGTAAGAATTTAATGGTTTGCTGTTATCAGTTCTCAGGTATCGACGTGGGTATTTTGATGTTCCTTGAATTCTAGGGAGCTAGAGTTATTGAAATATTGACAATTAGATAAAGAAGTACAAAAGTTGAGGATAAGATATGCTCCTAAAATCAAACAAGACACACAAAACACCGAAAAGCCAAAACAAACTAGAAAGACAAATCAAGAACAAAGCTCGCCAGTCTTTTCACATGTCTATCACAGAATCCCCTTTAGAATATCCATAAGCTGAGCACCATAAATTGTTGAGACCACTTTATCCCATAAAAATGGATGTAGATTTCCATGAACCAACTACTCCAAAAACTTAAGCTATTAGGTGAAAACACATGAATGGTTTTATATTATGTTTCTAACACGCCTCCTCGCGCAAGGCCTTTGGGGTTTAAGCATGACAATGCACAGACCTATATACCTTATGTTGAAATTAAACTTGTTATTAGAATTATGTGGGGTGGCAAGGATCAAACTCTAGAGTCTAGACCATTTGGTCATAGAGGCTCTAATACCATGACATGAACCAACTATTCCAAAAGCTTAAGCTATTAGGTAAAGATGCATGAATGGTTTTATATTGTGTTTCTAAAACAGATGACACAGCCATCTCAAACTCCTTAATTCCTCACGTACCATATACACCAAATGATGGGCATACATTGTGTGCTGCCAAAGAATCTTTGCTTCTATCCATCCCTAAATCTTTGAAATGGCACATTCAACATGAATATAAAAAAGTCTATGGTATCTAACCAAAGTATCTAGCAGCTTGAGAGTATGAATGCCTGCTAGTTTCAGAATCAGAAAAAAAATACAACACTAACATCTGGAGATGTAGCTTTGTGTGGTCTAAATGAAGGACTTCACCTTAGAGGAGACCTTAGACTTCCGAAGGAGATTAGATAAGCAAAGATGAAGTTGCCCCTATTTGCAGAATGAGTAAGGAACGGGATTTAAAATTTACAGGAATACACCTGAGAGGAGATCTTTAAGTTTTTTTTTGGGAGACATTTCTTGTTCACTTATGTTTTTACTAAAGAGTAACTTCCCATACAATGTCTACAAAATAAAATATTATAAATTAAGATTTTCTTGTGCATGAAACGGAAATAAGCAGTCTGTGTTATATGCAAAGGGAGCAGCTTTTCTTTATTTTCTATTTATTAAATAATAGCAAGTTTTTGTTTGAAATAAGGAAAGGATCAGATGTGCCTTTTACAAGATACCACAATTACCCTTGCATCTGCCCTTTTTTTAATTACTTGCTTTTGGTCTGAGAAATTAAAAGGAAGTTAAATTTGTTATAATCCTTCCATAAAATTCTAAAGTTGTTGCATAATCGTATTCATTGATTAAAATTCAGATCTAAAAGGGAATATTTTAAAAGCTACAGCTTTTAGGGGAGTTCATTGAACTCTGTAGCATCTGCATCCCTCAATTATATCTCCATTTTTCGAAATGCTCATTATAGTGATAATTTATCCAGCATTGTAGATCCAAAAATTGATTTCACAGAGCAAGAGCCTACAAAGACCGCTTCTGATAAAATTTTGGGGCCGGTTAAAGAATATTTATCACCACATGATATGAAGCGACTAGAAGCTTATGTTGACAATCTCGCTGACTTTCATCTGGTAAGATCTCAAATGATGGATACTGATCACTTTTTCTTAATCTTGAGGATGACCAGTCTGATGCTTTGTGGTAATTGAAAATTGTCACTCTGTACTCCCAACTCCTAACAGTTCTCAGTTCCTTGGTAAAGGGTGGTTCCCTTAGAATTTTTATAATAGAACCCCCCCCCCCCCAAAAAAAAAACCCTAATATTTTTTCTGGCCAACTGTATATGCCTAAATATTGTGGACATCAATACATTTTTACCTGAAGTCATTGTCATTTAATTTGGCCCGGTTGTTCACTAAATATCTTAAGTTTGGATCATGTGCATGAATATGTGAGAATTGTGATGGACCAAGATCAGAAAATGAGATAATGTTTTGCCTAAAGTTAAATGACATTTAAAATGGTTCATCATGGGGACCTAATGTAACACCAAACATTATGCACCATATATATACTGCTGAAGTTGTGATGTAATTGTGCAAGCTCAGGTTCTTGATATGACATAATCCGAACACCTGTTTATGCGATTTGGAGTGCTTTCAAGTATAACCTTAACCCTTTTCTTTGACAGATATTAGATTTAGTTCCCATCATTTCACATCTGTACTTCCAAGAAAAACTTCCAGTTACGTTGTCACCTGCCCAAGCTTCTGTGTTACTCTGCATTGGTCTGCAAAATCAGAACATTTCATACATTGAGGTCTGTTTACCAACTTACTATTTTGTTTAGTTGAAATATTACAAACACTTGTCTAGGCTGCACCTAATGCCTTGTACAGGCTACTAATAAAGGACAACCAGACACGGAATCCTATTATTTGATGTTATTGAAAATTTATACATTATCCTTATTATTCTTTTGAAATATGTTATCATATATTGGTCAATTTATCATGATACACATTCTCTATTAAATCATTAAGTTACTCCATAATTCATTACTTGATTTTGTTTTTGCCATGATGTAAGAAAAAAAAAGAAAATCCTGTTTGGTGTCTTCCCCCATTGGTGCTTTTTTGAAAAGCTGGAATGACATTCTCTTTTGTGCCATTTCATTTAATATATAGGGACAAATGAAGTTGGAAAGGCAACAAATATTGTCTATATTTATAAAGGTTATGAAGAAGTTCTACAAATATCTATATGGCCTTGAATCTGAGGAGATTAAATCAACCTTGCCACGACTGAAAGAAGTAAGTTTTTTAATAGTGGTTTACCTTGTGTTTTCCATGACTTGATGATGCTTTCACTAAAATTAATAACGAGTTTGGGATTGAACTCCTCATACGCATGTGCTGTAGGGACATAAATTCTGCTAATTTGTGGCCTCCTTTCTTTTCCTTCACTAATCTTGGGCCTCTTCGTTTTCCTCCTTTTCTTGGTTGTGTTCTTTTTTATTTTATCTCTAGATTGTCATGGAACCTCATAGTGTCTCTCTAGATGAAGATCTCAACAATGCAGCTAAACAAGTTGAGGTATATACTTTGTATCTTTTGCTTTATATTGTGGGTGATCCTACCCTAATATTGTCGATGAAGACCTCAACAACCCCCATCCTTGCTTGTTTCCCTTCAGTTTTTAGTAGCTCTCCTCTTATCTTAAATGATTATTACTGGATAGGATGATATGAAGTCAAAAGCAGAAACACTCTTTACTCCTGAATTGCTCCAGCAGTATGCCATTGAAGGCGAAGAATCTGACTTCCAGGCTGCTTTACAACATTATGGTGGCAAAATACCCACAGGTGCTATTGTTAGTGTGAAATCCAGTAAGAGTGGGGTCAAGCGTGAAAAGGAGAAGGGAAGTGACAAGAGTAACAAAAAGCGGGGCAAAGATAATCACAACCATAAATCAAGCAAAAGGAAAAGATCTTGATTATAAAAATGAACTGTCATGATGTGACTTTATTTTTTATAAAACTAGTGATGCTTATGTTATGTGGTATAATGTGATAATTTATATTAAAACATTTTTACATTAAAATATAAACATTTTTAGTAATTATATATAAATAAATTGTAATATATTACTAAATATATAAATATCTAAATATTAGTAATTTTATTTAATGTCAAAATGAATATTTTTAAACTGCATTTTATTTTTATACAAATTCTAACATAATAAAATTTACTTTAAGAAATTTATGCACGGTAGACTTTTTATGTCAATCTCTGGTATATCTATTATATTCACAAGTAGATTTTTTGGATGATTCTGTAGAATTTAATTATTCTTTTTAAGATACTAAAGTCTAAAACAATGAGGCTGTAAAATGTGTATAGATTATTATATGAATTTATTATCTCTTAAAAGAATAACTATAAGATAAAGTTGACAATGACTATATATCTGAATTATCATTAGTTTGTTTGATATTGTGAATATCTTTCAAATTTTTTCTTTTTATTTATATTAATATAATATAAATCGTAATTTATACTCTAACTAAAGAATAAATATAAAATAAAATTAGCAATGATTATATGCATGGATTGTTATTTAGAAAGATAACATGAATATCAATAACTTTAATGAGTATATTACTATTTTTTAAGTAGACTAGGAAATTTGTTTTTGCCTATAATAAAGTATAACCAACCTAATAAAATCAATAATAAATAAAATATAGGCTTAATTGCATTTTTGGTCCATCTATTATCATCAATTCGCGATTTTGCTCCCCCTACTTTTTTTCGCGATTTTGGTCCCCCTACTTTTTTTTCGCGATTTTGGTCCCCATATTATTCCAAATTCATGATTTTGGTCCATCTAACACAGATTTTGAAAATAGGGGACCAAGATTTTGAACTAAATCACAAATTTGGAATAATAGGGAGACCAAAATTGTGAAAAAAAAAGGTAGGGGGACCAAAATCGTGGATTGATGATAATAGGGAACCAAAAATGCAATTAAGCCTAAAATATATGATTACAAAATAAATGTTTGAAAATTTGGCAACATAAGCAATAAATTATACACGAGAATGTTACAAAAATGACAATCATAAGTTGTTTAATGAAATTATAAGGTCTAAGAGCATGCTAGAGGGGAAGTACTTTAATTATCATCTTCAAGATCAAACAAAGGTGACACACAAAACTATGCAAATTATAAAAGGATTAAACTCTTAAGTCTTGCTAAGAAGCTTTGCGAGGGAATTATTTAAGCAGGCATTAAAGCAAGTGACCCCCATCAGAAAAAAAAATCAATTTGCTTTTTATGTTAGGGAGATTGAGAATGAGGCTATATGCTTACTATGAAAAGTAATGGAGAGATATAGGGGAAACAAAAAACGACCTATACAGGGTTTTTATTCATTTGGAAAAAGCATATGGTAGAATATTTACAGAGCTATGGAGAGAAGAGATGTTATAATTGCTTACATTCGAGCAATTAAATGTGTATATACATTTTTTTGGTCAACAGCAATTAAACGTGTATATGAATATAGCATAGGGATGCAAATAATCATCCTATAACTAAAGATGTGCACCAAGAACCTACTTTGGGCCCTGATCTTTTTATCTTGATTTTATGTGTTTATTCCAAGAAGTGTCAAATGCATGTGGTTTGTACATGAAATTTTTAATTGGAAGGTCAAGAAAAGAAATAAATGAAAACTTAGAGATAAGGAGACAAGTCTTGGAAACACATGACTTGCACCTAAGTAAAAAAAAGGTATGGAATGAATGTTTAGTAAGATACAAATCCTATTGTAGAAAGTGTGGATAACTAGCTAGGGTTGATCAACTTAACAATGGCCTCAAGTTTGAATTATGCATATGTATTAAATACTTAAAGAAAGATTCTTGTTACTCATAGTAATCATATTCGACTCAAACAAAATTATGCATATGTATTAAATACTTAAAGTATACTCGTGGTTCCGAGCCAAAAAACAAAATGAGTGATACTTGGAAAACGTACAATGCATTAAATCTCATGTTTTAAATATCTTGGGATTATATAGGAAAATTAAAAGAATTCAAGTAGGATGAATGAAATAAAGGAATACTTGGAGCAAGTATTGGTTAATCACATTATCTATACTCTTTAAATTTGTAGCCTAATGAAACATGAAATTTTAAAAAATAATGATGAAACATATTTCTTCATTTCTTATTACCAAAAAAGCCCATATATCTTTCATATATTTTTACTAAAATGACACTTTTTTTGGAGAAAAAAATTTCCCCTAAACTACCTTACTAACTTTTATACACACAAACAAAGATGTATGGTGCTTGAATATGTTTGATTCACAGAATCCCTTTCTTTGGAAAGAGGAGCATTTTAGAGCCATATTTCCAATCTACAAACCACATTTCAACATTCATCCTATAACTGGAACATACATGATTCGATTATAGGCACTGATGACCAGGTCTATATGATTGCAAATAAGTAATTTATAGGACAGTGAGTAGTAACAGAAGAAATCAACTTGCATGGAATATTGGAAGTGGAGATATGCCCGATATAACCAGAATACTATTAGAGTTTCAAGCACAATCAGGCAGGCATCCAATTTGGATTTTCAATTTGGAGTATGGTATGTAAACTTGAACCCTCTGGAATTCCCAAGGGAGGATCTATGCATGAACAATTGTCAACATTATATAGCTCCCACTCTTTAATTTCACATTTCTCCAGTGCAGCAACTACTTTTGTCTTTTCTCTATCATTTGGAAATGCTCCATCTGGACTAACAAGTACTGCCCCAGTATAAGACTGCCCTGCAGCTCGAGCAGCCCCATGATAGTGGAACAAACCCCAACTAAGATCGTTTGCTACATCCACAATGGTCCAAAACTCATTTGAAACAACTCCATTATCTAATACACTGAAATAGAATGTGCCAGGTATTTTACCTCTCTTAACCCTGTATTTTCTCCTCCTCCAGACCAATTGGCCTTCTAATGTTTTTACCTGGAATATTGGTTCATACCAAAATGACCCTTTTGCCTTTCCCCTATAGAATAGCTGGTATTGGCATGGAAATTGATCATATGCTGGGTTCTGCCCTGCTATAACACGCCAGCTCCATTGCAAACTCCCCAACCAACCAACAAACAAATCTTCTGCCATTTCATAACTTAAGTGCTGCCCCCGAAACTTGGCCAATGGAAGAACATATGGCTTGTCAGGGACTTCTGCTTCCAACTCAAGACAGTTGTTTTTCTGTAACACACAAAGTGAAAAGGCTTCTAGATTTGCACTTTCATATGAAGCAATACATCGATAATTACACACTTGATCAACAGGACTACACTCATTCAAGCATTGAAGAGCTTTTCTACAGTTGGGATCCAGCAAGCAATTAAGTACCTGGCGGCCACAGTTCCTCAACATACAGTTTAGGGTTGAAAAACCCTTTGCTCTCAAGTTCTTCAATACTGGAACTGGCCTTATATAAGCATTGATTATTAATAACAAACAGAACCTTATATCATCAGAACTATGTCGATTCCATGCTTCAGATACAGTTTGCACTACTTCATTCGATTCTTTAGTTTTATCTGATTGTGAATTTCCCAACATATTTGCAAATATATTTCCTCTCACTTCACTTTGAACATCATAGCCGCCTAATTTGTTCTTCAAATCGGGTGAAGAGTCGAAGCATATTACATTTTCAATAGTTCTGCTGCTCATTTTAATCCACTCAACTGACTCTTTGTTTGTAACAGCAACAATCACCAATATATCAGCCTTCAGTAATTCTCTCTGGAGTCTCATGGCTGATTGTCCATTAGATTGAATACATTCATCAGTAAATACAAGAAGTTCATAAACTTCATCAACCCATTTCAATCTTTTTGCCTGGTAAAAGGGAATATTAATGGCACTGGACCCAATAAAAAATTAATCAAACTATCAATAAAACAATTATTATGACAAACATACTGCAGGTGTAGCAAAAGATGCATCACAGGGAAAAAAAAATATTCGGTTAAAGATCGGAAACACATTCTAAATTAAGGCAAAAGCTGCATGTTATCCAGACAAATTTGAAAGCAATAAGCTGCAATAATAAGATCAAAAGCACGAACAGCGTGGTGTAAATGTTACTGCCTACAAACAATAGCCAGTAACATTACATAACAATAGGTTGACAACAACATTATCTTCATTCTCTCCTTGACTCTGTTCTTTTTGTCCTCTACTCTCAATAAACAGATTTGGTCTTTTTATCCTTCTTGGGTATTTTTGAGCAAATCTCTTTTTTAATTCATAACACATTCATAGAATAGAGCTATTTTCTATCTTGATAAACCTCTCTGGAACTTGGAAGTCCAAGACTATTTCCCTTGATATGTGTGTTATGCATGGTGCAAGCTATAAATCAGTCCCTCATATGTTCTTACATTGCTGTTTCTTCATGGGATTCTTTGGTTGGCATTTTTGTTAGCCCTTGGACCAGATTTTGTTGACTAGCTTTACTGATTTTGATAGAAGCGGCCAAATTTTTGAACCACTGGTACATCTAGCTATCTATAATCCACTGGTTTAAACTATTATAATGCACTAATATAAAACCAAAACAAAAAGATAAAGAGAGAGAACGAGGGGGAAAAGAGTGGATTAACATTTCGATTCATTAAAAATGGATGCTGCACGTAATTCAATCAATGATTTTAAATTATTATACTCATTCAATTTAATAAGTGAATTGTACACGTGAATATTAACAAACGGATTAAAACACCAACAATCACAGAGTGAAGCATGAAAGGGTACTTAACAGTGTGAAGCATGACTTCTTCCCAGGATGCAGACTTTAGAGGGCTGACAGCTCCATGGCCAACGATAGCCACCATCCTCACCGGAGGTTCAGGTGGCTGCTCAGCCTTCACGGCGGAGAAGACGGTTGTTGATGGCCGAAGACGAAAATGAGTGAGTGGTGAGGGAGTGGTTTCGGCATGGCGAATAGGAAAAGGAAAAGAGGTTAGGGAGAAAGCGTTACGAAGAAAACCGATTCTTTGAACCGGTGTTGGAAGATGCACTTGCACAGACATGAGAGACAAAAAACCACTCACACACACAACACTAAACTAAACCATTGTATTGAATTGAATTCTACAGGTACTTGACTTTCCTCTTCCTAACTCGAGAAACTTTTGGAGACTTCTATTTATCCAACTCCTTTTGAGATTTTAATTTCTTATTTAATGATAGATAATTCGTAATTTGTTTTTATTATTATCACGAATTGAATTTATTTTATCTTGACAAATTTGCTCCGTTCTATTATATCTTTCATTTCAACCTTCAGTCGCTCTTTAGGAATTATAATAATTATAATTATTTCCCATATTCCAATTATTAGGTTTACAACGAAAAACAAAAGTTGGGTTATTTTGCGCTTGAATTCCAAACGGATGTCATCAGCACCCTTTTTACTATTCACACCCCTCCCTCTTTTCTAAAAAATCTATGAGGATATTTTTAGAAAAATAAAAATAAGGGTGCTAAAGTAACTCCCTTTTTTTGTTTTGTTTGGAGGATGGACCCGACAATGTCATGTTTGCAAAGTCTTCTGCCACGCAACTAAACAATTTCCATCAATCCTCTACTTGCAAACTTTCTAAATGAAGAATAAAAATTGTATAAAACATTAACAATAATTTCCTCTATATAATAGTCTAAGAGGAATCGTTTCAAACACTGACAGATGCTTAGATTATAAATAAAGAGAAACAATTTTAATTCGCTTCCAGATGTAAGTCACCATCCCTCTAGCATCACATCTCCATGAAAGAATAACAGTGATTTCAACTACTTAGTAGTATTGTACTCGACCAAAGAATCCAAATGGTGATTCTGTATTGTATGATCACAGACTTCTTTTGGTATCTGAAATATTTTTATTTTAAATGCTGAAAGAGAGTTGCCTGGATCGCGAAATTTCAATTAATTGATGGATGCGATCAAAATTGGAATTTGGGAACAGACATAATATCATCAAGTATAAATACTTGGGAAACAACGCGACAGAAGAAAAATTTAGAAAAATTGACCACTTCAACTTCCAGTTTAAACCAGGAATTTGGAATATAAAAGACCTTGAAGAAAACTCAAGAATCTTCAAACTGGTATCATTGTTGAACTTCAAAATCAGTGGATGGTGTCTACTTATTGAAGAAACACAGCTTCACCATTTATCCGAATGCAATAATTTCTAATGTACGCAAACATCTTGAAGACGTTTTAAAGGAAGTTCCGGATGTCCAAAGTTTTGACATCAACCGATTCAGGCTCATCCTTGAATTCCTCCCTGAAATGGCAAATAGACAAGGGAAAATAAATCCTACAATGGTTTAAAATTTCTAACATACTGCATATAGAAAGTTGAGTAGAAGTATATGTAACGGTATAAGAGAAAAATGGCAGTCCTATTTCTAACAAATCACTTGGTCACCGTGTCATATTCATATTCAAATCCATAAAACAAGAAATGCTAAGGAAAGGTCAAGGGATCATAACATGCTGCTATATTCGGTGTTAAAATCAAGCAGAAAATAAAATAAGCATCATATGTTTATTAAAGGTGTTCAAGTTACAAAAGCATCAAGAGAATGGAGAAAATACAATAGTAAGAAATGGTGTCATGAGTAATACCTCTTCCTTTGAGTTTCCATTGCTTCAACAGCATCCTTCTTCAGCTCCTCCAGCTGTGCCTTGGCCATTTTAAGTTCTAGCTCTTCTTCATACTTTGGCAGATCTTCTTTTCGAATTCCAAGTCTAAGGCAGCACCACCACAGGTGGAAAGAAGAGAGGAAAACCAAAAAGGGAAAAATTCATTATAAGTTTATAACCCAGTCATTTATTCTGCTCACCTTAAGAGAATTAAACACTTCACAATCCACACTAGTGAAATAGGCATTTAAACAACCACATGGAATACCTAACCAAAAAGAGTAGGCCAATTGACAACCAAAAGAGAATAGATTACACAATTCCTCAAGCAACAATGTGAGCGCAGTATAAATTTTTCTCTTCTATATTTTATCACAAAAAACTTTCTCCTCTACAACATTAGAGTTTCCGATAGAATGAGGGCAGTAAATGCCAATCAACCAGAGAGAATATTTGTAAATAAATTCACCAAAGAATTAGAAAGAATCCCATGCTCAAAATCCATGACAGTGTAAATAAAATAAAATAATTACAGATGAAAGCTTCAAAGGATAGAATCTAGATGTCACTTAATATCAGCCCTACATATATCAGCAAGAGATCTATGGATCTGAACAGACTGAACTTACTTCTTGTTAATCTTATCAAACTCTGCCAAAAGAGAGTCCATTCCTTTCTTATCATTTCTCAGTAGAGGTTTCTTTAACTCCTTTTCAACTTTGTCCAATGCATCCAACATCATAGCCTCTGCACCAAGATCATCTGTAAGACCTCTCCTGTAAAAGAATGTACACGCAGATATATCAGCTGATGTGATTAGAGCCCAAGACACCCTGAAGCAACGGATGTTTGGATCATGTTGTCTTTTCTCTCAATTGTATATACAAAACATGTGCATAAACGAAAGTTTGAAAAGGATAACTAGTCAGGTAATCCCGAAAATAATTTAGATAAGTCACAGTTTTCAGGAAAGCACAAAGGGATTTGGCAATTTTAGAACAAGAGGTTTTAAACAAAAGAAACATTTGACAATGAAATCAAAAAGGTGAGCTGAATAGAAAGAATCATGTTCCATATCACAAAAAAAAATGTACTTGGTATGTACAGAAAAAAGTAAAATGACACACATGAATAAATAAGCACATCTAGTTACAAAATGGAGAGAACAGAATTGATCATCACACACCTGGTTCTTATTTCCTTCAAGGTCAAAAGATAAGTTCGAGCATCTGGAATATCTTGTGTCTCTAATTCAATGGTGGATAGGATATCTTGGGACTCTGACAACAAGTTTGCCCTGCAGAATGCACATGAAATTGTAGGCACAACAGAAATAAAACATTTAAAAAAAAAGAAAACAAAATGTTTGAAAGATTACAAGATATAAACCAACAATATATTGAGCAGACAGACACTGGTAAAAACAATAAGGTAAAGCAGAAACTCACTTCTCTCTGACTGTTTTCATGACCTTTGCATAATGAGAAACGGCAGCTGAATCATTTGGATCTATGGTGATCTTCTCCTTCTTTAATATTCCTATGGCTGTCTCGAATTTGTTTTTCACCTCCACAAAAATGTTCTTCAACATCTCTTTTTCCATTCAATTAAGAGTATATTGTCAGAAAGTGACATAAAAAGAACAAAAACTCTACTAAATATCAACGTGCATATTTCTTATTGTCTTTCACACAAAGCCAACACAAGTTACACGTTTACACAGTTAGACAACTAACTAAAAGTTCAAGTACTAGATCAAATGCAGAATCATGTAGCATGGTATTTCTTTTCTTTCACTTCAAATTGATTAGCTATTTTCCTATTTCTACTATTACATAATGTGCCCACAAGAAAACCCGTGATGCCCATGGCCATCTCAAGCCCAAAATCCCAGTGATTACTCAACAAAGGAAATATAAGATAAACAATACAACTCTAAAAGAGAACTCACGATCTCCCTTAAGGGCAGGAGGGGCAGCCTCTTTAGCAAAGTGACGAACCGGAACAGCATACTCCTTTTGCAAAAGAGCTTGACTGCCATAGACCTACAAGAAGAGGACAAAAATGGGCATAATGCCAAAAAAAAAAAGAATTAATAAACAAATTATGCATATCAAATAACTAGGGTGCTTGAGTATGGAAACATAAGTTTCAAGCTATTCTATTCAATCATATAATTCATGTTCATATTATTCATCTTCATAGACTATCATGCAACTCAAAATGACCGATACATAATGAGCTCCAAAACATCTTTTCTAGGGGGTGGCCATGGCCGATGATGAAGATCAGAGATCACAAACGCAATGCATTGACTATTTCTAGGTGCAAAACGAAATTAGCCCAATCAATTGCAAAAACAAAAAAAGAATAACCTAATTGGCCAAAAGGATTCAACGAATGAAATCTTAACCCTCCAAATCTCGTGGCAAATCTCTAATTTTCACATAATTTTGTTTTCTTCCAGATAGTGCAATAGATAATCAGATATCGCTTGATATATTATTAAAAAAAAAAAAAAGCTATGTAGATCCCGACATTACAAAAAAAAAAAAATCAGAAATGGAATCGGTTGCAAGAATCCGTCGTTATTGGGCAGAGAAAGAGGGAATTAGAGAGAGGAAATGAGACATACCAAGTTGGATTTGGAAAAGAGACGGGAACGGAGTGCCATGGCCGATGAGTGTGTTCAGCTTTCTCCGGCTCTAACGCGTTAGGGCTTCTTTGATTTTGATACCCTTCCTGTCTCTCACTCTCACTCTATTGAGGTTAGAACTCACCGGGTGATAGTAATCTGGTACTGCTAGGGTACATTTTATTCCGGATGAATATGTTTCACCTTATATCTTAGCCGTTCGATATCTTGTCATGTCCTGCTGGATCTTTAATCCCAAATCTACGGTTCTTGTTCTTTTAACTGGCTTAGTTTTTTTTTTTTTCTTTTCCTCTTTTGGTTCCCATGAATAAATAGAGAGTCAAAAACTAATGTGATTATGGTTTTTTATGTATGAAAAAAATTGTATGAGTTTTTTTTAACAAAAAAAACAGACATACACAAAAGCAAAAAATTGATGCCAGATTTAAAAATCAATAAAATAAAAAAAAAATAAGCGTGAAATAACAATCCATTATATAGTGTCAAGTTTAATAGGTAGTAGTTCTTCAAACTTAAGCAATATAACAATCCATTGTATAGTGTCAAGTTTAATGGTGTCAAGCTTAAAGTTGAAAGCTTCAATATATCGATACTTTTTATTGATGAAAAATTAGTTTATAGCAAAATTATTTAATCTGTAATTTAATTACAAAACTATATTTTAATTTGTTTGAACTTTAACATCTGATTATGATATCTATTAATTACTAATTATGTTTTACATGTTGATTTGGTCAAGTTTATAATTTGATGAAAACCATCATGTATCCATCACGTGACAAGAAATTTGAACACAACATATTTTATTTCAATAAATGATCATTTCTCATATGCCAAGAAGTATGAAGACTGCCCTATACATTTTTATGGTCTAAATTACTAAATTAGACATTTCTCTTTAAGTTTAATCGATGTTCAATCAATCAATTGTTCATAGACCTTGTCCAATCCAATTTTATGAGACAATACTGATAAAAATTTCCATCGGAGAACTAGCCTCAGCCTCATCATAATGTGAATGTTTTCAGCTCAGTTCTCCCTACCATAATGTAAATGTTTCTGACTCAAGCAAATTTATCCTATGGTGAATTAAAAAAATATACTGATAAAAATCAAGTTATCATATGGTGTAAATTAGACGTTTCTCCCTGGAAAAAAAAAAGACATTTTTCTTTAAGTTAAAACAGTGTTAATAGACCTTGTCCAATTTTATATAAGACAATACAAATTATCATATTTATGGTGTAAATTAGACATTTCTCTTTAAGTTAGAACGGTGTTAATGGATCTTGTCCAATTTTATATCAGACAATACTGATATAAATCAAATCAAATTATCATATAATAATATCAATTTAATACATATTTATAATTGATTGAATTTAATAAAATCGATTGTATTTGTACAGTTCCAAGTTTCCAACGTGAAAATCTTGTTATCTTGTATAATTCAGCAGTTTGATTGAATAAAAGCATTGTCTTAAACAAGTCAATTTTATACCAATATCATTGAAAGAAAAGAGGGAAGTCACAAAACCTTTAATAAGAATTCACGAATAAACCCTTTTCAATTCACTTGAGTGATGCATTAAAAAAAAATTAATTACTATAAGTAAACATATAATTAGCAACTTCAATGTCCAAAGATTAGCTATACTTTAACCTTCTTGTGAAAGCATAAATGACAAAATAAAAAGTCTTACGACATGCATTTTTACATATTAAATGTAATAAAGCATCTCCGCTCACAATATTAAGATATGCCCAAAAAGAAAATGTTATCGATAAGAAACCGTGTCAATTATTTTTATGAATCAAATGTAACAAGTTGCTTAAAATACAGCACTTGTTAATTAAACTCTCTCATATTTCAGCTGGTACTTTCAGTTTTGAGTGCACCATTAATGCCCAAAATTGATGCATAAACACAGAACGTGGTTCGATAGTTGATAATTCTGCTTATCAAGCATTTCCACAAATAACATATTTGATATTTCCGACAATAAATAATTAAATACTAAAGATCCTATGAGTGACTATAGAACTTTTCAATCAACGGATGCAGAGAAGAAACTTAAAACTGAAATAGGGAAAACAAACAAATTCAGTAAATTTTTTCTTAAGAATTCATGTGAATACAGTTTTGTTAAGTTATAAAAGTCTATATTTAGTCCAAAGTAATTCTTGTAACAATCACCTTAGTATTGTAACTACTGTCTATAAACATGATTTTACATTTCTGCAGCAAAGGATTTACCACATCCACAAGTCTGTGTCGCATTAGGATTCTTGAAAGAGAAGCCTCCCCCAATCAGAGCATCACTGTAGTCTAATTGCATGCCAAATATGAAGAGTAAGCTCTTAGGATCACAAACTGCAAAAACAAATGAAAAGGTCAAATATGCCATGCAGTAGCTTATAAGAGTTCAAGACTTGAACAGAAATTGAAACATTGAGTGCTGTAGTTGGCGCATTAATAATAGAAATATATAAAGAAAAATCTCCTGTAATGTAAGTCACCATATACATGCGTTATTTTTGTTTGAATTGGCGTAATATGGGATACAGTTTGCCCATCTTTCCTTCTTTTCATTTACCAAATACAGTAAGTTTAACTACTAGAAATAATCCAAGCATCCTTCAAAAAAGAAAAAACAGTTTTAATGCTGTTCAACAATCAGAACTGCAAAACAATTGCAATCAAAGCCTAGAAGATCATGTTGAGAGGATCAACTTTTCAATCTAAGACTATTTATTTTTTCCCCTACTGAATAGAGCCTGTTCGTGACTCTCTGACTTGTATATTTTGAAAATATAATATTAAGAAGGATTACCCTGAATTCATACATGAAACAAAAAGAATGGAAATAAAATGTTACGATAGTCAAAATTTGGATCCATTAAGATTAGTTAATTCCTATGAGAGAATGTTTAATTCTAAATAAAATCACTCAATCCTTATTATACACACTAAAAGCCTAAAACCAGTTACAGGTTATGTTACGCATACCCAAATTGAACCAAAATGTCCTACTAAATAAAACATAAGATTCTCATCACTACTACAATCTGTTTATAATCCTCCACCTATAAATTTGGAACAGCCAAGTGGTTAAATAGCTCATTTAGTTGAAGTGCATTGGTAAGCTTGACAAACCAACATGAAAAATTGCAGATAACGAATGTAGCTAAAGCATGCCAAATAATTTAACTCCCCTTGAGCCGAAATAAACTGCCTTATGGATGATACATGTTAATGATAAGAACCAGAATATAAAGTCATACCTATTACAAAACCTTCATATTCAATGATGGAGTCATCTGGCCTTGTACTAGCCCTGTCCTCGAAATCCATTGTGTATGACATACCAGAGCATCCACCCTGTTTGACACCTATTCTTAAACACAAATCTTCATTTCGTTCGGACCTCATTTTATTCAGGTGCTTCAGTGCTTTATCCGTAAGCGAAATTGCAGGTGCCAGGGCCCCAGATGTAGCTGCAGCTGAAAGATATTAAAGGGGGTGAAAGTAAGATTGAATAAGTGCAGAGTGAGAGGGGGTGATATTTCACATAGCACACAGTAGAATGTAACAGCACCCAAAGTGTCCTGTTGTGCTCTGATTAATGATATTAAAACCAGAGTGAATGACAATAACAGAAAAGCCCAGCTTTTTCTTGTATTTACTTAGGGGACGCTCCAAAGAACTTGCTGAGATAGTCCATCAGGTCAAGAAATTAAAAATGTCTATTATCCATCATCTAAAATCTAAATCATAAAATATGAATATAATGTCTAATTATGATCCACTGTCAGTATCAAACTTCTCTACACAGGGACAGAACGAGGTTAGACAAAAAAGGGGCAGCACCCCCCCCCCCCTCCAAATCATAAAGTGTCTTAGTATTCCCAATATATGTGTGTGTGTGTTAATCTGCCCCCACTCCCCCTTTATATTCCTACTTTGCTCCCATTTTGTATTGTAACAAGTAGCACCGTTATAAGCAAGTGTACAAGTTATTTTTATATCAACTTTGATTTTTTTCACTCACTTCATCTAAACTTCATTTTTCTTTCTATCTCTCTTCTTTTCTAATCATATCAATTATCACATTTCTCACTTTCTTTCTCCTTCATTTCATTTTTCTTTCTATCTCTCTCTTTCCTACACTTCTCAGTTCCCTCATTTAATTTTTTAGTGTGGAGTAATCTTTTTCCTTTTTATATATTATAATGTCCAGTAAATTGTGTTTAATGTGTTAAATTTTGCCCCCCCCCCCCCCCCCACATACAATTTTACTGGTTCATCCCTGTCTCTACACCATCATCTATGTAATGTCAAATCATAAAATGACTTTGACTAACATAACAACCACCTATGATGTCAAAATCTTCTAATGATGTGATAACGCATCATATATGCAAGTGTAAAAAAATTGTATGCTAATATATAGTATATCAAATTTAAAACATTTATTACATTCCTTTTTTTGAAGAATAAAATAATTGTTAAGAATGGAAAAGGTCTATAATGAAAGGATAAGAGCATACGCATCACTGCTCCTTATTTGGGTTCTTACCTCGGGAAAACAAATGAGCATTAGTGCTTATTTGTTTCAACAATGGAGGAGGTGCTTATTTAAGCACCAAATGTTTAAACAAGCACCGGTTCTTAAAGAAAAAGTGGTGTGGGATTGGTTGATAGGTGGATTGTGGGGTCCATTTAAGAATTTTTTTTAAGAGTTGTCGGGATGAGATAAAAAATGATTGAGTTGTTTAAAGTAATAAAAATAATATAGTAGCATGAGAAAGTGTAAAAAATTATAAAGTATTGGTTTAAGAAACTTTTGATGGGTGTTGGAATGAAGGTGGCCTAAGAAATCCCTCAACTAGGTCAATATGCCAGATAATAAAGCAAAAGCTGCTATAACAAAGGAGTTCCAGCATGGTTTGATACATCATGCATAGGTAACTTTCATCCCCCCAACTCCACTTCTGCCAAAACACCATTACTGTATTGATAAGGCAAAAACACTAAAAGGAAACCTTAAGCCTTCCAGAAATTAGGGTAGGCAAAGCTCAAGTTATACACGCCAATTAGGAATCCAAATCCAACTCTACAAACTCTATAGAAAATAATAGGCTCTTTTATTACATGGAAATAATTTATTTGCAACTCCTCCCACAATTCCTAACAAAGTCTTCAAATGAAAAAAAGTGTATCACTCATGCCTATAAATTGCATAGCTGTCATGTTCTGAAATTAGATTAAGACTACCATATTCTAAAGAAATATTTTCCACGGGCAACGTAAGATGTTGTTGATATCGTTACTGATGCTGTTAATTAACAGAGAAATTAGCATAACGCCGTATTTATTGAAAAGGATTAGGAACCTCATATAAGTAAAAAAATAAATATAAATGATAGAAAGGGGAGAAGAAGAGTACCGGGAACTGAAACTGATCGAATTGAGAGATGTTTGGGGCGATTGAGATTTGATGGTGAAA
This sequence comes from Sesbania bispinosa, assembly GCA_026901365.1. Taxonomy (NCBI): domain Eukaryota; kingdom Viridiplantae; phylum Streptophyta; class Magnoliopsida; order Fabales; family Fabaceae; genus Sesbania; species Sesbania bispinosa. The sequence goes on from QLOH01000344.1 coordinate 349,045, forward strand.
ATCGAAAAGAGAGTGAAGATTGAGTTTGAGGTTGAGGAAGGGAAATCGGAAGGCGAACAAATTGGGGAGAGTGCATAGTAATTGCAGAGAAAGCCATTGGAGAGAACGCCAAGCACGAGCAGTCGGTACCTTCCTTCCCACCTAAGCCTACCTTCGAATTTGGATCATCGTGTATCTCTCAAATGTCTGAAATTGATATTTCTACGCAACTTTGGGGTCCTCAAATTTGTTCAGCGTACAGGCCGCAAAATTTCAGCAAAATAAAATAACTAAATTCAAATATAAATTGACAAAAGGTATTTTTTTCTTTTTTTTTTTTTACGTAAAGGTATTTTTTCAATACAATAAGAAATATTTATTTAATTTTATAATTATAATAATAAGGGTTACCTTCCGTCAAAAATAATAATAATAATAAGGGTTACCCTTCAAAAATATTAAATTACATTATTCTCATCTCTTATTCTTATTTTAAAATTTAGACTCTTACTTTCTAAGGGATAAATAGTTGTTCATTTTAATATAAACATGTTCCAAGTAAAAAAAATGATAAACAAGTTTTTTATGGATATTTTTCTTGATTTACGATTTTTAACATATTATTATGTAATTTTTAACTTTTATTATCAATTTTATAAAAGCAAAAAATTAAATAAAAGTCATATTACATATAGAAACTGCACAAGACATGATGCTTAATCATTAAATAAATTGTTTTGTATTTCTTATTATTTAATTTAAGTAAATATTATATTAGTCATCTCTAAAGTATGAAATAGTATTACTATTATTTTGATACTTTTAAAATACTAAAATATCAAGTATGATAAACAATCTAAATGATAAAGTAAGAAATTTAAATGAATAACATTAAATAAGAGAATTTCAAACTTTTATGATTATGAAAAACTTTTCAACTTTTAAAATAAAATAAGTGACGCAAATTAATGTAGGGATTTGTTACTTTGAGAGTGAATATGGGAGTTTAATTGGGAATTTGGGATTCAAACTTTATATATAAAAAATACTCTCTCCGGACTCATTTATAAATAAAAATAACTATATTTACATTTATTAAGAAAGTTAGTTAAACTCATTTAATTTTTTGATCCTTTTAAAAAGTAATTGTATTGCCTAAATTACCATACATTCAATTTTATTGAAACTTCATTGAAGTGGACATGCTCTCTTTTTATTACACATGATTCATTAAATAGAGTAATTAGAAAGTAAAATATGAATTAAATAAAGAGTAATTTGGGATGATATCATTTAATAGAATGAAATTAGTTAACTTTTGCTTATATTTTAGTCCATTATAAGTGAGTGTTTTTTTTTCTTATAATTGAGTTCGGACGGAGTACATAAAATGTGAATTTTAATTGGAATTAATAAGATGTGAAAAATTAGCTAATTAAATTAATAAAGTAGTTAATAATTGGGGAAAAAGTTATAAGATGAGAAGCCTAAATTTTAATAGAAAACTCTTTATTCTTAATACTATTTTTTTAATTCTTTTAAAAAATGTTAATAACTAAAAATATTTTTTTGGGGCCAAAATAATTATTTACTTGTCTTATGATTCGACCAACGATGTATTCAATCCATAAAATTGGACGACTACAATATTTTATTTATTTGAAAAAAATATAAATCAAATATAGTATAAAAAATAATTGCACATTTGTCATAAATTATGAACCATCTCAAAGGTGGAAGGTAAATAACCATAAAAAATTGATGTGTGATTCAATCACAGTTATTAAAATAATTCATTTGAGCGTCGTAATTAAGGAGAAACTTAATTTCTAATATTGTACTTAAAGTTCAATTGGAGTTGCAATTTATTACTATTACGATTAATCACTTGGATTGATTTGCCACCTTTAAATTATTGACGAGAAGCTAATGAAAGAAATTTACAATATTGAATAAAAAAAATTATGGAGACAAAAAAATAACAATATGATAATTGATAGAATAATAAAAAAATTATTTATAAATTCAAATAATTATTTACCTAAATGTAATTTATAAAAATAAAATTATATTTGTTCACTAACTAGAAATAATTATAAAATATACAAAAGAAAATTACATAAAAGATTTGGTTGGAGCCTTAAAATTACAATTTTGTCAAAAAAAAAAACAGAGAAGGGTTTTTCATGCATACAGAGATTATAGTAGAAACCCTTACATAGGACGTGTACCAATAAAAAGGAACAAACCTTTTAATCAACTAAAATGATACTGTACCAAAGAACAAAACCATGTTCATTAAAATAGATTCATCCTTCAACTGCAATTTCAGCATGCACAACCACTTCGTTGTTCTGCCTCTGAAACAGTTTCGGATATTCCTCGAAAATAACTGCCAATAAACAATAATATTAGTGGCTAAACTAATTGAGTATTTAGTTTACACCATATCACTACGTATCAAACGTGAATCTGAGTCAATATTGTTATTAGTAATGTTTGATGAAATTTACGTTTAAGAATTTGATGAAAATCAAATACACAGTATGGTCCAATTAATAAAAATGAATGATATTGGTACAAAAATTAAGTTGATTCTTACATGTCTAGATCACGTTCATTTTCTAGTGCAATTTTAGCAACACATAAAAAAGCCTCCTCAACATTGTAGCCCTCTTTTGCAGAAGTCTCAAAGTATGGTATGTTTCCCCGGGAAGCACACCATTCCCTAGCTTTCTTCTCAGTAACCTGCAACAACTAGCAGGGCTAATAAATAAGAGGATCAATTATCAAATATCTCTATGTAATCATATTGTAGAAAAAAAATGCTATTACTTATTTTTATTTCCATACCCTTCTGCTGTTTCCACCATCTACATCAACCTTGTTCCCAAGTAATACAAAGGGAAATGCTTCAGGATTGTCTGTATCTGCCTGAGATCAAGCACCAAAATGTAGATTAGAGATGAAGACCAGTTTCACATGATTAAGCACAAATTTCAAACAATTACTCAAATTAGCAACACCAATCATATAACCTCCATGTTTTTGCTCAGCTTGATTTGGTTTTAGTTGAACTCAAAACAATGTAGTGCGTGTTTGGTTTAGCATTGAAACGTAGTAAGTTCACGTTTTCAATGCTATACATAATTGCGTTGAGAAATTCAAACTTGAGTTTGGAACGCTAAACCAAACACACATAATGATTGTAATCCAAACAAAAAACAGAAACCACTTATAAGAAGTGCAAAGAGAAAAGAGGAGGCTTGAAATTAAAACAGTATGACAAGTACAACACACCTGCTTAAGAAAGTCATCATGCCAATTGTTTAGTGTATCAAATGTCTTTTGTATATTTACATCATATACAAGAACACAGCAATCTGCTCCTCTGTAAAATGCAGCCCCAAGACTATGGAACCTTTCTTGCCCTGCTGTATCCCAAATCTGCCAGAACATTGTATATTTGTATTCATTGTCTTCCCAAAAAATTAAGTACTAAAATTGATAATAACATTGCAGGAAAATTCAAATTGCTCACCTGTAAGGTTACTAGTTTGTCATCAACTTGTAGCTCCTTTGTAACAAAATCAGCACCGATCGTGGCTTTATATTGTTGGCTGAATTTTTTATAAACATATCTGAATTGAAAGTTAATGTTCCACACTATTACACTATAAATGGCTTTCTGGTTATATGCCTAGTGTCAAACCCAAATTAAGCATGAAAAATATATAAAAAAAGGCCAATTTAAACTATAATCTAATATCAATCCAATTCAGTATACTAATTGCTACAGAAAAATGTTATGAATTAACAAAATTTCTTCATTTTTGTTGCCAATTTGATGCATTAATTAAGCACCCTATCATTACCCGACAGGTGGACCTGAACCATTGTTTCCCACAAGCAAGGACAGCCAACTCACATACCAATATTGGTAATGACTTTACATACAGAGACTCGTTAGAAAAAGGGAAGAAAACAAAAAGGAAAACAGTGAAAAGCTTAAAAGCATTCATGATTCGGAATTAATAATGCGTCGACAACGAATCACTGACATCAGAAAAATAACAAACTTTCACTTTTTTTTTCTTTTACTGAAAATGCAAATGCCATTAAAATGGATACTGGTTCATCAACGATGTCTTCCCCACCCTGAAAATAAGATGAACAGAAAAAAAAGGATCAAAATTTAAAATTGAAAATCCACATTCAAATTCATCAATGAAAAACCGAAGTAAGCGGCTATGAATTGTATTGAGTATTTGGTTTAAAGTTGAAATCTGTTAAACTCAAATTTGGATTCTTCCACGCAATTATTTCTAGAGTTAAAAACATGAGTTTATCTTATCACATTTCAACGTTATACCAAACATGCCATAAGTAATATCGTTCAAAAAATGAAAAGACATGCAATAGAAGAAGCAGGGGAAGAAGAAAACAGAAATGCAAAAAATAACAGAATGAATTGGAAACTATATGTCATACTTACCCACTATCACCAAGGACAATGACCTTAAGCAAAGTTCTCTTTCTCTGGGAAATGTCCATGTTAGAGACTCAAAAACTGTAATTAGCAGAAGCAGAAAGAACAATTTGGTAGCTATTTTTCAATTATTGGAAAAGAAGGGGTGGTGGCAGGGTAGCTATTAGCCTATCAGAGAAAAAAGGAAGCCAATTTTCGAGGTAGTTCTTGATTCTTCTTTTGTTGATGATATATAAAATATATCCTCCTTTTTGGGTATTGCTTTTATTTCCCTTTTTCTGCATTTGAATGATGCAGGTGAGAATCATGTGAGCTTTGACAACCAAAACCAACGTTCTAGTGACAGCGGAGCATTATTATTTTTAAACCATAATAAAAAAATAAAGGTATATATAGCAAAGTATTTTTGGTTGACTTAAGAGTTTGATAATCCAGAACCAAATTGAATATACGTGCTTGCTTCTCATTGTTCGATCTGCATCTGTTGAGTTGCCAAAAAGGCAGGTTTTGCTGGTTGACAGTTGGACAGTTGAGAAACGCTTTTCTGTTGATCAGTTATGGTGTACTGTTATCTAATTTCATGCCTGCATTTATTAGTTTACAACCCTGCATTCAATATATTATTATATGTTTTGGTTTTCAATGATTTTTCTATATTTTGATTTCTTAATTAATATTAATATGTTTATATAAGATACTATGTATCTTACTAGTTAGAAAGACTCTTTCTTCAATTTAATTAACTGTCTCTGTTTAGAATCACCGACCCTAAGAATTAGTAACTAGCACAATTCATATGTTGCCATCGGGTGTGGTTTGCTCCATTATATATTTTCACATGATCATAGTAAAGCACACATGCGACATGTGATACCACTTTAATGTAGGATATAAAACATATTATCTTCATATCGTGGATACATGACATTAGAATACTACTACTAATTTGGGTATCTTTCAATTTTCAGTTTTTAAAAATTATTTTGTGACTAATTAAATTTATTTTATTTTATGTTTTATTTATTGTAAAAGACATTTTTAAACTTAAAACAAAAATATCTTTAGTACATGTTTGTGGTGTTGTTTGGATCAGAGATTTGCATCATCTCGATGGAAATCCGGTATATAGTTGGTTTCTGTTGAAGTTATTAAGTTATAACTGATTCTGTTAGAGCTAATTGTTAGTTTCTGTTTTTTTGTTTTCGTAGGCAATTAAGTAGTTAGTTAGTTTTTCTTTTCTTTCTTCAGAATGTGGCTGTATATAAATCTTCTTTGTATTCTTTTTTAATCAATCAGAGAATTCATGTTCAGAAATTCATTGTCTCGTGTTTTTCTTTTCTCTCAAAACTCGATGAAGAATTCTAATAGTTTCAAAACAACATGCATTTGTCTATTTTAAACGATTATTCAAACATACCATTAGATTGTTTTGATTTTTCGGTTTTTACTGATGATTTTTAAAATAGATATTAAGAAAACAATCATTCAAACAAGTTTTTAGTCTTTTTAATTTTAAAAAATAGAAAACAAACAAAGCCATTTTTTGTATATCTCTTTGGGACATTTTTTGTGATGAATCTACTTCAAGAAACATTTAAATTAAAATATCATTCAAACTTTTGCACTCTACTAATATTATCTCGCTCTTTTAACTTTCACATATGTGATTATAATGTTGCTTAATAGAGTAGTGAATAGATCGGTTGTGTGTATGTGTGTCACTAACTCGTTGTGTCCACATTTATTAGGGGGTATTCATGGGACGAGTTTTGCTTGTCCCTAACCGCCGGCCCTAATATTTAATCGGGTCAATTCTATAAACCTGAACCCGTCCATAAACCCAAAGAGATTCAATGATGTGCGGGTCTAAGTAAAACCGAGTTTAAGTATGACAGGACTGGATTGACCCAGTATATAAGTTAAATATAATCTTGAAACGATCATATAACAATCTTTAAAAGAAAATAATTCATACAATTAATAAATATATTGCATACAATAGAATTCCTCTTAATGTATGCAATATTATTTACTTTTTTTAAAGTTGGGGACATTACTGAAACAAGAACACCCCTGGCAAAACGGGTTGGGACGGGTCAAAAGAACAGACCGAGACTTGAACACCCTTAATATCCACTCTCGACTACCTTTTTCCCATTTCTCTCATCTTTCATGTTAACAACCATTAATCTAACATTATTATAATTTTTATTTTCAATTGGAGCATCAAAGATTGCAGGCCAGAAACTGAGGTTAGGGGGGAGCCAACATTTCAATTTTTTCCAAGTGAAGTATGTGTGTGTATATACACACACATATAGAGAGAGGGGAGGGATCAAATTACACCCGTGTAAGTTACACCAAGTATTATACCACTCAGTAATTTTTTAATATATCATTGTATTAAGTAATCCACCGTTGGATTGAAAGTTACTATCGTATAGATCATACATATAAATTTTTACGTTAATTTGAAATTATTTGATATGTCATGGAGATGTCTCAAAATTAATGTCATATATACATTTGAAGTATATGAAAAAACCAACCATTTGATTACCAAGTTATTAGTGTCAAAATTTTACGAAAATTGACACAAATAATCATGATGATGAATAAAAAAAATTCAACGGTTAAATTAGTAAAAAACAAATTCAATTTGTAGTTATCAACGGTGTAATACTAGTGTAACTTACACTGGTATAGTTTGATCCCTCCTATATATATATAAGTATATAAGTTAAAATTTAAAACTAAACCTAATGTAACATAACGAATTGAAATAAACATTAATAATATATATATTGTAAGTAATTAAAAATTTTATGAATTATTTTAATTATGATTCACTCTTTACTATTTATTTTAATTTTTTAACAAAATATTTTAAATGCCAAACCACTAAATTATTGGGATTTAGTTTCTCTAAAATGAGTAATTCCCTTTTGAAAGGAAATTAGACATGTCAAACATTGATGGAAAGAATTAAAGAAGTACATGTTAGAACTTTCATTATTTTATCATACACGTGCATATAATATCAATTGTTAATTTCCTCATTATTGATTGGGATATCATGAATTAGAGATATTTTAGAGGAGTCAAATCCAAATTATTGAATTATTTTTTGCACATAATTTAATTTTTAAGCTTTACCAAATTGTGATGCATTCTCGTTTTAATTTATTTATTTTCAACATTAAATAAATCATAAAATTTTCCTTATACTAAATGTGACATCAATTGAAAGAAAGGGATTAAGAAAAATCAATTAAAATAAAGAGTTATTTTGTAAAAATAACCACTAATATGGCATGTCTAATTAGTATTAAGAACCACTATAGTGATTCATTGCATAATTTTTTAAAGTGAGGTATTTATTTTATTTTATTATAATTTATGTGTTATTTTAAGTATAACATTATAATGCAATTAAAATAAGAGATCCCATTAATATATAAATTCAATGCATATATTATATAATTAAAAAAATCTCTTATTATGAGAAGTAGTAAAAATTTATATATATGATATTGTTGGTCATAAAATCAGAAAGATCAAACGATGTGGTTTGACTAGCGTCTAATTTAATCAATTTCCCTTATGGAAAGATCATTTATGGACGAGACTCTATTCCTCAATGTGGATTTCCAAGGTACCCGAAGAAACTCCTAAAGCCAATTGCGGCGAAGTTCTTAAACTACAACTATATCTGTCTAGTTGAAAACAAGTAAGTTATTAATATTAATGCAATAAATGAATGGAAAGGAAAAAATGTGAAAAGAAAATTGTAAATGAAAGTATACCTCATTGCTAGTTAAATGGAACAAAACAACTTTTCATATATATGTGGTAACATGGGAATAAAAGGAGTTATACCAAGTACAAACTGCTTTGCAAAGAAGACATTGTTACTTGTTGTGATAATGACCATCAGATTAAGGATGACTACATAACAAGCTAATGCATTAGAATTTTATCACAATATCTGCTTTTTTAGCACTCTTCGCCTCAAACTTCACTGCATTTATTCCCCCACCCACCCCCACACACACACATCTGTCTGTACTAGTCATGTATCCTTATCAGACATATAATAATAATTTGATAAAATAAAAGAAATACAATAATTAAGTTTTTAATAAATATAATGTTTAAAGATGTTTTTAGTCCCTCAAAAATTAGCGAATTTTGTGTTTAGTCCCTATAAAATTTTTCACCTAAGTATAGTCCCTTGTTAATTTTCCGTTTTCAAGTTTAATCATTGTCGTTAATATGCACTGTTAAGTGATGACCTGACACTATTACAATGTGGCGACTTGTAACAATATCATGTCATCACTTAACAGTGCAAATTAACGGTAAGGATTAAACCTGGAAACGGAAAATTAATGAGGGACTAAACTTGAGTGGAAAATTTTATAGGGGCTAAACACAAAATTCGCTAATTTTCGAGGGACTAAAAACATACTTAAGCCTAAATATAATTCATAATATATGAAAGTTTAAAATTATATATTAACGTGAATGATTATTTTTATCTATTCATCTTTTATTTTTATCTCTTACTCAATTTTTCAATTGCACAATATATCCCAACCAACTCAAGCTACTTCCCATTTTTCCTTCATTCCACCCCGACATGTAAACTTTTTTATATTATCCGTGTATATCCATGTTAGCTACAAATTTTAAAATATTAAAGTTCGAACAAAAAAAGCAAAATAGAAATGGTTTCATTAATGTTCGAAGGAGTTACAAAAGAAATAAAATTAAGTGAACATTTTCCTTCTTCGAGCCTGAGGCCTTTCTTTGTTGAAAATGTTTTAATAAGGTCTCCATTCTTTGAGCAGGTTTCAACCATCGAAGAGTGTGGCCAAGGCTTCGAATGTAACTTGTGGTGCAACTGCATCCTCGAATAGTAGTCAAGAATGGCCACCTTGGATCTTCCAAATATCCATAAGGGTGTGATCTCCCCATCTTCTTCTTCTTCCTCTTCTTCATCCTCATCTTCCTCCTCGTCGTCTTCCCCTTCCTCTTCCAAGGGTCAGGAGGAGTGGCAGTAGACTTTGAGCATAATCATTGCCTTAGACTTGAGGCTGGTACCAAGGAAGTGGAAGTAATACAAGGTCACATATAAGATAGTGACCCTGTGAGTTAGTTGTGTTGTTCGACCTGAGGTCAGTGTTAGTTTTGAAGTGACCACTAATGTTGGACACCCTCTCGACCTGAAATCCAAAGGCAATGGAAGAATCAGGTCGTACAGGACAGCCGATATCAGAGATCTCTCCATGATGAGAAGGGAAATGACAAGCAAGAAATGGAGGTTCATCCTTTTATAGGACTGAAGATCGTCAAAGTATTAAATGTCACTCAAACAAGCCAATATGGAAAAGGTCTTAATCACTATGTTCAAGAGGAATTTAATATGGACGGCAGGTGCTTTATGTTTCGAATGTTAAAAGAAAAAGGCAAGAGGATCGAAACCTATTGTGAAGGAAAAGGGTCGAAAGAGTTTAAGACGAGGTTGAAGCAGGTCAAGGTTCGAAGGACAAGTTTTCTATCTTGGCTCGAAGAGGAACATCGTTCCCTAACAGTTCGAAGGAATGGAGTCATTTTTCACGTCATCAGTGGCAGTTATCAGAAGCGCACCATTGAAGCTTAATTTGAACGTGGATTCATGGAGGTTACATGGATACGTGCATGGCAGTTGTGCAGTTTGAGAGCAGTTATTTGGGATGTCTATAAATAGCCCAAAGAAAGAGGAGACAAAGGTCTGCAACCTAAACACTCAACAGCACCCTGAAAACCATAGCATCCATCTCAGAGATCACAATCACTCAGCTCGCGAAGAGAAAGTAGGGAACATGCAGACCACCATTTATTTTACGCAATATTTCTTTTGAATGTTCTTATGTTACGTTAGTTCTTCCTTCTCCAATTTATGTAATTATACTCAGTTTTAATACAAGTTTTGGCCCACCTTTAGGGCTTGTTTACATGATTTGTCATTCCCTTTAGCATTTTCCTGCACTGTTCTTAGAATTTACACTGAGAGAACCCACAACTTTGAGGACACATATCTCATCCCAGATAGCTCTGAGATACATTTGTTTGGACAAAATATTAGGACAAACAATCCATTAAATCCTATTTTAAATTATATTTATAAAAGAAGTTAAAAACTATAATAACTTTTAAAATTAGTTTAATTTATTCATTACATACTATTTTCCAAAAAAATGATTATCTAAACATTGTAAAAGTTTCAAAAGTACATTTTTAAAAAAGTAACTGTTATTTTTTTTAGCTTGTCAAAGAATTTTTTATATATTACATTTTTAATGGGATAACTAACTTTTTTTAAGGTTGATAACTATTTGTCCTATAATTTCACCACATAACCCATTTATCTAATTGAAAATATGTCTCACCACCACTTTCAATCATACTTTCTACTAACTCTCTTTCCATGGAAATCACATTTATATTTTTTGCACATATCCATGAAATTGACCAATTTTTGAAACTTTCCCTCTCATACCCCCTTTCATACGGAAAGAAATTTTCTCCAAAGAGATTCACTTATGATTAACATTCCCCACTCTCATTATCAAAGAGTGTTAAATTAAATTATTACATCTTTTATTTATAGCACACTCTTATATCTCATAATCTTTTATTTCTTTTTATTTATTTGAAAATATTTTATTTTATTTGATTTGTTATATGATCTATAATAACAAATTCGTACAATATAATATATAATTTGTTATCTCTAATGTTTATGGAAATGCCTCTTAGAGAGATTTTTTCTATTGCTTATGGAATGCCTCTAGTACAGGATGTAAAATAAATGAATGGCCTTTTAGAGTATTTTTTTCTAGTGCTCCAAGAATGCCTCTTGTATAGGATGAAACTTTAAAATTCTTGGATTTGCTTTCAGACGTAAAATTCATTATTTTATTTTAAGGTTTAAATTCAAATAGACCAAATTATAATATTTCTTTCTAAATAGCAATAATTTTCTATCAAACTTATATATGTCTGCACTTGACAGTACAATTGAATAAAACTTAAATTTTATGGATTATAAGCACTGCTGAGTTTATTAACCACTTAAAAACTTTTCTAGCTAGTTTTACCCATAACCAAATCAAATTTTAATTTTCTATCAAGTAAAAATTTTCAAAACAATTAATTAAGTTGTTGCAACACATACACATATAAGTCACCAATTAAAGAAATTTTGCAACATTTTCAATTTTTCATTTATCATTGTCAATAATAAAATTAAAAAAAAAACTTAGAGACCAAATGAAGATGATCATAACCAATCGATCAATTTAATTTTTTTTTCAAATATTTAGTTGGGACTTTAACATTTGTAAAACATGAAAACTAAGAAAAGTTGTTCTTGATCCTAGGTCACAAAGACCTTTAAACAAAAATGGAAACCAATAGAAGAATACCAATTAAATAATTATTATTAACGTAATTATAAAATAATTTTTAATATTATTTTAAATTTCATAGTATATTTTTATTTATGTTATAAACCTTTCTTTTTTTTTAATATTGAAATTGTTAAATAATATTGAGTTTTTGTATAAAAAATAACTATAATTAAATAATTACTATAATTACGATCTACATAATTATAAAATGGTTTTTTAAGTTTTTGAAAATGTTTTAAATTTTTTATTTTTTAAAATTATCAAATATGTTTTAAATTATCATTATTAATTTATATTTATTATTATTATAATTTATTATTTTTATAGTGATATTTACTTTAATATAATTATAATAGTTAATTAATTATAATGCATGACATTAATCATTTAAAATGTAAAAGAAACTTTTTATTTTTAGAAGTTTAGCTTAAAGGAATTTACTATTGTGTCCTCACTTTAGATTTCAAAAACCACTTTCACTACCTTACTTTTATATATATAAAGATAAAGATAAAGATAAAGATTATTACAATTGGCTAGATTTTTTTGTCATTATTCTTTGGGGGATTAATTTTTTTTAATTCCTATAAGTAGTAAAGTTAAGAGTCCTAAATCTAGCCTAACCTATAAGATACCTAGTAGGTAGATAAATATGGAAAGTTTATGGAGGAGAAAAATAGAAAGAAGAAAAAATGTGAAAAATGTGATATGAAATGAAGAGAAAAATGAAAAGAAAATTAAGGTGTTAAAGGAAGTGTAAAACAAAAAATGTTAAAAAATTATTATTCTTTTGTAAAAGTATTAAAACTTTGATAGTTAACTTTTCGGTGTTGAAAGTAGAAAAAAAGAGATAAAAAGAAACAAATCAAGAGATCCATAGTTTGAAATAAATGACAAGTGATGTGATAGAAAAGAAAGAGAGATAAAAAGAAAAAAATTAGGCGTGAAAAAATCTTATATATTTTAAAATTAAACTATTAAATACATAAATGCATTACATGTTGCAATCGAAAATATATATAAATAATAGGAATTTAAGTAAACACAAATGACAAGACAACACTAAATATTTTGAAATTAATACAATAGGAATTGAAATCACCTAAATACATACGCCCTCAATTCCTTTTTATAAGGCACCTTTTAGAATTTTTTTGTTCCTTTTTATAAATCACTTAACAATTTGAAGAAAACGTTTATTATAATTTTCCTTATTTGCCCTTATTAACTTTAATGTCTTTCCAACTATCAAATGATAGTGGAGTTAGTTAATAATATTTAATAAGGGCAAAACTAGAAAGTTAAACTATTTTTTAAAACTCAAATAAAATAATTAACTAGCTTTAATTACTTTTATTCGTCTTTGTGATTCAATATAGTGTGCCTTATAAAAAGGAACGGAGGGAGTATATTATATTTGTTTACATTTAAATGTATATAAACTAGATTTTCATTTTTTTCAAGAAAAAGTAAGAAATGCGGAACACATTTGGGGACACCTCGAATGAATTTAATTATATTTGATCATCTCGCTTTATTAAATTTTCAACGAAGTCAATTTTCATTTTTCTTTGTTTTGTTGTGACCATTAATCAAAGTCAAAGCTAGACATTGTCACACATTGGTGTTTATTTACCAAAAACCGTTTTTTCTCATGGTCAATTATATGTTGCTATAACTAGGATGAAGTCTCGACAAGGATTTAGGATTCTTATATGTGATTATATTTTCAAATGTTATAATTTGACGAAAAATATAGTGTATAAATGGATATTTCAAAAAATAGAAATGATATGATATAGTATATTTTACATTTATAATTATTAATATTTGAAATTTGTTGTTTTAAATAACTTTTCTACGTTTTAATTTTTTTTAATTATTTCTATATAAATAAGTATAAATTTTAATAAGAAAAAAATCACTGATCATTATTATTTTCTAAAGTTTACATATTTATATTAATTAAATTAAATATATTATAGTATTCAGTATAAATAATCTATTTGAATAATATACTCATGTATCGCATGGGTCGCACACTGTATATCCTGCATGGTTTTGCATAAGTTAATTAGTGTGTCTTGTATTTATTGTTTGTGATCGCCTTTCCTCAGAGTTTGTGAGATACCTCCTTCTTAAACTTTTCATTTACCAAGTGTTAGGTTGGGAGGCGATGTCAAATACTTGTGTAAGTTCGTTAGCCTATGGAGGTAGAGCCACATATTAGTGAACTATAGCTTGAGAGGCAAATTTAAACACACGTACTATTCGATGTAGTGAAATATTGGTTGTATTCAAGGATTAAGTGTAACCAACGGGGTTGGTTCTCGTGGTACAAGCAAGGTCTTGAGTTCGAATCTTGTGGATGGAAAAAATCCCCGCTGGGAGAGCTAGCCCTACCATGATGTGGATGTTCCCGGCTCGAACAGAATTGCCTCCGGTGGAGGACACCTGTGATTAAAAAAAAATAGGTGTAACTCCTATAGTTATGGAGCAAATTAATATAGCCTGATTTTCTTTCAATTTGAACTTAATTTATCTTAATTGATGTTGGACTAATGTTGGGGATTAAATTATGAAATTTTAAAAAGGATTTTCCAAAACTAAAATATGTGAAACAAAGTCTATAGCATTTAACTATCATCATTTGAAAGCTAAAATAGTACTCCTTGGAACAAAATCCTATAGACGATCTTACCCGGTGTTTTCAAAAAGTTTTCCATCTTATCCGAAATTTTAAGAGAAAGCACAATTCATCCCATCTTGTGTTTTTCTTGTGTTTTCAACACAAATTAGCTAACTAATTTAACTGTCAGCCTTCTTAATTGATCAATAGAATGGCCAGTATTGGTTACAACATTTTTTTTTGTCAAAAATTGTTAACAGAGTTATTTAAGTTTTGTAATTCTTCTAATTAATAGCTTATGGTAGAAGATAGCTAGTAGCTTCTGGTAGAAGATAGTTAGAGTAAATAGCACGTGATAAAATAGGAGCGGTTAGAAGCAGTTAGTTAGTTAACTTTTTCCCACCTTTTTTGTACTGTATATAAAGCTAGTTGTAGTTCAATTTTTAGAGTAATGAGAATACAGTTTTTCTCTCAACATATTCGATCTTTTCTCTCTCGATTCTCTGATTCTTCTCTTCGATCTTGAAGCTCTCAGATTCTACAGCAAGCTCTTCATGGAGACCATGTCTTGTAACATGGTATCAAAGCTCCTTTCCTAGGGGCTCTGCTGCCAAACTCTGATTCTGATTTCTTTTCATCTTTATCTTTTTCATTTTCTAATTTTCGTTTGTTTCTCACAGAAATTTCTTGTTCTTCGTTTCTTCTTCATCTGATAATCTTGTTGAATATGGCAAATCAAGTTCAGGACGTGTTCAGTCCATATTATCTTCATGCTAATGAAAATCCAGGTGTTCCTCTTGTTTCAAGTCCACTGATAGGTGATAATTATCACTCTTGGGAGAGGAGCAGTCAGTTGCACTTAGATCTAAAAATAAATTGGCTTTTGTTGATGGATCTTTGCCAAAACCTGAAAGAGGAGAACCTATGTTTGCTGCCTGGGACCGTTGCAATACTATGGTGCTATCATGGATCAATCATTCATTGGATGAATCAATCAGACATAATGTGTTATGGATGGAGACAACACGTGAAGTTTGGTGTGATCTGAAAGAAAGGTATTATCAAGGAGATGTGTTTCGCATCTCAGATTTACAGGAAGAAATCTATGCTACAAAGCAAGGTAGCTTGTCAATTACTGCTTACTTTACTGCATTGAAAGGATTGTGGCAGGAGTTGGAGAATTTTAGGCCAATTCCTATTTGCAAATGTGATGTCAAATGTAGCTGTGATTTGGTGCCAACTTTGAAATCATATAGGGAAGGAGATTATGTAATTCGTTTCTTGAAGGGATTGAGTGAACAGTACGGGGCAGTGAGATCTCAAATTATGTTGATAGATCCACTTCCCCCAATGAACAAAGTTTTCTCAATGTTGGTGCAACAGGAAAGGCAGAATAAAGTCTTAGTTGAAGATTCACAAGTTCTGGCTAGTGTTGGTAGCAACTATGGAAGAGGAAAATTCAGAGGAGGAGGTAGATTTCAAGGGAATTATGGAAGAGGAAATGGAGGAAGGGGACAATAGCTCAAAACATGCTCCTATTGTGGCAAAAATGGACATTCTGTAGATACTTGCTACAAAAAACATGGCTTTCCTCCACATTTCAAGAAGATGAATACTGTGAACAATTGCATTGTTAAAGATGGTGATGGTGAAGTCTTTGAAGATACTCATAGTGTTTTTCTCAAAAGGAAGTAGGTGAAAATGCAGGAATGGCTCTCACTCCAGAGCAGCACAAAGGTTTGTTGACCTTACTTCAACAATCAGGAATTAACAGTACTCACGCAGTTAATCAAATAAGCAGCAGAATTGATTTACCAAAATCCAAAGATTCAGGTACTGTTCTTGCTTCCTCAAACAATGTTTATTCAAATTCCTGGATCATTGATTCAGGTGCCACAGATCATGTTTGCCATTCTTTAAAACTGTTTCAAACCTACAAGAAAATCAACCCTATACATATAAAGCTGCCAAATGAAAAAGAAATTCTTGCTCACTTCTCAGGAACTATTTACCTCACTAAAGACTTTTATCTGACAGATGTACTATATATACCTGACTTTGCCTTCAATTTGCTCTCTGTTTCTAAGCTTGTAAAATCTAATTCCTACATGCTTAATTTTTCTGATTTTGGTTGTCAGATTCAGGACTCCAAATCAATGAAGGTGATTGGTGCAGCTAGACTGCAAGCCGGACTCTATGCAATTGATTGTTCAGATCAGTTTGAATTAGTGCAACATTGTACTAATAATTTTTTCTCATATGATTCTGATCTATGGCACATGAGGCTAGGCCATCCTTCTCATGATAGACTGCTTGTAATAAAGAAACTGTTTCCTGAAATTCAATGTAATAAAAGCACAACACCTTGTGAAGTTTGCCATCTGGCTAAACAAAAGAGATTACCTTTTAATGAAAGTTTTTCTTCTTCTCTAAAGTCTTTTGATCTGATTCATGTTGATATCTGGGGACCTTTGTCCATTCCCTCAATCTTTGGTCACAAGTACTTTCTTACAATTGTAGATGACAAAACTAGATTCACTTGGTTGTACTTTATGAAATGTAAATCTGAAGCACAAAAACTCATTCAGAATTTTGTATCCTTGGTTGAAACACAACGTAATAGAAAGGTAAAAACCATCAGGTTAGATAATGGAAATGAATTTCTTATGCATGATTGGTATAATACAAAAGGAATTCAACATCAAACATCTTGTGTAGCCACTCCTCAACAAAATGGCATTGTTGAGAGAAAAACATCAACATATACTTGTTGTGGCTAGATCCCTTATTTTTCAATCAAATTTGCATAAAGTTTTTTGGAATTATGTTGTAAGTCAGGTTGTGCATTTAATTAACAGATTACCAACCAAGTTTCTTAAAAATGAGTCACCATATCAAGTCCTATATGGCAAGCAACCAGACCTTTCAAATTTGAAAGTGTTTGGTTGTTTATGCTTTGCTTCAAGCTCAGCAACTCAAAGAAAAAAATTGGATCCTAGAGCTATAAAATGCTTGTTTTTGGGGTATAAAACTGGTACAAAAGGATACATTTTATATGATCTTAAAACAAGAGAGATTTTTGTTTCAAGAGATGTCCTGTTTTATGAAAACATATTTCCTCTACAAAAGAATATGGAATCACACATCACTCCAGCAAATACTCCCATCTCCACTTTCACCACTTTACCCTTTACCTTTTTTGAGGATCCTTTCAATTATACTGACCCAATTAACTTAAGATCAGATCCCAATCCTAATTCTCAAAATGAAACACATAATTTAATTAATTCACCAATTAATTTAACAAATACAGGGAGAACAGTTCATTGTGAAGAACACTCAGGTTCTGAGAGTGCTAATCAACCTACAAGACAGTCTACTAGAACTAGGAGGCCTCCCTCTTATTTACAGGACTATCATTGCACATTGTCAACTGCAGGGGGTTCACCATCATCTCCATCTGTGAGGTATCCTATTTCCAACTTCATTTCTTATGATTCTTTGCCTACATCCCACAAACACTTCTCTTTAGTGTCGCAATCGGGGTCACGACGGGCGGTGAGCCGGGAAAAGAAAAATACCAATTTGTCATTCAATGTAGCCGCCACCAATTTATTTGGGTTAGGGAAATTGGAAAACCCAAAAATGATTTTAAATTGAAAACCAGTCTGCAAACAAGAGATCCAAATTCGGGAGTCGATTATGTGTAGGGAAGGTATTAGCACCCTACAACATCCGTTAAAAACGGTTACCTTTTAATAAATTGTGCAAAATAGATTAACTTTGAAAAATATTTATTTTACCCCAAGTTTAAACACATTAAAATATTTTTGGTTATTTTTAATTTTTATGTTTTTGGTATTTTTTAGAATAAATGACAAAACTTATTAAAAAGAAATGAAATTATGAATTAAAAGGGAAAAAATATTTTTATTTATTTTGGCTGGACGGGGAAATTCCGCTCCTACGTATCCCCAGGTGCAATGAGGAAATCAAAGTCACGTAGTTCTGAAGGTCAAATGATTAATTTTAATTTTGAAAAAAGGAGTTTGAAAACATTTTTGATTTTGATTTTTTTTATTTCTGAAAGTGATATTTTTTGAAAGATTTTTGTTTTGGTTTTCTATTTTTTGTTTTTAGAAAATATATTTTTATTTTTATTGAGATTTTAGAAAGAGAACCTTAAAAAGGGGAACTTTGTTTATTGATTAAAACCATATTGCAAAGGATAACCGAATATTTACAGTCACAAAGGGACAAATTAAATAGATTAAACAAATATAAAATATTAGAAATAAACACCAACATAAAAGGATGGCAATATGAAATGGAACAACACATATAATAAAACACAACAACAATAATAATAATAACGATAATAGTAATAACAATAATAACGAATAATAATAATGACGATAATAACAATAATATGAATAATAATAATAACAACAAAAAACGAAATAATAACAATAACAATAATAATAATAATTATAATAATAATAGCAGTAATAATAATAGCAATAATAACAATAATTAAAAATATGATAAAAATGAGTGAGCCTCAGATATCATCACTGGCTCAAACCTCAAACTCAGCACATGAAAAAAGGACAAAGAAAATTAAGTGGGCTTCATGTCATCATCATCAACCCAAAAAACACAAACAGTAAGAAGTCAAAAACTAATGGGCCACTGTGGCCCAAAAGAAACATGGGGACTCTGTACATTTAAAAAAAGGGAAACAAAAGTAACAAAAGAAAAAAAAGACTCTCTGTATGCACTCCGGAAACTTCACTCATGCTTACCTCTATTAGGGTTGTGAAGGGAAGACAAAAAATTGAAAGAGAGATGGGACAAAGGGGGCGGCTACTGCAGAGGGAGAGGTCGCTCAGCTGCGGCAGCCAAGGGAGGCACGCAGCGGTGCACGGCGTGGCTACAAGAGGAGGACGGCCGTGCACGCGTCGGAGACGGCACACGGCGGTGGAACGACGCAGGGAGGCGCAGTGAGGGACTGGTCAAGAGAAGCGGTCGAGGTGGCCGCGGTGGGGGTAGAGCGCAACGGTGGTTCGCGATCGACGTACAACGGTAGCCGCGCGACGGAGTAGCTACACCGCTGCGGCCAAACGCGGTGCGATACGGCACGGTGGATGAGGGCTGCACGCGGCTGACCGCCGCATGATGGTACAGGGTTACGGACAGAGCTACGGTGGCCTCCCTTCTTCCTTCTCTGATTTTCTCTCTTTCTCTCTCACACACACAGTTTTTTTTATTCTAAGTTACTGGACTAATTGGGTGTAGGTGATGGATGGTACTGCTATTGCTGTTTTTATTTTCTCATTCTTTTTAATTTTTGATGTAATGAGACTGTTTAAATTTGTAAACAACAAAAACTGTGTTGTTGTATTTTATTGAAATTACTGTCTGATTTTGGTATGATTGTTGTGGTGGATGGTTATGGCTGAGAGGGTAATTAATGGTGATTGGAGAGTGATTATGTGGAAAAAAAATAAAATCAGGGATGATGGTTCCTACCAGAAGAGTTTGGACAGCACTGTGTATGCTTATGTGCTTTGTTTGATTTCGGGTTAATCTTTCTCTTATGAATTCCTTATGCCTTCTTGCCCCCTTTTTTAAACCTTCACTTTTCTTTCTCGTAGAGAGTGAATTTGGACTCAAGAAGTTAAGTCCGATTATGTAACTTGCTCTCTGTTTTATTTTACTCAAAAGCTCTCTTTTTTATCAGAACTCAGCTCCCCCCCAACTTCAACTCCCCTTTTTTTGAAATAGGACCCCCCTTTTACTCAAAGCTCTCAAGTGAATTTCGCTCCCCCTTTCTCAAAACAATTCTCTCAAATCAATATTTGCTCCCTCTAATGAATTTGGCTTTCCCTTCCCCCCCATTAGAAGGAGAACACCTCTCAATTTATAGACATGGATGATGAGAAACTTCCCAAATTCTCACGGGTGCTTTTTCTTTTCCTTTTCTCTTTTTTTTTTAACAATTTTCATGGGCCTATAGCCCAAATGAAATGGATTGAAATTTTTGTCATTTTTTATACTAAATAACTACCCAAATGACATTTAACTAATTAATTTGTCAATTAATTAAACAATTAGCTAATTAATTTATTAAAATATTTTTATTTATTAATTAATTAATTAACCAGTTATTAAGTAATTAGTAAATTAACTAATTAATAAATGTTTTGGGTAAAATTAAAAAATGTAAATATTTTACAAATTGAAATGGATTGTAAATAGCTTCCGGACAAAATTGGGTGCTAACATTTAGCAATTTCCTCCGTTGCTGAACCTAATAACTATCAAGAGGTTGTTGTTCATGATTGTTGGAGACAAGCTATTCAAACTGAATTGCATGCTTTAGATAAGAACCAAACTTGGATTCTAACTAATCTTCCTCAAGGGAAGAAGCCTATTGGGTGTAAGTGGGTGTTTAAAGTGAAGCACAATGCTGATGGCAGTGTTGAGAGATACAAGGCAAGGCTTGTAGCCAAGGGGTTTACACAGGTGGCTGGGATTGACTATTTAGACACATTCAATCCAGTGGTTAAGATGACTACAATGAGAGTTTTATTGTCTTTGGCTGCTGCTAACGACTGGGAACTTCACCAGCTAGATGTGAACACAACATTCCTTCATGGAGATCTGCAAGAGGAAATTTATATGGAGGCTCCCCCTGGACTTAATTTACCTGCTCCTAAAATGGCGTGTAAATTGCAAAAATCCCTATATGGATTAAAGCAAGCAAGCAGGCAGTGGAACATCAAATTGACAGAGACATTGATGAACTCTGGTTACAAACAATCCAAAGCAGATTACTCACTCCTCACTAAAAGAACCTCCATTGGTTTAGTTGTCATTCTTATCTATGTAGATGATTTGATCCTGGCAGGAACAGACAGCAATGAAATAAAGAAAGTAAAAACTCTCCTTGACTAAAGATTCAGCATCAAGGATTTGGGACAATTGAGCTTCCTTTTGGGATTAGAAGTATCCAGAACAACAACATGAATCAGTTTATGTCAGAGAAAATATGCTCTGGAATTACTTCAAGACACTGGGTTATTGGCCTCAAAACCCTGCACAAGTCCCATGGAACACACAGCAAGACTTCATCAGGATGAAAGTGATGCATACAATGATGTTACTGAGTATAGACGACTGGTTGGAAGACTAATATATTTGACTAATACACGGCCTGATATTTCCTACTCAGTTGGAAGGCTGAGTCAATTCTTGGATAAGCCAACAAATGCACATTACAAGGCAGCAATACGAGTTCTCAAATACATTAAGAATAGCCCTGCCAAAGGTCTTTTCTTTCCTAGCAATTCTGACCTTAAGCTCTTTGGATACAGTGATTCTGATTGGGAGCATGTCCTGACACTCGAAGATCAATTTATGGTTTTTGTTTCTTCCTTGGATCCTCTCTCATTTCATGGAAGAGCAAAAAGCAGTCCATTGTTTCTAGATCCTTCTCTGAGGCAGAATATAGAGCACTAGCCCATGCCACATGTGAAGCTCAATGGTTGGTATATCTTCTTGCTGATTTTGGCCTCACATACCTCACACCAATCTCTCTCTTTTGTGATAATCAATCTGCACTACACTTAGCTGCCAATCCCGTGTTTCATGAGAGAACCAAGCATGTTGAAATTGATTGTCACACAGTCAGAGATAAAGTTCAATCTGGTCTCATCCATCTCCTTCCCATTTCGACCAAGGAACAATTGGCAGATATACTTACTAAGCCTCTCATCCCTCATTTGTTCCAATCTTTTGTTTCCAAGCTTGGAATGCAGGATTTGTACACTCTAAGCTTGAGGGGGGGTGTTAACAGAGTTATTTAAGTTTTGTAATTCTTCTAATTAATAGCTTCTGGTAAAAGATAGCTAGTAGCTTCTGGTATAAGATAGTTAGAGAAATAGCACGTGATAAAATAGAAGCTGTTAGAAGCAGTTAGTTAGTTAACTTTTTCCCACCTTTTTTGTACTATATATAAAACTAGTTGTAGTTCAATTTTTAGAGTAATGAGAATACAGTTTTTCTCTCAACACATTCGATCTTTTCTCTCTCGATTCTCTCATTCTTCTCTTCGATCTTGAAGCTCTCAGATTCTACAACAAGCTCTTCATGGAGACCATGTCTTGTAACAAAAATGATTAGATTAATATTGTGATAGCAGCTTGACGACACTTAAATATTAGATATTAATGGATAGCAAATCTCGAAAAATGATACTACAATACTTCAACAAAGAAACACAATAGATAATATCATATTTTTTTCAAAATACATAAAACATAAATACAAAACAAAAAACCAAAAAAAGTAAGTAAATTCCAATGTGAAACGAAGGACGCGCGATAATGCCAGTGGGACCTTGGGAAAGAGGAGGGGAAAATGTGGTATAGATGGAGAAAGAAGTTTGGAAAGGTAGAAAAGAGGATGGGGTGAAGGTTGTGGCCATAAAAGAGAAAGTGAAATAGTAGTGAGAACGAAAAGAAGAGAAGAAAGAAACAAGAAAACTCTCACTTAAAAAAGGGTAACCGATGGAATGGGTAGAAAACACTCTCATTAAAGGAGAGAAACTCTAGTTCCTAAAGGGTAGCTGGGTAGGAATGACAATTGAGCCCAAACCTTATGGGTACCTGTAATGGGCAAGGTAAAAACCCGCAAAATGGATATGAGCGCGGATACAGACAATAACCCACATTTTTCATGGGGACGGGCGCAGGTACGGGTACGGGCACCATGATGCCCAGCCCGCCCCATACTCGCACTTATATATATAATTATTTAATAAATAATATCATATATAATTATATATATGGATATATTAATTTTATTAAAATATCTAATATATTTATTCATATTTTTAAAATTGATATATTATAAATTAAAACTATATTTTTAAAACTATCTATTTGTGTTTTTTTACTTTAAAATATATGACTAATTAGTGTTAATAATCATTTTTTATAGATCTTGGAGAATTCTAACACATGATATCCGAGTTTATAAAATATCGTGACGTGAAGTATATTGTAATATTTAATTAAAATTTTGAACATTAGATCATGTATTGTGTTTTAAAACATTAATTTAATGTGTTTCAATTTAATTAAATTATTGTGTCACTAATATTTAAAAAAATTGTTTGGACAATCTTTGAATAATTTTTCAATTGAGATATAATTTTTTTAGATTAATATTTTTTTGTGAGTTATTATTTTTTTACTTAATAAAAGTGCGGATAACAGACGCGAGTACGAGTATATAAGTATCTAACGGGTATAGAGACGGACACTAAAATTAGTGCCCATGCGGGTACAAGGACAGGTACCTGACCAAGAGAGTAACCATTGCTATCCCTGATAAAAGGGCGGTGCTTTGTTCTAGTCTAGAGTCAAATACCATTTAAGGCTTCTTTTCGCTTTTAAATGGTTACTTGAATCAAATTAGATCCATGGACATCAATACTACAAGGTCCAATATTGAATTTGACCCAAATAGCTTTGCGTCCCCCGGGTATATATTTGACTATCACTCTCCTATATGTCCCAATGTTTATCCTTAATTCCTTGCGTTCTTTCAACCACAAGTGCCTAGGCCGCCAACCACCCAAATCATAAAGAAGCAGAAGCATCTATCCACAAATTGCGAAGTGCTCTTTTTACGTTTGACAAATGTAGTAGTAGTAGTATGTGTAGACCAGCTCACTTCTCTTCCCTAACATTTTCTTTCTTTTGTTTTTCCTTGTCGATGCCAGGCAATTTCAAAATTATCACATGTTTTAAAGCAATAATACTAACATGTGTCCTTTATTTTTTTCTTAAAAGAATTAAAATAATTATTATATTAGTTGTTCGTATATATCATTAGTTATATATGGACTCTGCATTAAGCCTCCATTCGGTTAGGCATTCAATATTGTAAAACGATGGCTTTAAACAATTATTTTTAAATTATTTTTGTCCAATATATTTCGTAAAATATGTATAATTTATTTTATCAATTGATTTTAAAAATCAATTCTACTACACTATAAACCAAAAGGCATTAAATTAATATTGGATAAAAAAAGATCATGGCGTGCTTGACATTGGTGGTGCGATTGGCGAAAATATGTAAGTGAAGTCAATGTTTCTTATGAGTTATTTCCTTGTACTTTCACGAATATCATATTATGTGGTGTGATACGTCTCCCTATACCCCAGTGTTGGTTTGTTTTGTTTTGTTTTGTTTCAAGGAGAAAACTAGTAATATATCCGTGCTATCTTACAGTAGTTCATATTTTAAAATGGATGGAGAACACTCACCATGTCACACTTATTAATTATTATAAGATCATTTCAATCGTTTTAAAAAAGGTTAATTAATGTATTAGACTTTAAAAAAATTATAACATTTTAAATATACTTCTATTTAAAGATTACTATATTTTAGAGGCATTAATTGTCATATGGTGGAATACTCCAAAAATCAGTTTCTAATGATGTAGTTAAACATGTGGATAAAACTTCATTAATTATTTACATTGATTAATATATGGGAAATTAAAAAGAGATAAACATTAGTGAAGAACAAATATGGAAAAAATGATTAATTCATCTAAAAATCTGCAAAATGTCTTATATTAAGGGACACTCAATTCTTCTAAAAGGGGTGTTATAAATAGGGACGAAGGGAGTACTTAAGAAGATTATGTTATGTTTTAAAAATTGTTATAAACAATAGGAAAATTATTTTTGCACACTTAAATTTTTTTAGTGTAATAATGTAGAAAAGAGATAAATAGAAAGAAACAAAAAATTAAAGAGAAATAGAGTGAAAGATGTGATAACTAATATGATGAGAAGTAAAAGAGAGACCGAAAGAAAAATGAGATGTGAAGTGGAGTGTAAGAAAAGTAAGTGTGAATAAAATCAGAATTTTAAAAAGTAATGAGGTAAAAAATATAATGAAATTCACATAATTTTTTATATGAAAAGAAAATGAAAACAAATGAAATGAAAGCTATATTAAATAAACCTAACCAATTACATATTTAGTTATTTATTACTCACTGCGGTCCTATTTATAAGACCCTCTTGAGGATTTTGTCTTAGTCCTTTTTATAAGACCTTTTACGAAGTTTTAGAAGTATTTATTAGTTTTTTTTCATCTACACCCTTCATAATTAGTGAATAATGTAGTTTTCAAGATTTTGTTAATGTGAGAAATTGAATAGAATTTGATATTAAATAGGGATAAATTTGGTAGCTAGAGAAAAAATTTAAAAATTGCATCAAAACTTATTTTCTTAATATGCGTGTTTCAATTAAAGAGAGTCTTATAAATAGGACTGGGGGAGTATAACATTAGAAAGTTATAACAATTATCTAATATAAATATATTTTACTTTCTTTCTAAGTGTTTTTAAATTTTAACTGAACAAAAGAAACAAAATATTTTTTATTTTTATTAATATAACCAATAGATTTCACCCCTATTTCTTAGGCCAAATAATGCTTTTTTAAAAGCCTATATAACTAATCAGACCAGGTTTCAGGCCATTAAAAAACCTTTAAGTCTATCAGACCGACCTATTTAATAAAATATAAATAAAATATTAACATTTTTTATATTGCTATTATTATTATAAAGATTTTTACTATATACTTATTAGCTTATATAAATATATAAGTATGTTTTCTTATATAAAAGACTTGAGCCTATAAGTCTATTAAAATACACGCTTATAATATATTCAAGTATCTTATTATAAAACAGTCATTTTCAGGCCATGTCAGATTTTAAATAAGTGAGACTCATATCTTAAAATAAAGTCTATATCTGGTAAATAAGTCAGACTCATGTCATAGATTTAAGGTGCAGGTCAGACATTGGAAAGCCTAGCTCGGCTCGACTTATTTCCATCCTATATGCATGGTCTATTAAAAATGATAAATACAATAATATATATGGTATACATGGTTTTACCTTAGAACATTTCCAATAGTGCTCCCTATTTCACTTTTTATCATTCTTAAGTTCGTTTTTATTTTTTACAACTTAAACAACACTCTTCTCGAATGATGCGCTCCTAAAAATTTTACTAAATGGCTCCTACAACTCTCATTAATACTAACTTTTAGAGCAACTTCAATGGGAGTTACTTACCCTACCTTTGTCATTAAACACCCCACAAAAACATAAAATCACCATTGGGACACTTTGTAGAACGGTTGCTTAACAAGGAGTAATTGCTTATAGAAAGCAACTCTTGAAATTAAAAAAAAGGTAATTTATTTATCCCATGTGAGATATAAAGATGTGAAGTTTATTTGTGGGGTTCACTTGGTAAGATTTTAAAAATTGCTTAATTGGAGTGAAAAATTGCTTAAATTATAAAAAGTAAAAATAATAATATATAATGATAAGACTCATTTAAATATTATAAAAAATAAAATTAATAAGCACACCATGAGAGATGCTCTTATATAACAAATATTAAAATAGACCCACATAAATACATAATTCCTAAAATTTTGTGGTGCGGCACATTCTTGTTAAGCACCCCTTCCCATGGTGCACTTGAATTTTTGGATTGGTTAACTAGAAAAGTGTTTTAAGCAACTCCCATTAGTGGCCTCAATTACATTGGCGTCATTATAATGACGTCACCTTCATGTTGACACGTGGATAAGAGAGGAACCTTCACTGCTTCCTTCTAGGAAGGTGATTGGAATTATCATTCAAAGAAAAAGCATAATAGGGAAAACTATATTTTTATCCTACTAGATATTATTCTATAGTATATAAAACCATTGGCCTCATACAATGGCAAAATGCTCTCCACACCTTGGTATTTGCACAATTGCACTACCATTAACTGATCAGTGTTTATCTGCAATGGACGATTACTATTTTGTAAACCCTCACCCTGACCCCAATTATGCTCACTCTGCTGCTATGACTCTACCCTCCTCTGAGTTCATACTATCCGATTTTCTCATGCTCGATGATTATGTTGATCATCATCAAGATTCTCAATCACAAAGTACTGAATCATCGGAGAAGGTATCCTTCAGCGATGCCAGTCACGGATTCAATGGAGCAACCTCTAAGAACAATAACATGCAAGTGTTTTTATTTTAATTTCTCTTCTTGTTCATTAATTAATTAATATTTGGTATACTCTATTACGTATGTATGTGACTATGTAAAATTAAGCATATAGCATATCGGTTTATTTAATATAACATGTGTTTTGGATTATGTTGAATAATGTTTTGCAGAAAATGCAAAAATGGGATTAGGAAAAATAAGGAAGAGGTGAGGCAGAGGATAGCGTTTAGAACCAGATCAGAGCTTGAGATTATGGATGATGGATACAAATGGAGGAAGTATGGAAAGAAATCCGTGAAGAATAGTCCGAATCTAAGGTAAATAACTAAATATACTAATAAGGATAAAGGAAATTAAAATATTATTTATTATTTATACACTTATGTTTAAAGTTTAAACCTTCATTATTAAAGACAAAGAAAAAATAAATTAAAATTATCGATTTGTCTCTTTCATTTTTTTTTTCACAAAGTTAGGTAAAAGAGGAATACAAATCTATATATGAAAATACCATAGTTGAACAGAAAATCAGATTAAAACTATAATATATGTAGTCAATTTATTATTTAACTTATTTTAATGGAGATGATAGATATATTAAAAAAATAAAAGATGTGATAAGTGATGTAATTAAATAAAGAGTTTAATTATTATACACTGTCGGTGTAAAGAGCTTTACACTATTATTCAATAATATTTTATTACGTCAATTAATGAATACGACACCTCATATGTCATTAAACTCATTAAATAATGTGTTAACACATCGTTGGATGACTGTGTAAAACTATTTTACACTGATAGTATATAGTTATTAAATCCTTAAATAAAAAGATAAAAAATGAAATGTAAAAGAAACCTAAAAATAATAGGTATATGAATATCATTTATCAAGTTAAAGATGATGTGTTGCTAATTAACTCATCATAGGAAATAATTTTAACTAATTAAGCTACTTTGAAATTAGACTTTTAGTGGGTAGCTAGATTAATGTTGTGGCGGCTGACACATGGATTAATGGCTTGAGATAGGGACTCATGGGCCTTTAGCATACATACTATATGTAGTTGGGTGTTATAAATGGTCCCCACTTAAACGCTTTGTTTTTATGTACCGAGAGAGTAAGAAAATTTTAAATTTTAAAAAGAAAAAACTAAAATTATTTTATATATTATTAAATAAAACAGGAAAAAAAGTGTGACATATTCTCTTTTCTTATTTAGTTTCTTATTTAGTTTAAAAAATGAGAAAAAATATTTATTTTAATATTTTGGTTTAATTACATTTTTTGTCCCCCTATTATCATTAATCCGCGATTTTGATTCCCATGCTTTTTTTTTTCGCGATTTTGGTCCCCCTATTATTCCAAATTCGCGATTTTGGTCCCTCTAACACATAGATTTTGAAAATAGGGGGACCAAGATTTTGAACTAAATCGCGAATTTGGAATAGCAGGGGGACCAAAATCGCGAAAAAAAAAGAGGGGGACCAAAATCGCGGATTGATGATAATAGGGGACCAAAAGTACAATTAAGCCTAATATTTTTCATATCCTTTTAATATTGTGGTAAATATGAATAAACAACACATCTACAAATTTTTTATCCATCTTTAGCACTTATAGTAATTTACCCTATTAATTAATGATGGCAGGAACTACTATAAATGTTCAAGTGGAGGATGCAATGTGAAGAAAAGGGTGGAAAGGGATAGAGATGACTCGAGGTATGTGATAACAACTTACGAAGGCGTGCACAATCATGAGAGTCCATTTACTACCTACTCCAGTCAAATCTCCTTCGTACATCCTCATTTTGATGCTTCTTGATTGTGCTAGCTTCAGCATTTTTGCAAACTCACCGTTTTGCTTCCTCTTTCACAGCTTGTCAATTACTAATGTATGTACCAAGAGAGACCAATTCCCCTTCTCCAATACTCCTATATCCCTAGCTCTAGGAAAGAAAATGCAGGGGAAGAACCGAGTTGGCATGCTATAATATATGTCATCGGATTGTCTACTTAATCATAATTATTTTCATATATGCTGTGGTGGGTTGAAGAGAGTTTATACTTTATACTCAAAGTAATGGGGTGGGGCACCATGCTGAATATCTTCTTTTTTTTTTTTTTCCTGACATTTTGTTTTTGTGTGAGTTTAATATCTTCCTTAAAAAAAATGAAATTTTCAAAAATATGTTATAGGCCTATTGAGTATTGACTAAGAAAAGTTCATCTTCTTAATCATTACCACGGTACTAACTCTATATTTATTTACTCATCACATTACATAAAATAATACATACATACACACACACACACATATATATATATATATTAAGAAATATAATAAAAAATAAATTAGTGAATTCATCCTTGACTTTTTTAGGGTAATCTAATTTAATTCCTAAGAAATTAAAAAATATAATATAATCCTTGGCTTCTTGCTTTATTGTCACTATAGTTCAACTGTGTGTTTCTCCTTAATTTTTTTATTATACGTACTGTCACGTTTAGCGACACGGTGTTACACTATTTATCACTATTATGTCCATTATGGCACAAAAACAACGTTGTTTTGTCAAATTTATAATTTGTAAGATCTCGACTCCAACAGTCATGTGCTTTCATGTTCTCCATTTTTCTCTCTTATTCCCCCTTTTCCATTGGAAGGTCATAGCCTTAATGACGTTTTTATGCCCAGATGATAAATAACATGATATAATGTCACTAATTGTGTCACACAATAAAAAAAAATCTTTAAATAAGACAAATAAATATAAATAAAGGTAATATTAATACCATTGTGCTAGAAAAACACAAAATTGATTATAAGCGTTGAAAGAGAAGTTTTCAAGTTGAACCTTAATGGAATGCTTCACGAATAAATAAAACAATCTTTAAATGAGACAAATAAATACCATTGTGCTAGAAAAACACAAAATTGATTATAAGCGTTGAAAGAGAAGTTTTCAAGTTGAACCATAATGGGATGCTTCACGAATGCACAAAGATTTAAGTGAAGAGTAGCATCACATAGCCAATTACTAATTAGTTGCGTCATGTGACAAAATTATTGTAGCAAGTTGTGTGGTGCTCAACTTGTTAACCATCCTTAAGGACTATGACTTATCAAATGGGAACAGAAGAACAGGGGAAGCTTTTTGGCGGACACCGGAACCGGAGGGTATGCAGTCGGAATTGGATCACCAATTTACCATTCACGTTCAAGCTTGTGCGTTTGTGTATTTTGGTGTGTGTGTGTTTTAATTTAAAATCCAAATATTACTATTAAATTAAAAAAAACATTTTGGAAAATGTTACGTGGACACCTAAAAAGAAATGAGAATATAGGATAGATAAGTGACAAATGTGAGGTGATATAATGTGACGAGAAACAAGAGATCGGGAGTGTCTGGTGTAGCCTTTAAAGCAGTTCTTAGCTGCGAAATAGCTACACATTAACTGTGAATTTTTGTTACCTGGTTATTCCGCAGCCATTTAATAGCTAAATTTTACCGACAGACTAGAAAGAGAAGAGAGGATCCAAATCCGTGTATTGCTAGCATTTTTTTGTGTAGACATTATTGAAACAGTTTTTACCATCAAGTTTTTCGTTGTTGGTTATATATTTAGAAAAGCAATGATAAGGGCAATTAAGAAAAGTTACTTCATTCATGGACTAAAAGATTAAAATTATTATGAATTAAGAAACACTGTATTAATAAGTATAACCAATCAAATGTTTAAGGTAATAGGCTTTCACTGCCTTGATTGGGGCATCATTCCCTCACTCTAAATTTAAATTCATCAAAAAAATATTTAAGGTAATATTAAAATAATTTCATCATAAATTTCAATATATTTCATAATATTGTGATTTAAATTTATTTTTCATTTTTTGTTGATTATATTTATAAATCATGCTCACGAAAAAATTGCTTCAGAGTTTATTAAAAAGGAATGGCCATTTAGTTCTCAACCGAAGGATCATATTATTCTCAATGGTTTCTTTTGTTGTTGTTATGTACCAAGTGGTAACATGTCATTATTCAATAATAATAATAATAATAATAATCCATACTATTATATTATAAACGAGATTTTTTTTCGCATATTTTACTAAATGATTTTATCTTTATATTAAATTTTAAATTTTTAATAATTATTTTAAAAAAATAACTACCTACAATTATTTTTTTATTTTTATTTAAAATAGATAAAGAGGCACTCTGCACCTCTCTCCCAATAATTGTTATTATTATTATTATTATTAATTATTAATTATTGTCAAAGTTTTTCTTAATTTCATGTAACTTCATATACAACTTCATTTACTATCCTTTAAGTAACATTTGATGATTTTTTTTTTTTGGAGTATTGCTTTTTATTAAGTGATTATTTATTATTATTGTGTGACTACGGACTACCCATTAAAAATGAAATTTAATTTTCTGGATTAAAACAACAGAAATACAGAATATTTAGAGATTTTTTTTTTGGGGTCAAATTTAGAGAATGTTGTTAAACCAATCAAAAACCGAAGGGACGATCTCCTTTTTTGGGACAAAAGTTGGACTACAGGCTTTACTTCCCAATAATTTGATACGACATAGTGCTTTGGGCCGTGACAGTGAAGGTCTCGAGTTGCTTTCTTAAAAATATATGAAATATTTCGACCAAAAAATATATGGTATATATATTAAGTTGGTCTTGTATATATTTTGAAATTTAATTAGTTTTGTTCTATTTTAGTTATATATTAATTTAGTCTCTCAAGTCTCAATATTTTTTTAAAAATTTTAATTTAATGTATAAAGTAATGTTATTTTATAATATAAATAATTAAATTAGGTGAAGTTAACGATATTTAAATGCAAAAAAGGTCCATAATAACGTTATTTCATGCTCTTTTACTAAGAGTGTAAAATATTAAACTTAAAAAAGACCCTTGCTTTACCATAAAAGTAATCTTTAGACTAAACTCTATGATGAAAACAAATCAATTTTTAAAAGAGATATGAAATCCATACAATAATTCATATGAAACACCTTTTTCTCTATTTTTTTTCCATTACATTACTTATTATATCTCACATTTCTCTCACTTTATTTTATTTTCTCTCTTCTTTTATTATATTATATGTTATAATAATGCTAATTTTATATATTATAATAATGTATAATTAACATTGCACTTTTTAAAATTGTAAAGATGTTGCTCAAGTTCATAATCATGAATATTAATCATTAGTTCTCATTTTAATATTCGGTGCATTATACTTATCTTTTCATATTAACACATATTTTAAATTCTCATATTAAATAAAATTTATAATAATATTTTAATTAATTATTCAATTAAATAATTTTTAATTAATATTTAACTTTTCAATTAATATATAACATAATAAAATATTTATAAATCATCATTAAACCATTTTTATTTATTAATTTTTTAAATTAATAAATTTTAAATATCCATACTTTTATATTTTAATTTACTTTTATTATCATGAAAATATTTTTATATCAATTAAATTTAATTTTTTGGTTATATGGAGGCCAAAAAGGCCAATCAAGTCAATTAAATTAATTTTTTAAATTTTATTTTATTTCTCCTAAAAATATTAAATATGATATAATGCAGTGTTATAATTTAAAAATTTTAGAGACTAAAATGTATTTTGGCATTAACCTAATGTATTCGCCCCTATATTTTCGGGGGACGAACTTCAGAGTTTAGTAGTTTACTCGAAATTATATTCTATTTATTCGATACATTGACATGACACGCTCTTCTTCAGTCGCGTGGTTTACACGACTGAGTAGCGAGATCACATCAGAAGCATCATTCCTTCAAGTTTGTGGTACCATCTTCCTGGTTCCTTCTCTCTGATCCAAACCATTTTGCATTTGTTCAACACTTCCTTACCCTTTCGAAGATACTGCGTATATATCCCAATCAATCTTCATCTGAATCGTTTTCTGTTCCTTGTATTGTTCACCACTTCTCAACTTAGCAGGCAACACCGTCTTCATTTCAGGACCTCTCATCTCATCAGATCCGTCGGTGAAGTGGTTGATTTTCCTTTGTCTTCCTTCAGAGACATGTAGTGTAGCTATGGGATGTCAAGTTCTTGCTCTGATCTCAGCGTAATTCTCACGTGACATGGATTTTGGAACGAAATTCGCGATACCTATTTTGAAAATTCGGTGCTTGAATCCACTTGACGGAACTTGATCAGTGCATTTGTAGTAGGGAACACGTTTAAATTTGCATTTGGAGTTGGTATTTTCTTGTTAAGAGGGTCTGGAGGAAATCATGTTCTGGAGGGACCGTGAGAGGGAGAATAAGGAACACAACGATGGGGTTCTGTGCGGGCAGGTTAGAGTGCTCGTTGTTGGTGACTCAGGTGCATGATTGATTCTTATACTCTTTACTGTTGTTGTTCTTAGTTACTTATGTTAACCTTCTCAATTTTATGCTTTTAATTTTTTGAAAGAGCTTCTCTAAAATATGACTTTGTTTCTAAAGTGTGAAATTAATGTGTATTCTGAATTGATTTAATCTAAAATATACCCTGATCTTAACACACTAAACTTTAAGGGTGGATGTAAGTTTACTTATGCACTTTAGGAGACCAGCTCATTTCAGAGAGGAGCCTTATCCTTAGTTTTTATTATGATTTTCCAGTGGGTATGGGAAATTCTCAGACTGTGTGGTGTGGGCAAAAGTAAAGTTGATTGAGTGCAGGAGGTACTTGTACCGTAGAGATCCAGTTGGATTTTGTAACAGTGCTGCTGAAAACCTTAGATCAGGGGTCTGAGAAAAGTTATCACTATGGTGAAACCATTATGACACTCAATAGGGGCTCCAAGAGTTATGTACTAAAATTAGCCACTATACGGTGTGTTATGCACAAGGTTATATATATATATTCATTTGAAATGGTTCAAATGATAGATATTCCTGTGTCTTAGAGAATCTATTTATGTAGGCTGCTTTAAAAGGATTTACATCTTATAATGTAAGAGAAACAAGTAAGAAGTGGTGAAAGATTTTGAGAAATATTAAGTGGTTTGACATTCAGCTGATGCAAGTAAGTCCCAAAATAATGTGTCAATTTCTTTGGGCATACTTCTGAGACCTTTGTTATGAACTTCCAAAGTTATTCAGAATCAAGTATTACAGAACAGTAGGTTGACTTCAAATATAGGTGATCTTTTACTCCACAGTTTGGATTTATTAAGATCCTAACTTTCTTCTCTAAATTGGTGTGACTTGTGAGTAAGATTGCATTAAAAGTGTTATTTATTTTATTTTTTTTAAAAATCATCATAAGGATACACTTAGTTCTAGCGATTGAGTGCAGCAAATGGCTAGTTGGTTTTATGTGAACACCTAATCATTTGATGAGTTGTAATATTATTTGACTGAAATAGTAAACTTCAGGAACTGAGCATAATGGGTGGCATGAATGAACAACATTTGGGATAAATGATGAGCTACCTCTTTTTTATAGGCTGTTCATGCAGTGAGTTTTGAGTAAAAACTATTCATATATATCAACTCGGGAAAATAATCAAAATCTAATGTTTCTTAGTGCTGCTGAGGATGGAAATAGTTCTTGCATATTATTCAATTGTTACAGTAGGGTTGAGTTCCACAGATTTTGTCATATAGAGGAAATATGCATTGGAAAATTTCCTCACATATGGTGTCTTTCTGAAGTTTCTTGGAAAACTTATTTATGGTTTGTTTTTATTGATATTACTCCATCAAGTACATTAAAATTGCCCTTCAGGGTCTTCTTAATAAGACCCCCTCCTTTATGATTCTCTCTATAGCCAATTTTCAGAGATATCTTAGTTGCAGATATGTGATACTTTTTTGTTCTTGTAGGTGTTGGGAAAACTTCTTTAGTTCACCTGATTGTTAAAGGTTCCCCTGTCACTCGCCCTCCTCAGACAATTGGTTGTGCAGTTGATGTGAAGGTAAGCTCTCCCCATTCCCTGGTTACACAATAAAATACATTGTTTCTGTAGTTCAAAGTCTTCACTAAAAGTTGTCTGTTTCTTTTCCAGCACACTACTTATGGTAATTCTGGCAGTTCTTCAAGTAGCCTTAAAGGTGATTCTGAGAGAGATTTCTTTGTCGAACTGTGGGATGTCTCAGGACATGAACGTTACAAAGATTGCCGGTCTCTGTTTTATTCACAGATTAATGGTGCGTAATAAAGCTTCAATCATTTCATTTTCTAAACTGTGTAATTATTCACGTTCATAAGAAGTAGTTGTGTGTATTCAAGCTAATGATGAGGAAGTCTTTTAAACAAAGGATCAAGATTTGTGTCCAGGCAAAATAAAGAAGAGGATTTCTGATATTTAAATAGTCACTATGCATATCCTTGGTTTCTCTATTTCAAGCCTTGCATACTCAAAATAAATGAAATTTGATATGGGATTTTCAGGCTTAATTTATTATATCTGCAATAGGAAATGATACATAATGGTTGTCTAAACTTCATTTATTTGCATAATACCATAATTACCACTATCTTGGATAGTTGCATTAATCTCTTAATAGCATTTGGGTATTGTGGAACTTTTGACAATTAAAATTAATTTTCTAATTAATGATGCCTCAACAGTAAATGCATATTTGAAAGTTGGCTGTCTGATTTTCAAACTTTGAATTCTTGTTTGAACTTCATATGCAGGTGTAATTTTTGTTCATGATCTTTCTCAGAGAAGAACGAAGACTAGCTTACAGAAGTGGGCAGCTGAGATTGCTGCAACTGGGACATTTTCCGCTCCTTTGGGATCTGGTGGCCCTGGTGGCCTTCCTGTTCCATATATTGTTATTGGTAACAAAGCTGATATTGCTGCAAAAGAGGGTACAAGAGGAAGCAGTGGGAATCTTGTTGATGTTGCACGCCAGTGGGTTGAGAAGCAGGGTTTGCTTCCATCCAGTGAGGAGCTTCCACTGACTGAGAGTTTTCCTGGCAGTGGAGCCCTTATTTCGGTAAGTGTCTCAACTAAAAATTTTTGTGTCAGGTTTACATGTTTGTTTTATGCCACTTTCTATGCTTGAGGTAGTGTGCTACCCCCATGAAAATTAATATGTTGTGTTCAGGTAGATTTGAATAAATATGATGCTAATGCTAATTATTAGGAAGTTTCAACTAATAGCTAGTATAGTGGCAATTTAAAATTTTCATTGTGCTTGTTTTGTGCTTTAAAGCTAGCTGATGCTTTACAAATATATATTAAATATGTTCCACAGAAATAATTTCCACTTATCTTTTTATGATTATACCACTGTATATGACAGAGTATTTTAGGTTGCGGAACTTAATGACAACTACATAAAAAAGCTTCTCCCAGCTACCCCTTTTCAAAATTAAAAACAAGTTGATATTGTATATCGACCCTTCTAATTATTTCCTGTCAAGTGGCCTGTGTATTTCTTTTAAGGTTTTTGGATATTATGGATGTCTTGCATTGAAACTTCACATTTCACTTTGTAGCCATTTATCTAGATTAAAAGTAGATTTTTCAGCTTTAATTCATTTTCAAAATCAAGAGACTAATCATTAAAATTATCTTTTTAACAGTAGTTTCTTGAAGCTTGTCAATAAAAAATTGAGTCACTCATTATGAATAATGAATTAGCTCAGCCATTTCCCACTGGGTTATGCTTTAGAAAATGTTGAACTGGAGATGTTATACTGTATGGGAATCTTGATTTCTCATTTAGTCATTTAAAACCTAAAGAAACAGTTGTGCCTATGAAGTAACAAATCATATCTGATAAAATTTGTTGCAGAAATCTGCCTGTTTTTGCATTCCGTTGATTAGTCCTATCCAATTCATTCTTCTTATACTAGTTTTGATTTTTATGTTCGGTATCTACAGGCTGCAAAAGAAGCAAGGTACGATAAGGAGGCTGTGATGAAATTTTTCCGCATGGTAAGTATCATCTTTGATATCTTTATCTTTTTGTTTTTTAATTTATGGGTTGTCATCTTAATTTTCTGGTACCTCTCCTTTTAGTTGATTAGGAGAAGATATTTCTCAGATGAATTACCTTCACCTGCATGGTCCGTTCCTTCAGTTCAGAGACCTGCTGAGCGTATAGATGACAGTTTTATTGAAGATGAACAGTCTTATGTTACAAGGTACTTTCTACTTGTTTTCTAAATCATTTTGGTGCTGGCATGCTTCAGTGCTTTTATCATCACCACCATGAGTTACTATCAGGAGTTTCTTTGTCTGGAAGATGCTTTCTTGATCATTTTTTTCAGCATTGGAAAGACTCCTATGTAGATTCAATTTTGGGTTTGGCTCCAATTTGTTGTTACGTAGATGGAGATTGAATTGAATGTTAGTTGTAGGAAATATGCCCCAAAGCATAGGTATGGTGGTGATGGAATAGTTATGAATTAGTTTTAACATATAGGGCATGCATTTTCATCATCTATTCATAATGACTAGCGGAAAGACGGGCATTGTCGTGCCTGTCTATTCGCATTTCTTATTTTTTGGAGAAAGTCATAAATATATATAAAAAATGTGTTTTCTTTTTCATTTTTAAGCTTATTTTGTGCCACTTCTTACAAAGTTTATGGTTGAATGCAGTCGAAACAGTGATCCTTATAAGTATAACATGCTTCCCCCCCTTCCAGCTCAACGCAACCTAACTCCACCACCCACACTCTATCCTCAACAGCCAGTTTCAGTGTCTGAAAACTACAGTTTCCCTAGATTTTCTTTGTCTGGCTCCTCAGAAATCAGTGCTGCAGCTAGAACAAAGCGCTCAGATATTAATGTCTGAAGATTTTTGTATTGGTAATTGGTCACTGCTACTACACTGATGAATTCTTGCATGGAACAAAGCTATATGTTTTGTTTAAATCCTTTGTTCCGCTTGAACTTGTCGTCTAAATTCATTCATTTTTTAGAGGCTTTCTCAGTGGGAGGAGGAGCTACTTGTTCAAAGTTTGGGGAGAATCTGAATGATACATGGCCGATTCTTTTATATCATACCTTTCTTTTCATGCTATTGAAAATGTCAAAAGTATTATGCGTTACGCTATGTGAGTAAGATGTAATTTTCCAAGTCTTAAATTGACCTTAGAAACAGCTTTAGTTGATTGATGCTTATGTCCGAGATAAGCATGATTAATGTCATTTGATTAACATGGTGAACTTTTGCTTTTAAGAATTAACCCGATTAAAAATTAGGACCTAAGGGATAGGAAGATCCATCCTAACCTATCCCACAAGTTATTATGTAATTATACTAACAACGATGTGATATGAGAAGTTTAGAGTCGGCAGTTCTGCACCAAAACTTGGGTCTCTGTGTCCTATGAAGAAACCTTAACATTAAAATGAGATTGAGAGTGCTATTTCTTATGAAGCTTTGCTCTACGAAATAAAATATTAATACTTGTTAACCAATCAAAATTGTTCTTTGTGGAAAAATATGGGAGGATTGTTGAAAGATCCGGATGGGTAAAAGTTGCCATGAATTCCTCTGCATGTTTGTTTAAAAAGTTTTCATAAAATTTAACAACATCCATTGAGATTCTAAATGGTAATAATTACTTTTAAGCAAATGTTTGTTAAGAAATTAAAAAATGTAAATTGTGATTTCTAATAACTTTTTTATTCATTGATTGCATAATCAATATCATTTTTCTACGGCATCATAATTAATATCATTAAAATACATGTTAAAATATCCCTTTTTATATATACTTTTTGGATTTAATTGGTATATACTATCAGTGTAAATAAATTTTACACAGACTTTCAATGGTGTGTCGCCACATCATTTAATGAATATGACACCTCATGTCTTATTAAATTCAATAAATAATATGAATGTTTGTGTAAAATTTCTTTAAACTGACCGTGTATATATATTAAACTCATATTTTTTTGTTTGAAATAATATTGATTGAAAAAATGATATGCAGAGAGTTAAAGAAATTTATAAATTTTCAATTTTTAAATAATACAATATTTTTTCAAATTTCAATTTTCAAATAATATAATATTTTTCTATTGATTGAAAAAATTATGAATAGATTTTTTTTATATTATTTGAAAATTTGAAGAATTATACAATATTTACAATAAATAAATAAATAAAATGATGATTAAGATGTTGCCTAATATTATTAGGCAAATGCTAATGAGTTCTTTTAAGAGTATTAGTTAAAGAAATCAAATGCTTTTATGCTAAATGTTATGATAAGATTTTTATTTGTTGAAGAGATTATTAATAAAACTCATTATTAATTATTATCTATTCATCTATTCCTCTATATTAAATTTGAATACTAAATAAAATTTGAATTCTAATGACATTAACTCTCGTATTAACGTAATTTTCATGTTAATCTACATGACATTTTATTTTATTTTAAGAATTATAAATATTTGCAGAGTTTAAATTTGTACTTATCTAATACTATCCATATGACTTGAATCTATTATTATGCTTTAGAGTTGTTTTTTTAATTATCTTTAATTTTTTTATGCACAACAAATTTATCTATTGGTTTGTTTTTATTTAAAACTTAAAATATATCATCTTTTCGATCTACTTAATTTATTTTAATTATATCAAAGGTATATTTATATTTATATATATAAAAGTAAGGTAATGAAATCATCCTTTGATATTTAAAAGGAGGATAAAATGATAAATTCTTTTCAATAAAACTTTTAAAAATAGTAAGTCACTTTTTATATATTAAATTGTTAGCATTATTAATCATCATTAATTATGATAATGGAAAAAACACTATTACTAATATATAATGATAATAATAATAATAATAATAATATATCCTCTAATTTACCCCAAAGCCTATAACTTTTACTAATCTTTGTTTTACTTAATTAAATAATTAATTTATTTGAGAAATTATAAATACTAATTAAAAATGGCTTAAATTAATTGCGATAAAATGCATAAATCAAAAAATGAGGGAAATAATAAACATAAATAATACGAAATTGTTAAATCAAGCACGTACTTTTTTAACAAATGAAAATGAAGAATGTTAGTCACATATGAATTTCTTTGATGTAAACTACTTTTAATTAAATATGGGAAATGATGTTGGATAGAAAAAAGGATATTGGATGGAATAAGACTTAAGAAAAATTGAAATAAGAGGTTCATGATAGGAGAGTTGATGGAGGGGGTGATTGGAAATGGGAGAAGTTAAAAGATAGGTTCTATGTTAATTAACATTCATAAGAATTTACCTCAAAAGCCTATAACGTTTACTAATCTTTGTTTTACTTAATTGAATAATTTAATTTATTTGAAAAATTACAAATATTAATACTTGAAAATAATTAAAAGTGGCTTAAATTAATTGCAATAAAATGCATAAATCAATAAGTGGGGGCAATAATAAACATAAATAATACGAAAATTATTAAATCAAACACTTTTTAACAAATGAAAATGAAGAATATTAATCACATATGAATCTCTTTGATGTAAAATGCTTTTAATTAAATATGTGAAGTGGTGTCGGGATAGAAAAGAAGATATTAGAGGGAATAAAACTTAAGAAAAATTGAAATGAGAGTTCCATAATATAAGAGTTGATGGAAGAAATGATTGGAAATGGGAGGAGAAGTTAAAAGATAGGTTCTATGCTTATTAACATTCATAAGAATTTAACTCAGAAGCCTATAAATTTTATTAATTTTTGTTTTACTTTATTAAATAATTAAATTTATTTGAGAAATTACAAATATTAATTCCTAAAAAATAATTAAAATTGGCTTAAATTAATTGCAATAAAATGCATAAATCAAAAAGTGGGGGCAATAATAAAAATAAATAATACGAAATTATTAAATTAAACACCATTTAACAAATGAAAATGAAAAATATTAGTCTCATGCGGATCTCTTTGATGTAAAATGCTTTTAGTTAAATATGGGAAGTAATATCGGGATAGAAAAAAAGGATATTAGAGGGAACAAGAAAAAAAGGATATTAGAGGGAACAAGACTTAAGAAAAATTGAAATAAGAGTTCTATGATAAGAGAGTTGATGGAGGGGATTATTGGAAATGAGAGGAGAAGTTAAAAGATAGGTTCTATCTATACTTATTAACGTTTTTAAGAATTTAACTCAAAAGCCTAAAATTTTTACTAATATTTGTTTTACTTAGAAAATAATTTAATTTATTTGAGAAATTACAAATATTAATACCTGAAAAATAATTAAAAGTGGCTTAAATTAATTGTGATAAAATGCATAAATTAAAAAGTGGGGGCAATAATAAAAGTAAATAATACAAAATTATTAAATTAAGCACTTTTTAACAAATCAAAATGAAGAATGTTAGTCACATGTGAATCTTTTTGATGTAAAATGTTTTTAGTTAAATATGGGAAGTGGAATCGGGATAAGAAAATTTGAAATAAGTGTTCATAATAGGAGAGTTGATGGAAGAGGTGATTAAAAATGGGATGAGAAACTAAAAATTAAGTTTTATGCTTATTAACGTTCATAAGAAGTTTTAGTTTTTTTTCAAAATCTAAAATGTTATATATATATATATATAATTCTTCTAAAAATATGATATTAATGGATATTTAGATATTTAATTAATTGTTTCCATTTTTATTTTGGAAATATAACATCATTTTGAATATTTTAATTCATATTAACAGTCCATGTATTACTGATGAATACTTTGATAGGCTTCATGATGTTTATACTTTTAAAATTAATAGTACAATAAGTTATTCAAAACTTACAAACTATAACATTAAAACTAAAGCAGTATTTCTAGCTATCACATTATTGAGAAATATAAATTTGTCTTTTAGATTGTGCAAAATGAAGCATGACTTATAATCACTAAGATGAACACGTATGTTTTCAGAGGAAGAATTATATTATATTTAAAAACAATGTTGGAGAAAAAATTTTAATTTCAAGATTTTTCATTAATTTCATAAAATAAAAGTATTGTTTTTAATTTTCAAAGCAAACCATTTCTATTAGTCATTTTATTTACAATTATAATAAATAAAACACTTATATATATATATATAAAAGATCTTATATTTAACTTTAATTTTCTATTCTGTTTAATTTTATATTCAACAATTATTTACTTTTTTATATTTTAATATACAATTTATTCATTAATATTATTTTACTCATTCAATATATCATGTCCCGCGCAACGCACGAATATTATACTAGTTAACAAAATAATAATGTTATCACATACACTGCACATGTGGTTAAAATATTAGTGTATAATAAATTGAGTTCTCATAATGTGTGATAGCATTGTTATATATTTTTCATCTTATGAAATTGGTCATACTTTCCTTCTCACGGAACCACACATTTTTCTTATATTGCGACATAGACATTGGTTTTTTATATCAACTCAAATTAAATTAATATTAAACCCTTTTTTTTATTAAACCCTCTCTCACTCAGTCACTCACACCCAGTCCAAATCTCACTCCCAAAATTTTCCCCATTGGCGGGAAGCAAATGAAACATCAAAAGCACTAAAGCAGTTGTGATTTTCAGTGCTCTCACTCTCGCTCTCACCATCTTCGCAGGTTTGTTCTTTGTTTTTGTTTGTTTTTTAAATTGTAAATAAATTTGTTGATAGTTGTTTGCTGATTTGTTGCTTTGGTTTACGTTCTTGAATATCTATGTAAATGTAATAGCCTCTTTGTAGCTCTGCATCGTCATTTTGTATAGTGTTACTGCAATTCGAACGTGCTACAGTTTGAGCGATTGTTTGTTTATTTGCTTTGCAGTATGGATGATTGCATTTGTGGGAGCAATGGTGGTTCTGCCAATGTTGAAAATAAATGCCTTCATTGTGGTAGGGTAGGGACCTCTGACCTAAATCACCATATTCCTAATTGTTCTATGACTCTGA
Organism: Sesbania bispinosa; assembly: GCA_026901365.1. NCBI lineage: Eukaryota > Viridiplantae > Streptophyta > Magnoliopsida > Fabales > Fabaceae > Sesbania > Sesbania bispinosa. The sequence goes on from QLOH01000344.1 coordinate 392,698, forward strand.
AATCTGTTAGTGGGGGAGATTTGATGATTGATCATGCTGGGGTTAAAAAGCTTGATAAAATGATTGTTCGTGATTTGATGAGTCAAATGATTATACAACATGATCTTCCATTTCAATTTGTTGAGTGGCATGGATTTAGAGCTTTCACTAAATACATTTTTTCTGATGAGGCTCAATGCGTTTCAACAGATACTGTTACTGCTGACGTGATGAAACTTTACTTGCTTGAAAAAGAGAAATTGAAAAATCAGTTGGCTACAATTAGTGGTAGAGTGTGTTTAACCTTTCGTTGTTGGACTTCTGTCACTTCTCGTGGCTATATTACTCTGACTGCTCATTATGTGGATGAGGATTGGAAGTTGAATGTCAAATTGTTGAAATTTTGTCATTTGGGGTCTCCACATAATAATCTTGAGCTATCAAGAAAGGTGTATGATTATTTGTGCGAGTGGGGAATACATAGAAAGATTTTTTCTATTACTGTGGATAATGCATCATCTAATGATGAGTTGGAAAACTTAAAAAACCTACTTTCCTTGAATGATGGTTTGTTGAGTAATGGGGAATTCTTCTATTTTAAATGTGGTGCTCATATCTTGGATCTTATTGTGCAAGAGAGTTTGAAGGTGGTAGATGATATATTGCACAAAATAAGGAAGAGTTTGAAGTATGTGAGTGCGTCATTCTCAAGGTTGAAACAATTTCATCAATGTGTTGAAGATGTTGGTGGCATTGATATTAATAAGGATGATTTGCATTTGGATGTGTCCGCTAAATGGAAATCTACTTATGTGATGCTTAAGAGTGCAGTCAAATATCGCCGAGCCTTTGAACGCTTGCATATGAAAGATATGGACTATTCGCATATGGGGCACTGTCCTTCGGATGAAGAATGGGAAAGAGGAGAGATGATCTGTGGGTTCTTGGAGAATTTTTATGAACTTACCAATATGATTTCTGGATCTACTTATCCTACATCCAACACTTATTTCCCTAGAATTTGTTGTATAGAGTTTTCATTGACAAAAATGAAGTTGAGTGAAGATCACAAGATAAGAGATATGGCTTCAAAGATGTTGGACGAGTTCAACAAGTATTTGAGTGAGTATAGCATGATTCTTGCATTTGGCTGTGTTCTCGATCCTGATCGGAAGTTCAGTGATTTGGAGTATATATACCTTGGATTATATGATGATATGAACATTGTTAAAGATAAGGTGAGCAATGTGAGGAAAGCTTTGTATGCTCTTTTTAATGAATATGCCAAGAAAGATGCCAACAAAGGTGCATCAACTTCAAGTAGTTCTCCTGCTTCAACTCATGAAAGGAATAGCATAGCGACTATTCTAGATAAATATATTGTAAGTTTTTGTTTTTGTGTAACGTTTATTTGATCTTGCTACTTAAATACTTATCTTATTCTTGTCTTTGATTGAAATGTCTTAGGAATATCGTAAAAGAAAAAGACAAGAAAGATATGCAGCCGGAATGACTCAACTTGATGAATATTTGGAAGAAGGTGGAAGTTCTGTAGAGGCTTTAGACTATTGGAAGAACAATAGTCGCAGATTGGATATCCTTGCAAGGATGGCTAGAGATGTATTGAGCATCCCAATAATTACAGTGGCATCTGAATCTGATTTTAGTATTGGTGGCAGTATTTTGAACAAGTACAGAAGTTGTATGCTTTCAGAAAATCTGCAAGCTCTTGTATGCTCCCATAATTGGTTATATGGGTTCTCACGTACTGGTAAATTTTGTTGCACTTGTTATAATTTTTAGAATTCGGTTCTCATTATTAATATTCATTGATTATTTGATTATTATCATCATTCACTTTGGTTGTAATGTCAATATACAGATCGATTTGGAGATGTGATTGAGGAGACAAGAAAAATTGATATAAATTTATCTAAGCAAGATTCAAATGTCACTGCCTTTGATGAGAACGAGGATGAAGATTGATAGATTAGAAGGATAACTGATTTATCTGGTTTTTGATTTTGATATAGCCTTGGTACTTGCCGTGGTTGCTTATTTATGTTTCAACATATGATATGTGACTACTGTTTATAATCTTCAAATACAATTGTAGATTTTATGGAACATGGATTCTTCAAATTCAAGCCTAGAGTTTGAGAATTATTGTTTTTCCCTCCCAGAGGCTAGATATAGGTGAAGATGGGAGGTTAGGGACAAAATGCAAGGCATGTTACACACATGATCCAAGCGGTTAATTTAAATGTGGAAAAAAAATTCTTATGTTGTCACAGTGTTACGGTGTTACCTCTGTTTTTTTTTTTTTTTTCATAATGTTTTGTAGAAAAAACTGAAAAAAGCACATCCAAGCAAACAAATGTGGAACAAATTTCCTATGTTGTCACAGTGTTAAGGTGTTACCTCTGTTTGGTTGATTTTTTTTTTCATAATGTTTTGTAGAAAAAACTGTGATAAATAGCTGTGCTTTTTTAGAAAAAACATGCTCAGCATCAGAAATATTAGACATTAACAAAATAAGTATTAAAATTTGCCAATAAATAACATTTTTTATACTGAGAATACCATTCTTTAGAATATTATTTCTAGAAATGTAATTATACACTTACCTTACCACTAATCCATAATTTACTCTATTTTTTTTGTACAAGAAGTTAATAAAATTTGAATCCATAGTCTATTATCTATTATTATTATTATTATTATTATTATTATTATTATATATTAAAGCTGAGTCGCGTGACTTAGCGCCGCTACATCACCTCAAATATTGCCACATCTGTCTATTTGTGCCACATCAATAAAAATATGATGTGTCACTACTCCTAGCCATATTCCTCATGTTTCTTTTCTACTTCCTATATAGGCATGGCAACAGGGTGGGTAGGGGGCGGGTTTTGCTCTCCCCATCCCCGTCCCAGTAAAAGTCGGGGCGGGTTCGGGTTTAAAAAGAGCGGTTGTGAAATTATGAAACTCAACCCCATCCCCGCGGGTCCCTGTCGGGTTTGGGGAAACCCGCGGGGATTTCACCTTCTCTATTTTTTTTTCCTCTATTTTTTACAACTTAAATATATGTTTTAAATCAGTTATATATATCTACTATACTTTAATTCAAATAACATCTAAATATAAATACTGATAATTCTAACAAAATAAGAAACTTAAGAACTATATTATATTTTAAGGAAAATATATAAATTTACCTTTATTATTTAACTATTAGTAGATTAAAATTATTTAATTATTCTGTCGGGGCGGGGGGCGGGTTCTTACACCCCCAATCCCTCCCCCGTCCCCGTTACAAGCGGGACGGGTTCGGGTTCGGGTTTTACTTAAACCCGATCAAAGCGGTTTTTCCCCGTCAAAGTCGGGACGGGGACGTGTCGGTATCCGCAGGTTCGAGTTTATTTGCCATGCATATTCCTATAAGAGACTTCTGAAACATCAAAACTTCCCTATAAATGCAATTAATTAAATATATTATATCATATTAAATATTAAAAAGTAACAGAAAATTTAATACAAAACCCACACAAATTGTTATAATTTACACAAGATTCATAAGTTTAATGTGATGCCTCATTGATAATGTCAATAATATCCAAAATCTATTTTAATAAATACAAAATATTTTTTTAAAAAAAATTAAAAATCCTTCAAAGGATAAAGCATCTAAGAAATTATTCTACTTTCTAATCATGTCACTTATTTCTGTCTTTCGTAAACTAATTAGTATTAAAATCCTATTTTCATCATTAATATAATAAATTATTAAATATATACAAAAAAAATATTTAAAAAGTGAAATTTATAAAATTATCACTATACTAATTAACTAAATCAATTCAAAGGATAAATTATCTATGGATTTATTATACTTCCTAACCCTGCCACTAATTTATATCTTTCATAAACTAATTAGTAATAAAATCTTATCTTCATCATTAATATAATATATTATTAAATATGCACAAAAATCAAATACCTTTACAAATATTTCTCTTATTTAAATCTTACACAATCATCAATTGCATAATAATTAACAACTATGTAATCATTTTAAATCTATCTATTATATTATTATTATTATTATTATTATTATTATTATTATTATTATATATACTAAAGCTGAGTCGCGTAACTCAGCGTCACCACATCACCTCAAATATTGACACATCTGCTTATTTGAGCCACATCAATAAAATTCTGATGTGTCACTATTCCTAGCCATCTTCCTCATGTTTCTTTTCTACTTCCTATTAGAGACTTTTAAAACACCAAAACTTCCATGTAAATGTAATTAAATATATTATATCATATTAAATATTAAAGTAACAGAAAATTTAATACAAAATCCACACAAATTGTTATAATTTATACAAGATTCATAAGTTTAATGTGATGCCTCATTGATAATGTCAATAATATTCAAAATCTATTTTAATAAATACAAAATATTTTTTTAAAAAAATTAAAATCCTTCAAAGGATAAATCATTTAAGAAATTATTCTACTTTCTAATCATGTCACTTATTTCTATCTTTCATAAACTAATTAATATTAAAATCCTATTTTCATCATTAATATAATAAATTATTAAATATATACAAAAAAATGTTTAAAAAGTGAAATTTATAAAATTATTACTACACTAATTAACTAAATCAATTCAAAGGATAAATTATCTATGGATTTATTATACTTCCTAACCATGTCACTAATTTATATCTTTCATAAACTAATTAGTAATAAAATCTTATCTTCATCATTAATATAATATATTATTAAATATACACAAAATTTAAATACCTTTACAAATATTTCTCTTATTTAAATCTTACACAATCATCAATTGCATAATAATTAACAACTATGTAATTATTTTAAATTCTTGGTTGTTATAACATTTAAATTCATTACAATTCGTTTTATATAAATATAATTGAAAAATCTTAATTACATTTAAATAATTTATCACATGTCAAATTAAATAAATGAGGACATACCAAAAGTATTTATCCATGGATCCACCACTTCCACAAAATTTAATATAAATATCAATATCAATATGCAAAAACAAACTCACTCACTCACATTTTACAATCTATAATAATATAAAGCTAAAATTGATGTAAAATTATTGTTTCTTACCAAATTCATTAATTTCTTCCTTCTAACCTTCTTTCTTGAAATTAAACATCTCGATATATGCAGTTGTCTTGTATATCTTGAAGAAAAAAAATATGAAATCAACAATAATCAAATGTAAAAATGTTAATATATTAATCAAATGTTAATTAATAGTAAAAAAAATAATCATGAATATTTATCAAATTGTGTCATTGTCTCTTGTATTTGACATTATAAATATCAATTTCTTCACTTTTGTTGTGTGTCTAAGTTTGAAACTTATTTTAACAAAAAGATATATTATTTAAAAAATGTTATTTACAAGCGAACAAGACTTTAAAAAATGAACAAAGCTTTTAACAAAAAAACTTCTATTTGTACCTCAATTTGTAATCAATGTGAAATTTTAATGATAAAGATTAATATCATTAAATTAATATAATAGATTAAAATATTAGTTTCGTGATACTTTAATATAACAATGTTTATAATATTGTTAATAAATATACAACACTTAATATATCATACCCCGCAGCGGGTGACAATCTAGTTTAGTAGAAATTATCCTATCCGCTTACCATTAATTCAATCCTAATACTTAGTTTACTCAAAATATAAAATATAATGCACAATGAAAAGTAATTTGTTTTATTATTTTTCTTTATCTTTTTCTGATAAATAATTATAATGTTTGAAATATTCAAGTATGGAACACGACATGCAAGATGCGGGCCCCACGTAGGTAGAACGTGTTCGAAGTAGAGAATGTGCAAACTGCTAACTACCAAACAAGCAATATACCTTTGGAATCCCTCCTCTCAAACAAACCTCTTAAGAATTTGTTACTTATTATTATTAGCATGGATAAATTCAGCAGAACCACCCTATCCTTTGTTCTTTTATGCGCCCTTGTCATTCTCCAATTCCAGCCTGCAACACTTGATGAAGGTGGCCAGAATGTTGCTCAAAACCACCCTGAAAAACCACTTCTTTCCAAGATATTGATGGATACCGTTTCTCTACTCAGAAAGTCCCACAAAAGTTCCTGGGAGAAAATCAAAACTGTCATTCATGATCTGCAGATGCAGTTTTCCCCACCAAATTTGGAGTAAGTTAAAAGGTTCTTACAAACCCATTTTATTATTTATTTATTTATCTTCCATGTTTCAATATGAATGTTAATGTAGGTAGAAATTATGCTATGTATCTTTTCTCTCAGTTTCAGGGGTGTGGGAGAGGCAGGACGTGGAGATGGTATCAAAGAAACAATGAAAGAAGCAGTAGGGAAGAGTTTCGACGAAAGCAAAGAATCAGTTGAGGAAAGTGCTAAATCAGCAGCAAAAGTGGTTGGAGAAGCAATTCATAAGAAAGCAGAAAAGATGAAACAGAGTACTGACTCAGAGAAAGAGTCTAAAGCAGAACTTTGATCAAAACTTTTCTTTCTTTCTTTATGGTGTAATTTGAATCAAAATTGTAATGCTGTTGTTGGAGGAGATTGGCAATCTCTGTATGAAACAATTTATTTATGATAAACTCCTTTTTCTCTTTCCTACATTGTTCCAATTTTGGCCAAATGTTTGGAAGAATGGGAATTAAGAACAGATAACATAACCTATCTGCAACAAATATTGAATTGCTTTAAGAAAAGGATACAAAGTCATGGATAGTTATTTCATGAAGCTAAGTCCCCTTCTATGAATGACTTCCGTTTCGGTTTTAGAATGAATTGATTCTAAAAACGAATGATTGAGATTGAGATAGATAAATGATGCACACTTTACGCTTTACGTTTGTAGTGTTAACGGGTTCTTCCTTTTAAAAATGCTCCTATCCAAGTTCTTTCATCCGCTGCTTGTCTTAATATATAATCTCAAATCACAATGAAGCAGAAAAGCTAATCTGAATGCTGCAACGCTTTTTTATTCTCTGCTTTTATCGAAAAACTATTCTGTTAACGTGCTACATGAATCTATTATAACTTCTTTGAGTAAACATAAAATTTAACTAACTTCTTTTGCTTCAATTTACCTTTGTGGTGTTTGATTGAAATTAGTTCATTAGCACCAGTATGGTGTCACCTTTCAGGATTATATAATTATTGTTTCTTCCTAAATATGAAATAGCACTTGGGACTTTGTAACCTTCTGGCTTCTGCAGATATCACAGTTGCTGTAATTAAGCTGCTACTTTCCAGTCAAATGATCCATATAGTTAATCTATTGATAAATGATATGTACAAATACTGAGTAGCTCACTCAATATGCTACTTCACCGCCTGTCCCTCTATACATGGTAAATTAGTTTTATGATGCTGTGGAATGGATTACTCAGTTCCATCTCTTTGCATTTTTCAAACCTTTAGACTTTTGCTTTGCAGCCTGAAAAGCCTGCATCTTCTGTTTCTTCCGTGCTTCTTTCTCAGCCTGTTATCAGAAATGAATTAGGATTTATAAAAAACAATCTCTATATCATTAACCTCATTATACTGGATAGAATATTAAAATAATATATTTAATATCTTAGAATATCTGTTAAGATTATGTTTTATCCTATAATATCTCATAGAATTAGTTTCCATATTTCTATAATATCTCCTAGAATTAGTTTTCATATTTCTAGATAATTATTATATGTTTCCTAATTATTTGTGGTGTTTCTTCCTTTTTCTCCAAAACCATATAACTTCAAAAATACCAAATGGGTAAGACTAACAAAACTTTACCTTGGACATCTTAGACTTGGCTTTGATTTTTGGAGCTTTCTCCTCTAGATCTGCCTCTCGCTCAAGCTCTCTAGTCCTAGCATCAAGATTTTTCTCCAAATAATACTGCAATTTTTGAGATACTAAGTGTTAGAAACCTGTAATAAACAATCCAATACCTGACTATGCTGCATTCATTATATGAAAAACTTTATAAGATTTAATGAGATATAAGAAGCCAAAATGTTACAGTTCGTTATGTCTATTAAGTTGTTCAATATGATGGTGAAGAACGAGAGCATGCACATCAATTGAAATATGAATAATATCAAATCATAATTTTAAAATATGATGAGAGGAATTAGACAGAAGAAGCAAAAAAGGATTGCAGTAGAGATGGATAATGATAAGAGAAATGAGGATCGAGCACGGTCAAGCATCCAAAATCATCCTACACATCTATGTCATATTAAACATAAATAACTTCAATGATTCATATTAAGTTCTATTTTCCTAAACAAATAATCCAACTAAAAAACACTTTGCTGCAATGGGTTCTAAAGACCAATTGCATCTTGAAAAAGTTCAGTTACCCTATTTCAACTAATTCCACTTTTTAGTTGGATTATTTGTTTAGGAAAATAGAACTTAATATGGGTTCTAAAGACCAATTGCATCTTGAAAAAGTTTAGTTACCCCATTTCAACTAATTCCACTTTTTTCTAATGTATACCATCACACTCTAAATGCATAGAGAAAGGAAAGAGGTAGGGGGTTAATTCAACTTACATTGTAATCGCCTGCATAATTCTGTATAGTGCCATCTTTAATTTCAATCACTCTATTAACTATCTGTCTTATAAAGTATCGATCGTGAGACACTGTGATAACCGCGCCTTCGTACTCTGTTATTGCCTCCTGGTAGAGGAATCATAAATCATTAAGGTGATGGTGTTATAGTGAACTTTAAATAAGAAGCATTAGAGTAAAGTTAGGCAAACCTCAAGCATTTCTTTAGAAGGAATATCCAAGTGATTGGTTGGTTCATCCAATACAAGTAGAGTTGATGGTTTTACCATAAATTTACAAAACGCCAAGCGTGCCTAGTAAAGCAAGAGAAACAACAAACATCTGAAGATTTATGCACTGTGAAAGTGAAAAGTGAGAAAGGGTTGAGCATTGAAATGAAACTATTGAAGCTATCATTACAACTGTAAATATCAAAGCACCATGTAACAAAAACTCATGAACTTGGATTGGATCTATCATATGAGAACTTTCAACTCAATAGTTGAATTATTGAAATACATTGTTTATAAATAAATCATTTATTGGTTGGAGTTGGAGTTTACGTCATAATCCCATTTTAGCAATTTTATTTCATTTCCATTTCCTAGTTTCCTTTAAAGACAATTATCTCCAAAGCTTTTAGTTATGCAATAACTACCCTTCAACTGGAAGCACAAAATAATTTCAAAGTGTTTGTAGCAATTAACAGAAAATTCACTTAAACCTTCAGGTCATTATCTATTTCCTCAGTTAAATGATTATATATGAATTACAAAATCAATTTTGAAAAAGCCCTACTCAGTATAAAATTAATCCAGGATTTGAATTTTATGCTGCTCATAAGTTACAAAGACTAATTGATTGTCAACTAAAAAAAGATAAAAAAGAAAATCATGAATTTACCTTCTCACCACCACTCAACAGTGAAACTTTTCGGTCAAGCATGTCAGATTTGAAATTACAACGTCCAAGAAGTCCTTTAATATCATCAATCTTCCAATCCTCCGCAGCTTCTTCTACTGTCTGAAGCACAGTCTTGTCCAGATCAAGTGCCTCTGCCTGTGAAATGAATTGATTAAGTGAGCAGTAAATTTATACTAGTACGTGAAAGTTTTGACATGAAGAAGTGGAATCAAGAGCACCATCACTTATTTCATAATCATTAGCATTCCTTGGTTCACACACCTGATTTTGCTCAAAATAGTTAGGTAATACATTATGCTCCCCAAGCATAACTTCACCCCCAGTGGGCTTCTCTAAACCCATTATCAATTTCAGTAAAGTACTCTTGCCACATCCATTTGGCCCAACAATAGCAATCTTTTCTCCTCTTTCAATTGTCAGATTTGCCTTCTTGAAAAGTACCTGGCACATTAAAAAACTAAATCAGTTTATGTCAATAAGAAATATGACATACATACAGACACCAACAGTTAATACTCACTTTTTAATAATAATAGCAGATTACTTACCTTATCCTCAAAGGCATATTCTAAGTTCGTAATTGTTACAACAGATCTCCCACTCCTTCCACGCTCAGGGAACCTGATTTTCATTTGTTTTCGTTGAAATGGCTTCTCTACTAGTTCCTCTCCCTGAAGTCTCTCGAGCTTCTGTTTTCATACAGATAGAAAGGAATTCTTTTAGGGTGTGTTTGTGAGTTTAGATGGGAGGGAAATAGAAGGGTTAGAGGGAGAAGGGAGGGGGAGCAGAGGGGGGGGGGAAAGATTTTGTAAAATACTCAAACTCACAAATACAGAAGGGGGAAGGTTTTCCAATAAACTCTTCCTTTCCATTCCTTCCCTCCAAAATTCAAGTCACAAACATACCCTTAGGAAAATGACATAAGGAGCAACAAAATAGTATGAGACTTTAAACTTTTAGAGCCACTGTGAAGGTGTGTGCAGCTAATCTGAATAATAAACCCAAGCACCAGTACTTTGAAGCTAGGAAGCATGGACACGGCATGGGACATACAATATATCAAAATTCAAGGAGTGGATATGGAAAATTCAATATATATATACAACACAGTTAGGATATGGCAAATTCACCAATGCTTCTTTGCATGGAAATCATCTTAAGTGACTTATATTTTAAGGTTTAAAGCTATTTAGTTGAACTGTCAGCTCTTGGGGCAAATTCATATGATCACAAATACCTTTTCAGCAGATGAAGCACGGCCAGAATTTGCTCCAGCACCTAGCCTATTAATTAAGTCTTTTGTCTGTTCAATTTCTTTCTGCTGCTTCTCCCATGCAGTATACTGTGCTTCAACCCATGCTGCCTTTGAAACCACATACTGAGAATAATTTCCCTCAAATGTCCTGGATACACCCATGTCAGTTTCCACAATTTTAGTACACAGCTGATCAAGAAAAGCTCTGTCATGGGAAATGATAACCATGGGCACATCCTGCTTGTTAAGATAATCTTCAAGCCACTCAATGGTGTCAAGGTCAAGGTGATTCGTGGGTTCATCCAACAGTAACAAATCCGGGTCCTGAAAACAAAGTAAAATCAAATCACCATTCACATCATAAACAATTCATACACTCCAACCCCAACATCATCTGTCAAAGTTTTTACCAGTATGCATATTGCACTATACTACAGGTTATAAACAAAAAATAAGCAAGCATCATGCAGTAAAAAAAAGAAGGAAAAAAATACAGATACTAAGAACAAGTTATCAGTTAGTGATCACTTATCAGGCCAGCAATATACTATACACAAAAACAATTGCAACATAGCAATGCATGTGCAACCAATGAGACATGTTTCATCAATGGAGCAGCAGTTCACAAAATGGCATAATGTTTCAGCAAAACAAACATGTATGCTGTCACTACATCATCCTGGAAACAAACTATGCATTGCAATTAAGTGAGTCTTACTCTCAAACAAGAAAAAGCTAAAAAAACTACACTTTATGATGTAATAAGCAATATCATATCATGTGTTAAATTAATATTAAATGCAATATACCTGAAGCAGAATTTTTCCAAGGGACATTCTCATCTGCCACCCTCCACTAAAAGAAGCCACCAACCTATCAGAATCCTCAGGAGCAAACCCAAGCTCTGGCATCAACTTATCAACCTTTGCATCCACCTCATCCAAGTTCACATCCTGAGCCCTTCTCTGAAGCAAATCAAACTCATCCAAAAGCCTCCCCATTAACTCCAAATCATTCACAGCACCTTCCAGAGCCTTCTGCACCTTCTCCAACTTCCCTGCTATCTCCATTTCCTCCTTGAAAGCACTCAGAAACTCCTCCCTCACCGTTTTACTCGGTGAAACCTCAAATTCCTGGCTCAAAAACGCAACTTTCGTATTCGGTTTCGCTTTAATCACGTTCCCTGAATCCGGGTCTTCCTGACCCGCAATTATTCTCAATTGGGTCGTTTTACCCGCACCGTTTACGCCAACCAAACCCACTTTCTCACCCTTCTTCACTTCCCAGCTAACGCCTTTCAAAACGGTGACGCCTTTGTAGCTTTTGCTAATGTTCTCTAACTTGACACCTGATGAGACACCGGAAGCACCGGTGTTCGGTTGCTTGTTCCCGCGTTTTCTGTTGGGTTCGTTCGAGGTGTCGGAGAACAGAGAAGCGATGTCGTCGTTTTCATTTTCTGTTGTCGTCGTTTCGGCGGCGTCGTATGCAACTGAGGATAAACGACATGCGGAAGCATCGAAATTGGGTGTTTTGGGGGCGAAGAATCGGTTGGTGTTAATAATAAGGGCGCGATTGGAGAGTGGGGGAAGAGAAGGTTTGGGTGCGTCGAGAATGAGCGTGTGATGGAGCTTTGCAGCCAACTCCATTGTAGTGTTCAGCATTCAAATGAAAACTTGGAAGTGAAGAGTGAAGCGAAGAAGAGGTTGAAACTTGAAAGAGTGCGTGGAAACGGAACTAACAGTGTGAAAGAAAGTACACTGTTTTGTTCCCTTGCACACTGATTTTTGGGTTTAACTTTTCCGGTAACGGATGCTCTTGGATTATTTTTTTAAAAAAAAATAGAAATTAATTTTTAACTTATGAGAAAATATTATGATTATTTTAAAGTTTATTGAATGGTTGTTCAGCTCATGCAGTGATCTTCAGTTTAATACAGTTGTATTAAATAAATATTCGTGAAAATATGTTCTTGTACCAAAAAAGTTATTATTATTATTTTTTTAAAAATTTATGTGTGTATGTTCTAAAATTAAAAGGTTATTTTTTAATTCTGAAAAAAAAAACCCGAAGAACTTTCTAGTTTTTTTTTTTTCGATAAGAACTTTCTAGTTTGTCACCTTGTATGCTGCTCAAAAACGATTTCTTCTCCTTTTTGTTTGTTTTTCTTTTTCTTTTAAGAACACAGATTTTGTGAACTCAAGTTTTTAAGAAATATAAGGGCTTTATTTATATCTTCTGAATAGTGATAAGCATTTAAAATATGAATTTAATAATTATATAATGTTATTGTAAAAAAACATCTTCTGAATACTTGAATAGTGATAAGCATTTGAAATATAAATTTAATAATTATATAATATTATTGTAAAAAAAAAATTACACTAATAATATATAGTAATAAAACTCTCGAAATATTATCTTAGAGGTCATTCGGGGTGGTGGCAAGTTTTCAGTTTTTTTATTTTTAAAAATTTTAAATCAAGTTTTTACAATTCAAAATCAACAATTGAAAACTTATTTTTGTGGTTTTCAAAACATACATTTTGAAAACCACAAAAAGTGATTTTTCAGTTTTTGGTTTTGAGTTTCAAATTTTTTTTAAAATAAAAAATTAAAAACTTGCAACCACCTGAACAACCCCTTAATTAAAATAAAAATTTGTTTGGACAAACCCTTGTTCACGTGGGAAAAATAAAAAAAATGTTAAGCTTGTCAATAGAATGAGACACAAACAAAAATATTTTTTTTGAAAAAAAAAGTTCTTTTAATTTGTATTTATTAAGGCTTCGACTATAATGAATCATCTTATAGGTGATTCACACTTTAAATCACCGCTAACTATCGTTGGATTTGAATGGACGGGCAGGATTATTTATCAGTGACCCATAAAAATAAAATAGTAAAATATTGTCCTTATAGTTCTTAAATATTTTAAAATTGCAATATGGTCCACTAGCTGCAATCTCTTTTGGAGTCATTTGAATGAAGGAAAATGTCAAATGGATAATACTAGGCATGATCGTCATCACCATGAATACCTTATGCAATATCAAATACCTTACGCACAGTGATGGACTCCCTTTCACTACTTCTCTTTAGCCACCCTCTCTCCTCCATCCACGATCCCCATTTATGCCCCCTAATATTTTCCTATGTTTTGATAGAATTTTATTGGGGTAATGAGGATAACAGGGACGAGGTAATCTTCGCAGGATGGGGTAAAGGGGATAGGAGCGGCAGCGCCATGTTCAACTCCTGGACATGGGAGATGGAGCTGGGACGACAGTGCGACAAAGGCCGAGGACGCGCAAACGGAGCACGGTGGGGCATGTGGTATGAAGATACAACATCTTGAATGACGAATGGTGGATGCTTACAGAGGGATGGCAATAAAATTCTGTTACTGATTGAGCAATGTGTTTGTTCTTTTGTGTTTATTTTTCCCCGGGACTCACCGGAAAAATAGACACGGTGATTGGCAAGCTCTCTGCTCTTGATGAATTCACCATTGTTCCCGGCCAGATTTACAGTCCTCACCCTCAATCCTTATCTCAATTGAAGAACCTTTAGTTTTCATAAGCTGGAATTTCATCTCCGACGAGAGGGACTCGGCCAACTTCACAACCTTAGAACCATCCATGTCGTACAATTAGCTTTCCAGAGCCATTCCTCTGTCCATCGAAACTATGACGGAGATCTAACCAATCGTAATTTTAAAATAATATAAGGACTAGTAGGTAAAATTTATTTTTTTAATAGAAAAAGTGACACAACTGGAAATAGTGAGTCATTTCGGTGATTCTCCCGGATGAATCACCCATTGTGGTGATTCACCATAGTCTTAACCATTTATTAAATGATAATTATATTTTCAATTTCATTTTTATAAATTAATTTAAAGCATATTTCTTTAAATAATGTAATTCTCAACTTTTTAAAAAATAACATATTATTTTTATTTTTAAAAAATTAAATTTTTTGTAAATTAAAATATTTTTATCAAACTTGTTAATTTTTATTACGATACTAATATACCTAATTTTCTTTAAATTTAATAAGTATACATTGATATAATAAAAAAGTTTTGCACTAATAATGATGTATTATTATATCAATTATTGAGTTTAGTAACAAATTAGGTATTATATTTATTAATTAATATGAGAACATATATCACTAAAATTTAGTCATTATAAGGAGTTTGAATATAGCTTCAAACCTCATTTTCTGTTAAGAAAATACATTAATCCTTGTTACCTGCCCATCAGTCTATAATATATTCATAGAGTAATATAAAATGAATGTAACAAGTTAACAAATTGTTTCCCTAAAATTCATTGTGACCACTAATCGCATAATAGATAAAAAAAATATTTTAACAAGTGAACAATTTGTTTCCCCTCGAATTTTATTGTGGCCACAAATCGCATAACAAATATTAATAATTAAATGAAATGAAATCCACATAAGGATAACGATTTGGGTTTTGTGGTGTAGGATCTCTGGTTCAGCTTACAGAATGCAAGTGAGCATGACATGGCCCTCTCTTTTTGTGCCACGTGTGTGTTGGAACCCCTCCCTCAGCTCCACGTCTCTTTCCAAACCCATGCCACCAAAAATTTACATCACATTTTTTTGGGAAGTCCACAAAGAATATTTTATTTATTTATTTTTAATTTTCTGAGTTTTTTTAGTCAAAAGATAATCATATTTTATTTTATTTATTTATTTATTTATTTATTATTTTTAATTTTCTGAGTTGTTTTGGTCATTGTGGACCAACTACCAAGTAGGGTAACTTGGCTCTTTCCCTGACTCTAAAGGGTGCAGGACCATTTTATTTTACCCAACATACAAGCTTTCCCCTATGTGAGCCCAAAGGAGTTTCAAAATAAGCCCATATAAACATGTAGAAATTCAAATGGAGAAGACCCACTTTTGGTCAATGGGCGAGAATAGGCCAGCACTGGCCACTAATATTTCATCGAGAAATAAAAATACCATTAGCCTGTAATAAGCTACAGAGATGTGATTAAAAAAAATAGAAAAAACACATATATAGTTGTCATCCACGCCACATAAAAAAAAAAAAAAAAACTGGTTGATAATTTAGCTCCATCTATTAATGTTATCTAAAGGAATCTTTTAAGTTTTAAGACTCCCTTATATGTCAATAGTGACGGTCAATATCCCGAATTTGATTTCCTAAAGTGAGTAATAATATATTAAAAAAAAGATATAATCAACAATGAGTAGATTAAGAAAGTATATTTTTAATTTAACAAATTTATAATTTATTATTGTTGAAATATTAGAAAGCGGACCGTCTAAATTTTATGCAAAAGTGGGGTGTATTTTTCTTGTAGAATTGTGCTTTAGGTAGTATTTTGAACATAAGTTTTTATTTTGAGTTATAAAACTTGATTTAATTTTTTAAAAATAAAAAATTGAAAGTTCACAATCATCTTGAACGGGTCTAGGTTGATCCGGGAAAATCAGGTTTCCAATGTTACTATTGATTTTTTATATCACTTCATTTGATATTGTTAGGGTGTTTGTGGGATGGGTTAGGAAGGGTTTTGTTTGTCTCTTAGTTGGCCCTAATTTTTAGTGGGTCAAATTTATAAACATAAACTCGTTTATAAACTCGAAGAGAGACAGCGATATACGAGTCTAACTAAGACCTAACCTAACTAGGACAAGATCGGATTGACCCGATATATAAGCTAAATTAAATCGTGAAATGATTATATAACAATTGTTAAAAGAAAATAGTTCATACAACTAGTAAATATATTGCACATAATAGAATTTCTCTTAATATATGCAATATTTCTTACTTCCGTTAAAGTTTAATTAAGACACAACTAAAACCATTGTAACAATATATCTCTATATATAACTTTATGTATAAAATATATTTTTAAAGATAGATAGATGAAATTTAAACTCAAAAACCCTATTAAAAGGAAAAAAAACAAGGTAAGATCTTTAAAAAATAGAAAATTATATTTTTGGGTACGATGATAAAAAATCACATTGAACACTTACGCTCTATTTGGTTGAGACGAAGTACGAGATAAATAGGGAGGGGGTAGAGAAATGGCGTAGAATTGAAGGGACTTCCCTCAATTGCCACTGTGAAGAAATAGGCACGGAATAAAAAAAGGAAGGTGGGACCCATGGATTCAAATTTCTATCCAAATTCAAAGAGAGATAGTCGAGAGATAAGTGTTCATCACTTTTCTGTAGGTGGCCATAAAATAATCGAACTAGAGAGACACACCAATCTAGAAGTACATAAACGAGACGCGACTATACAATGCCTGAAATAGGGGATGCACTGACAACACAACCCTCGCCTTCTCCGTCAAAAGTCTTTATCTTTGCACAACAACGACGGCTTCTAAGTGCAACAACAAGAGGCGCATAGTTTGACAATGAAGACACAACACTTGTGACAATAGGAGTATGTGTCGGTTGAGGTGACCTGACAGCTCTAAGTAGTTTTTTTAAATTATTATATTATTATATATTTTGCTAGCACCTTTAGAAGGATAATATAATATTTCATTCCATATTTATAACTCCAAATTAACTCTAGAATATGGTTTAATTTTCAAATTCTATTAAGTTAATATATAATGAAAAATCAAGAAACCCTTTTCTTTATTCTTTTAATTGCCTCGGCCAAGGTCTTTATTTTTCATTATAGAGCTCAAACTCATTACCAAGAGTTGATGGATTCTTTCTTGATTAATCATTTAATTCTACAAGAATTTAATTATACCCAATAATCATTCAACTATCACCTTAAGGTATTAGGTGTCTGAAATCAAAGTATAATAAATGTTTTGTTAATTATTATGATAATCCCAAGTCTAAGGAAATTATTATATTTCTTCACAAGAATTTCCTATTGACAATTATAAGGTAATATTTAACCATAAGGAATTCTCCCTTTGAGTCAGTTCAATAGTCATATTCCTATATGCACCATCTATATGTGTAATTTAATAAATGAGATCTATTAATCTTTATCCAATAAATACCATTACACATATATTGATTTATCTGGATTAATGATGTCCTATCCTCAATAATCCTATGATCAAAAACAGTTTAGATAAAAAATTATAAAAGACTTATTTCTCATTATTATAATCTCTATTATAAAAACAAGTCTCTAATTTTAATCAAGGACCTTATCACATTAATTATTTTCACAAATAATAAATATGATAATGAAACAATAAAATATAATTTTATTAATGCAAACATGATAGATTGGATCTTGGGCATACCTTATATTCCTAACGGCGACGCTGCGACGAGCTTTAAGGCGACGTGGTGCGGTGTGATCTAGATGGCAGTGTTCCGGCACGGTGGTGGCACGACTTGGGGGATAGAAACGTTTGAAAAATGGGTCCAATACGAGATACAGTTCTACTTTATGGTGACTTCAAGATTCACGTTGTGCTTCCATGGTAGTTGTTTTGAGATTATGGATGATAAGCTCTAGGCTTCTTCTTCTTCTCTGGCTTTTGCTTAGCACTGTGCTTCCATGACATTGCTCTACGTCATAGGATTGTGCTCATTCATTTGCCTCATATATTTGTAAAAATCGATTATTGAGCAAGTTCGAATCGATTATATCATGGATTCCATTGTTGTGATTATATTTTGTGTTTCACATAATCCATTATTATCAAATAAAATTGATTTTAAATAAAAAATTTTGATTTAATAAATATTTTTAGAAAGTAAAAAAAAGGCTAAAACAATTTCTCTCTTTATCTCCTCTATCCACCCAAACCAACTAACTTTTCTTATTTGTAATCCATTTCACACATATTCCTCTTCTACCAAACAACCTATAAATCATCCCCACGTCTTTCTTTCTCTATTTCCCTTATTTTACCAAACTTAAGGTTAAGGAAAAT
Source organism: Sesbania bispinosa (assembly GCA_026901365.1). Classification (NCBI taxonomy): domain Eukaryota; kingdom Viridiplantae; phylum Streptophyta; class Magnoliopsida; order Fabales; family Fabaceae; genus Sesbania; species Sesbania bispinosa. Next base: position 411,437 of record QLOH01000344.1, read on the forward strand.
CAAGCTTATTACACTATGACTAACTAGTTTCAATATTTGTAAACTTACAAGTCTCTCATTGATCATGAGTTTTGTTTTTCTTTTTATTATTATTAATTTATATTGTTCTTCACCTTTCCCAAATTCGAGTGTAGGAAGTGTATGAGAAGGGAGAAATAACTGGAAAAATGAAATGAAGAAAGATAAAATAGGAAATATGATAATTGATGTAATGGAAAAGAAAGACAAAAATAAAATAAAAAAACGAGTGTAGATAAAAATATAAATAAAAATTGTTTTATTTGTATGAAACAATGTGTGTATAATGTCGTTTAAAAAAAAAAAGGGTGTATCATATCAAGGTGGTCACAAATTAATATAAATATGACGTACTTCAACGCTATTTACCCATCCGTGGCAATTTGTTTCCCTTAATTAAAGAAAAACATATTTTCTTTCCCTGTTGGTAACATTTACAAGTTTGCCTCTTGCAAAAGAGATTCCATATATGGAGGGTTTTTTGGTCATTTGTTGATCCGATCACTCCATGTTAGATATGCATGTGAACTTATAATATGTTTAATTTAGAGTTGGAACCTGATAAACTCATATTTTCAATGCTATAAATAATTACATTGAAATGATTATATTAAAGTGTCCAAACTTTAGTTTAACTATTTCTCACTGTTAAACCAAATATGCACAATGTCATTGCTAGAGTGAACTTATTTTTTTTCCGTGTTTAACGTCTCTAAAGTCTGGTTGATAATTAATGTTGACATTAGAAAATAATTATCAAAACCTGCTGATGAACTAAAAAAATACTATATCACAATAATTGGACAACTGAGTGATGGCACGCAGTTAAAAAAATTAAATATTTTATTTGATTAATCATTAATATTCGTTGGTCGATGCTAGCAGTGAAGAATTAATATCAAGTTATGCTCAAATTTTAAATAAATATTCGGGGTTAGAAGCTCGCCAACTCAGTAGCAAGATTGTCTTTTTTATTTGTAAATGGTCATTGTCTAATGTCTAGGCGTGACTTTTCTGTTTATTAATTTTTCAAACATACATACATCAGAATTAATCTTACATCAACCGGGTCCCGATTTAATGGTCAAGTCTGACAATTCGAATCAAATTTATTGACTAATCGATTGGTTATTAATTATTATATTCTTTAGCAAAATTTCTTCTTACCCAAAAAAAAACCTCCGTTATTATATATAATTATTTTTTAAGGAGAAAAAATTGTTCTATTCAAGTGTTTACTTATAAATCCTATGTAATAATAATTATAGTATTTTCTCCATCTTTTATGTTAATAAATTACTCACTACTAAAAATTAATAAGAACCAATAATATTAAAAAAATATTTAAGAATTATTTCCATGAAAATAAAAATAATTTTTTTATTAAAAAGGCGAGAGAATAACATAAACCTTTTGATCTTGATGTTATGTTATTTTATTGACAGTAACCATGTGAGAGGTATAATGAAGGGATCAACGAAGGTATCCAAGTAAAGGCACACTGCTCAACAACGCCCAAAAGAACCAATAGAAGAAGTAAAGATACTGAAGCGTTAAGGGATACATTTAATTGATACTGTATTAAAATTAAATGAAGGTGTCAAGAGTGGCATTTTGGTAAATGAACTAAGAGAATAATAAAAATCTTAATTAAAAAAATTAAGGACAAGAAAAGTGGCACCCAGCCTTGCCTTTGTGTTTGCATATATCACATAATAACAGACTGTCCAATGGATTGAATCTCAATATCTCATCTCAATAGGTATTCATAAGAGCTCTTTTTTCTCTGCTGCATCACATCACATCACACTTAACCGGGGACCTCTTTCCTTCTTTTTTCACATTCACACACACAAGCCTCGCTGTTGCAGCTTCATTATCATTATTATTCACTCTCTATAAATAGACGCTATCACTTCTAAACCGTTTCCGCTTATTTCTCATCTCAAGATCTGAAATCACTCTATCTCATGGACCGTCGTAAAGAGGTATCAGTTTCTCCTTTCCTCTCTTTCTTTCTCTAATTATCTAAGACTGTATGTTGATTTGGATGATAAGAAATTGAGGCGAAGAAAATTAAATAATCGCTCGAGTGGATTTGCATGACTGTATATATAGTGTTTGCTACTTTGCTTGCATGGAATTATGGATGTTTATGTGTGAATAATTTAAGTTCTGCTGTGTTAGGAAATTTCTTCGCTTATTGTGTCAGGTTCAAATCATGAATCTGGAGATAAAATTGCATGGTTCTATTTCCGCTATTATTACTTTTTGATTTGCTAAAGCACATGAACCAGAAACAAACTAAAGCACAATAGGTCTAGAACCAGAAACAAAAACAGAGAGAGCTTATTTTAAATTTTAATTATGAAACAGATGTGTTCAAGGAGATTGATTAATTACTAATTAGCAAAGCCTTGAAAATTCATATTTTGTTTTCATGTTATTTGAGATATTTGATTTTATTCATAGAGTAATTATTATTGACAAGTATCTACTGTGATTTTTGTATTTGCTGCTCTTTTTGGACTATTTCTTCGCATTTTCTTTTTGACCACTTTAATGTGTCAATTAATCATTTTGTTTTATTTTCAAATTTAAATTTGACTTGGATTGCCTGGAGAATGGAGTTACGGTTAATTACGCAATAATCCAGATTTTTTTTTCTCATTGTGAACATTTTTTATTATTTAATGTAATTTTTTTAAAAATTGGAGATTCTCTACAGTTGTTTTTAAAGTGAACAGAAGCTGGATTGCTTTGAAACGATGATAACAGTTTGGAGTCGTACAAGTAATAATGAATGAATTCCTTTCTAAAACAGAGAAATAATCTAATTCGTCACTAGAATTCCTTTCTAAAATATCCATTCTATTACTTTTCCTTTTGTTTTTGCTATGCATTCTAATTAGAATATTCATTTCATATCTGGAACTAATGTCCTTTCTTATGTTTATTTACAGTGTTTTTTTTTTCTGTACAGTATACATTATTATTGATATTAAGTTTATCACAAATGATCCCTTAATTTGTAATGGTGATCAGCTGACTATTTGTAAATCTTGTCAACACTACAGAAAAATGCTCCTTGGTTATCAGTGCCACAGTTTGGGGACTGGGATCAGAAGGGCCAAGTGCCGGACTACTCACTTGATTTCTCTAAGATCAGGGAAACTAGGAAGCAGAACAAGACAAATATTTCCAGGGCAAGTCTTGGTAATGAAGAAGAGTTTATGGATTCAACCTCCAGCAGCGTAAACACTGGCCACAGCAGTGCCAGTGAGAACCACCATCCCAACTACCATCAAGCTCACTCTCCAACTGCTGCTGTAAGATTAATCTTGACCAACTTTTTTATTCTTTACTATTTTATTAGCTGGTAGTATAATTTTAGGCAACTCTTGAACACTAGTATAGTTTACAGTATTTTCCAGTATTATCCACACAAAAACGGTAGTTGTAGCTAATAGTAACAACGAAATAAGCACCAGGATGAATTAAATTAAACAATGAACACATTAACATACTTATCAATAGGCTAATTTTTTTAGGCTTATTTACTAATTTATAATTAATAGAACAACAAATCTTTTTTTTTTTTAAATCTGAGTTATAATTATTTGCAGGAAGAAAAATGATGAAAAGTCTATTTCTAGAAAATCATTTAATTATTACTAATTAATGCACTAATATATATTATAGAGATTTATTGATTATTTTTTATTTTTAAATAATATTACTAGTAAATAAAAATGGAGGGATTTAAGGATTGACTTTTCCCGGTTTAGGGTATGGCGAACACCAAAAAAAAAAAAAAGTGAAGCATAATGTAGTGGAGATTTATGCAAATATTTTTCTACCCACAGAAAAAAGGGGGCATACTAAATTATAAGTACTACAATACAGGGAATATAATTGTGGGACCAGAATAACTGGTATGATAGAGATTTAGGCGAAGGATGTAAATCGTTGTTTATCATGTAGACACCTAGGCAACACGCAATTCTAGTTGCTGCACATGCAACGGATGTTTGGGGCAATTACATTCTCATAGGTAAGAGAGCTATTAATTATAAAATACATAGTGATCGTTTGCTCGTGTGTTGTTGGGGGAATTTCCCTTTATGTGGTTTTGAGAAGCCTAGTATAAAGAAACCCAATAAGATGTCTTTGGTGGAAATCTTAAATGGAAGTTTACACTTTACTGCATATCAGATTCATTTTCTAGATCCGCAAAAGATTGGTCTCAAGTACCTTTTGTGGAGCATTGCTTAATTAGTTAATTATGTAGTATGTAATATGTATGGCACGGCATCTTTTACATCATTTTTAATTATTTACTTTTTCCCTGACAGACAAGGAAGAGCTTCCTCAGTTACTTCAACTGTTGTGTGAAAGCCTAATATTTAAGGGCACGTACAACCTCTCTTGTTTTGTGAAGATTTTGGATAGGGACAGTTATGCTTCTGCTCATCATTTGGTGTTAATTACTTAACCTTTAATTTGCACTTCATTTAAAAATTAAACCTTTCCTTTTCAACCCTACACTTTCATTGGTGATGCTCTCTATGTTAGTCGTCATGATTGCTTGAAATTGGTTAATCTAACTAGAGGTAAAGGTGGTAATCAATATAAAAGCTGCTACAATTTGTTACAACTTGACTCAAATGTGAGTTGAGAAACATAATCAAATTTGATTCAAAAAATTCAAACGTGTCGATGCAAAATTTCAAATCACATTTACATCATGATTCTGAGTGGTTCCAACGCATATCCAAACATGTTATTCTGCCTCTAGCTGAGTGGTCATGCGTTAATTGCCTACCAGCCTATACAGTTCCATTTTTGTGGAGACAACCAAATAAATGTTGGATACAGGGCTAACCCAATTAAGCCCAATTCGCAAGAATGCTTTGATTCCTAAAATTGCTTTAGGCCATTAAAGGAGCACGTAGCACATGGGCAAATTTAGCCCACCTGAAACACAACCGTGCAAGATATGGAATGGGACTTCAAAAAAAAAATATATATGAAATGGGACTAGGACCACCAATTTCCTCTCCAGAAATTTCTAACAAATTTTTAGCACTAATAAATTTTGGACTTAACTACTAAACTCAGTCATTATTACGACCGAGCACATCGATGAGTTAATAAGGTATTATTCCAACTTAATCAAAAGTCTCGGGTTTGAACCTTGCATATACACAAAGAACTTTGCCGCTTATAAATGTCCTACTCGACTTGAAAAAGAATACCTCTCCTTGAAAATACATGTAATCTTGAACCAAAAAATAGATCCACTTAAGTACATAAATTATACAATTAATATCTCTAGCTAACTCTAATAATGTTAGAGAACCACCGCAATCATTCAATCCAAATTTAAATTATTTGAAAATGAAACAATAATTTTGTCCTTAAAAGATGGATAAGATAATTAATTTAATCTTTTTTCTTTTTACTCTTTTTACTAAATTGATATTAAGAAAAATCTAATTTATGTTTTTTCTCCATCTTTTCCACATTTTTTAGTGATGAAAACAGTGTTATACTTTTTATTTGATTTTTTGGTGAGTTAATGGGCAAACCTTCATTAAAATAAAACTCATAATAAATTAAGGCTATAAAAGAAATTTAGCAATTAATACATATGAAAATGAGTCTATGTTTATCATAATTATGAAACAAAAATACACCCCTTTTCTTATAAAAAAATTATTGGAGATAGTATGAAATAAATAGACCATAATTATTTAAACTTATATTTAAAAATACATTAATAGGTGTTGATTTGAAACAAATAATAATTAAGTTAAGTTATTCATAGTTAATTTTAAAATAACCTTAATTTATATGATCAATTTTATATTAAATAGTTAGATTTAATTGCACTTTTGGTACATCTAATTTGGATCATGTATAATTTTGATCTCTCTAGTTTTTTCAGTAAATTAAGTCCATTTATTTTCAAAATTAAGCAAATATGGTCTATCTTTCTATTGTCTTCTACCAAAAATCATCAAATTCTCATTTTATATCCAAGCATTTGGGAGTTTATACTATATTTTAAATATAAATTAATTATAAAGGTTTAAAAGTAAAAACAAATTAATAAAAATTTGATAGGCAGGATTTTGTAGGATGTGAGGTTAGGGTTTAAAGAGGGTAGAAATTTTGAGAATTGTTAATTGAGGTAAAATTTTGATATTTTTATTTGTTGAATTTTGGGTTTAAGAATGTTTACAACTATTTAATTGATTCAATTTGTAAAAATGTTAGAGCAGAAAGTGAGAATTGGGGAATTTTAGACAAAGAGTAATTGTTGCAGAACTATATTTGCTTAATTTTGAAAATAAAGGAACTTGATTTACTTAAAAAAAAACAATTTTATGGATCAAAAGTGCAATTAAAGTAAATAGTTATAATTAATTTTAAAAATCACAAAAATTCTCCTTTGATTTTAGGATAATGTACATTGATATGGAAAATATTTCATAATTTCTATGAATTTTTTTTATCTTTTTATCACATTTATATTATTTATCTCATAGTAGCATTTGTTTTTTATATGACACGGAGTAGGAGAAAACTTTTGGTACTCTTACACAGAAGACTCAACACTCTTTCTCCTAATAACTACACCAATTAACGTTAGTGTTTGTTATTTTTAATGTAGATTTTTTCTTAAGAAAAAACTAATCATATAAGGTTTTTTTTGTCATTGATTCACGAATCATTTGAGGTTAGGTGTTACTCCCTCCATTTCAATATGACAATCATTTAAGGTTTTTTTCACACAGATTAAGAACAACAATAATTGATTGAAAAGACATACTAATTTTACTAAATTACCCTTATTAATTTACCATCTTCTTTTTAATTTTACGTGAATACAATAATGAGTTGATATTTATTGTAGCATTGATATTAGTTGTATATTCAAGAGTAATAAATTATGTTAATGGACGGTGCACAGTTGAACGTGCAGTATTTTAAAAAAGACAAATGTGAAGGAAATTTCAAAAAGCAAAGGCAAGCAAACTTGCAATAGCATAGGTAGAACGTGCAGTAAGTTTAATGAACGTGTAGTAAGTAATGAAAAATCACAGAGGTAAATGAACGTGCAATATTCAATTTCCAAAACGTATTTCCCAATTTCCATACAAAGAGGGTAAATATGAAAAATAGTTTTAATACCTCATTGAAATTAGAAAACATCATGAAAAAATTGTTTTCCCTTAAAACGACTTTCATATTAAAAAGAGGGAGTAATATTATATTATAATAGAAGTAGTATATAGTTTTTTTTGTCAACTAGTATATACTTTTGAAGTGTTGAAAAAAAAAATCACAGAGTAACATGAGGCCCACAAATGTGTATAATAATTAAGTGTGTGGCTACTTGTTGACACCCAATGGTTATAAACTAAAGCCATATAGCCTGAAACTTACATCAATAAATGTTTGGACTGAATTTCCTATGATCCAAAAGTCCAGAATCCTAAGAGGAATGTCAAAGGTATTACTATTCACACCACCATACCTTTATTATTTTTCATTATTCCTAAATTACCCATAACCTCCCCATTTTCTCCCTCTCACGTTCCCTCCTCATCTCCATTGTTCCTGCTCCTACACTGTGTCCCACTGTCATCTCACCATTTTCCTTTTTTTTATATCCAGAAATATATTTTTTAGTATACAAGTGTACTAGAAGTACCGAAAATTAGATTTTCGATACTCAATTATATACTGAAAATTAGATTTCCTTATTCTGGAAATTCTACTCTTTTATCAAACCTTTTATACATTTTTTTTTACTCTTCATAATTTTTTATTTTTTATAATTTTAATATTTTGGTTAATATAGGAAATTAGATAATGTTTAAATTTAACTAAGGGTGAACTTAAAAATTACAAGAATTTTTTAAAAGCAGTATATTAAAATTCTTATAAAGGAGGGAGTACATGACAAAATCAGTATGCAAATGTCTAAAAATAATGAACTGAAATTCAATTGTAATGAAAGTAAAGACTATAGAAATGCGAGACAATGCGTACGCAAGTTTTTTTTTTCGTGATACAAGGGAGGGCCAAGCTCAGACTACAAATGCACGAAGCGGGAGAAAGAAAATCCTAATTGGTCTTTGCCAAAGGAGATTAGAAACAACAGCAGGAGGATCATGGAGAAGATGCACTCCATGAGGGAATTGAAGGCCTAAACTTGCTAGAGAATCAGCGACTTGATTGGCCTCTCTAAAAACATGCCTGATGATAAAACAAGGATGGTTTCTGATAGCAAGCTTGATAGAATGAACCAGCTGTCTACATGGATGCTCAGGCCCACAATCATTTGTGATTAAATCCACTACTAATCAAATGTAAGGGAAACCAGCATCAATTGCTATGTTGACAGCAGTGAAGATGCACAGCTCCGCCATATTAATAGTAGTGTGCCCCAACCTTCTTGTAAAGCCTGAAATCCATCCCCCCTGGGAATTCCTAAATCCACTCCATGTTTAATCTCTATGTTTAATCTCTATTTTAACATTAACACATTCTTTATTATTGCATTGTCCATCAAGCTTAGCCTGAATATTTTGATGAATAATTGCATGTTTGGTTTAGCGTTGGAACCTGCTAAACTCACGTTACACACACTAAATTATTTTTCAAGCTCCAAACGGGATATCCTCCATCCTATATTCCTATTTCCGTTTTCAATATTCTTCATTCGAAATGCTAAAAATAAAAGCCTCACAAAACAACTAAAATTCATAAAGTCAATAAAACATACACAATAGCAAAATTGCAGGAAGAAACATCCCCGGCACAATCCGTTGCCTATGAATATTACGCTCTTCATGTGTCCGTTGTCAAGAAAATTATGAAAATGCACCTATTTGGACCAAGTTCAATAAAAAAAATCATAATATGAAAAACAAGAGTAGCACACTCTTTCCTCTAGAAGACTAGCTCGTGGGGCTTCATGCCTGCCTTAAGGGAAAACCTGGCACCCAGATAAGCCTTCAAGTCTGGAACACTCTCAATGGCCTTTACCAATGCAGAGTCGACTGTTTTCTGGTCATCTTTCTTCCCCTGGGGCAACACGTTTTTCTCCTGCATTAAGAAAAAAATAGAAGGCTGAGATCAGCACACAGAGGCAATTGATAATGACAAGGAAAACATCAAACAAAATAAGAAATTTGACAACCCCACCTCCTTCTCAGCCTCAAAGAACTCGCCTTCTCCTTTCTTCTTCTTTTCCTGGGCTTCCTTAGCAAAGTACTTGTCATCAAATTTATCCACATTAACAGCAGGGACATCCACTTTGGTTGATGTGCCAATCACATAGGATTGATTCACACGTCTCAAAGGAACTCCATTAATCTTAAAAGGACCTGAATTGGCAAGAAAGAGACATAAAGACACAGCAGAGATAAGTAAGAAACATATACGACACACCAAAGATGAGTGTATAGTAGGGCACTTTTCAAAAAGCAAGAGTTACATGTTATTCAATTAGAGATAAACAGGTACCAAAAATAAGTTTAAGTACATTCTAGAACACACTAGCATTGGGGTAATACAACACACATACAAGTACCAAATACACGAAATGGAAAATGATAGTGTCTGTTTGGTTTTCAGTTAAGTAAAATTAATTTTAGAAATCATACGAAAAATATTGGATGAAAGTGATTTAAAATCAATTCCACGAAACCATTTCAGACGGTTAAAACACAGAACAAAACGGGCTAGTAATAAGAGACAACATTGAGTATGAGTTTAAACAAAAGAAATTAATTACTTCATTACAAGAAAAATCATAAATTCAATCAATGATCATGACAAACGATGCATCACACGCATACAAAAATAACACCTCTTAACAGCAATAAGTAACATGATTAACGACAAAGCTTACCAGTTACAAGAAGCAAACCAGAAGGAAGCTGTTTCAAAAACACTACCCTCTTTCCCTTAAATCTTCCAGCAAGAAGAATCAGCACTGTTCCGGGAGTAATGCTAGCCCTGAAGACAGAAACAGATCCAATACAAAATCATATGTCCAAATCTCCACAATAAATAAATAAAATTTGGAAACCGTGACGATGTTTATAGGAAAGAAAAAAATACAAGAGTTCATTTCAGTCAACACCATCTAACATTAACATGACATCAGTAATCACAATAACCTAGAACTTATTCCAGATCCCAAGTTAACTCATAAACATCACCATAAAATTAAATTGAAACGAAAATAAAATATAGAGTTAAACAAATAAACCATGTAAGCATGATACAAGTGAAAGAGGGATTCGTAATAATAATGAAAAGGAACCTGAGCTTAGTGGGTTTTGGCTTGTGCTTGTTGATGAGGGGCTTCTTGACATCATCAGCAGGGTAAAATTTGGGTGGTTTCTCAGCAGGAGCTTCAGGTTTAGGTTTGGGATCGTGGCGAGGTAAAACGCCGCCGTTTTTGGCCTTGATAGCCCAGATGCCTCTCTTGTGGTACATCTGGGACCTCGAGTACTTTCTGATTCCCCTTATCAATTCAGGGTTTCTGCTCACCTTCCTTGTGCTCTGCTTCGCCGCCATTGCTGCTGCTACTGCTGTTGCTCCAAACTATAAAACCCTAGTTTTGCTGAGATCAACCTCTGCGCAAATGAAAAGAGGTATAGATATAACTGCCGTGGTATAAAATCTATTTAACGGGCCTTGACCCGTCTAAAAGAAAGCCCATGGCCTGTTTACATTCTTTATAGGTCCAAGCCCAGTCCAACATGTCCCTAATTATTATTTCTTTGGTTTACTTATCTGTATTTCGTTACTTTCAGACGGGGATTTTATTAATTACTTTAGTGTCTTTTTCTTATGAACCTATCACGTTACTAGGTAATATTTGAAGTTTAGAATATCTCAATTCTAAAGTCCAATCATATACCTTACACTGCTCAGTAAGAAAATATTAAAACAGCTTAAAGCTCAATATTGCTTAATTAAGTACCAAGCAATGTACAACCTTTTACTTAATAGTTGATGAGCAACTTAAAAGCTTGGTTAATTGTAATATTATCACAGTATGAATTATCTCAATCATTTAGCAAAAGCTCATCAGTGTTAGCCACATAACCAAACCCTTTGATCTGTGGAATCAAATTGTCTAAAACTGAAGATATTAGTGTGGAGTCACGATGGGCTGTGTCTCTGGCAATAAACCTGTGAATTTCATTATTCACTTCTATCCAACTACAACCTGGTTCTTTCACTACTCCGCTTAAGTCCATCTTTTCCCTCACCCTTCTGACATTTATCCACATGCCTTTTGATGCAAAAATATTTGAAAGTAATATATATGATCCACTATCTGTTGGATCACATGAAATTGCCATCTCAGCTGCATATGTTCCCAGTTCAACATGACCTGAAACTCTGCATGCACTGAGCAAGCTCCTCCATACTACTGCTGCTGGTTTTATTGGCATCTTCTCAATAAATTCCTTAGCTTCATATATTCTACCAGCACGGCCCAAGAGAGAAACCATGCAAGCATAATGCTCAATTCCTGGTTCAATTCCAAACTGGGACATTGATTCAAAGTGATGAAATCCAAGGTCAAGAAGTCCAGCGTGACTACATGCTGATAGCACACCTACAAAGGTGACATAATTTGGTTTCACTCCTTCCATGATCATGCGTTGGAACACCTCAAGAGCTTTTTCTGCTTCTCCATGCTGGGCATATGTTGAAATCATGGAATTCCAACAGGCAATGTCTTTTTGATTTGTGGAACTAAATGCCTTGTGAGCCTCTTCGATGCTTCCACACTTGGCATACATATCCACTAGAGCATTTGCAACAAAGGGGTCATCATCAAAACCCATCTTTATCACCTGGTTATGAAACTGCTGACCATGACGCAGGCTTGCTATATTACTTGCTGCTGTGATTACAGCAGCAAAAGTGAATTCATTGGGTTTTAGTCTTGACATCTGTAAATCTTTGTAAAGTTTGAGAGACTCTTCATTTTCTAATTGTTGTGTGTATCCAGAAAACATTGCATTCCATACTACAATGTCTTTGTCCTGTATCTCCTCAAAAACTAGTCTTGCATCCCCAACACATGAGCATTTTGAATAAACATCTATAAGAGCACTGCCAGCAAAAATGTCTAATGAAACCCCATATTTAATAATCAGGCCATGGATTTGGTTGCTCAATTCCAGATAAAATAATGATGCAGATAACCCAAGAAGACTTACAAACGTTAATAGAGTTGGTGGCAATAAACTTAGCCTCATTTTCCGGAAAAGATCAAATGCTTCGTACAGCTTGTCTTGTCTTGAGTATCCTTCTATCATTGCATTGTAGGATACAACATTAATAGAAGCCATAAGGTCAAAGACTTTTCTTGCATTAGTCAAGGAATCACATTTGGCATACATGTCAATCAAACCATTTTTCACAAAATCATCATTATCAATATTGACCTTGATAGTATAAGCATGCACTTGTCTTCCTTTTTCTAGAGCCTGGAGTGAACCACATGAATTGAGAACACTAGAGCAACCAAATGTATCATGCTTCCACCCCATTCTAGTCATTTCAACAAACAAGTCCATGGCATCCCGATGGAATGAATTTTGCATGCAACCAGCGATCATTGTTGTCCATGAAACAACATTTTTATCTACCATCCGATCAAATAACTTCCGACCTGTCTCCACTTTGTGACACTTCAAATAAAAATCTATGATTCCATTGACCATTGAAACATCCATGTCAATGCCCCTCCTTAATACATAGCCATGAATTTGCTTTCCCCCTTGAAGAAACTCAAGCATCGAACAAGCACTCAACACACTAGAAAGTATATATTTGTCTGGACAGACATCACCCTCTCTCATTTGGTTGAATAATTTTAAGGATGTCTCGCTTCTTCCCTGTTTTGCATACCCTGCTATAATTGTAGTCCAGGTGACAGTGGTTTTTACTTCTAGGCCATCAAAAAGCAAACTTGCTTTATCAATATAACCATGCTTGGCATAAAAATCAATCAAAGAGGTACCCACATAAACATCTTGAACAAATCCACCCTTAACAACCAAACAATGCACCTGGAGAGCTTGGTTGAGACCACCCAATTGCGTACAAGCTCTAATGACACTGGCTAAAATGTATTCATTTGGTGTCTCACTGCAACTTCTCCTGAACTGGCAGAACAACACCAATGCTTCTACACTGTAACTATACTGAGTGTACATGGAAACCATGGAAGACCAAGTAACTAGGTTTCTATGAGGCATAGTATCGAACAGCTTCTGTGCATCACTTAGAAAGTTCAGTTTTGAGTACGCATGCAAGAGGGTGTTAATGAGGAAGACATCATGTTGATGAAAACCCAATACAACAATGTGGGCATGGATTTTCTTATAGAAATAAGGGATGGGAAAATTGGGGCATGACAGTAGCAATAAGTTGGCCAATTCACGACCAATTTTCCGTTGTTTAATAGTTGGAGGAATATATGGATCATACGGTTGAAGAAAATGAGGTGACAAAGTGGAGAAATGCAAAGTTTGGCTCGCATTGATTCTGTTAAGGAATTTTAACTGGGATCCTAGTAGTAGTCGATGTTGGCCTCGCATCATAGATGCTAGGTCGATGCATGCTCTAGCTTTAAAGTGATATCAAATTCAAAATAAGCAATTCTAAGGAATTTAAGCAAGAATCACGTGATCCAACCCCATTAATCAAAATAAGCAATTTTGTTAAAGCCACCAATGCTGTCCCAATATATTGGTATTCCTTTCTTTTGAATGTTTTAAACTGACAGTTTTAAAGAATAAAAAATTGGTTTATTTGTATTTTATTTTGTCTACCAAAACGAAAAAAAAAAAAAAAAGTCGTAGGTGGGGTGGGTGGGTAGGTTTTCAATTTTTCATATCTCTCACAAATGGTAGGTAATAGCCATTTTATAATCAAATTTTCAACGTATTAGTCCAAGAGGAAGAACATAGCTCACACTCATTAACCATGCCAAGAGAAAGAGAGATGACTGATTCAAAAGTCCAAGCTAAGTCATCTTCAAAATTATGACCTAAACCTACCCTTTTCATTGTACAAACGTTTTCTATTCTCCTCGTTAAACCACTGATATGGCCGCGCATTTTAATTTTAGATAACAAATTGGAGTTTAATCTAAGTGTACCGTGGAAAACAAAAAAAAAAAACCAGTAGCCAATTTCAACGCCCGGTTGGGTGATTTATTCCATGTTTTCGGTTTTTTGTTTTTTTTTTTTTAATTTTAACTTGATTTTTATAACTTAAAATTATCTTTTTTGTGGTTTTGAAAATGTTGGATCGGCCACAAGAAAAAGGATTTTAGACTGTATTTGATAAAATAAACTAAAAATTAAAATGTTAGCTGAAAACTTAAAGTTAAAAGTTAGTTGAAAACTATAACGTTAGCATATTTAATTGAAAGTATTTGATAAAGTAATGTATGAAGACATCGTTAATTATTAAATGGAAAGTAAAAGTTGTTGAGAGATGAAAATATAATAAATTTTAACTGATAGATGAAAATAAATTTTTTTTTAACTATCTCAAGTAGCTTCTAAAAAACATTACTAAGAAACTATTAGTTATTTAAAAAAGCTACGTTTCAAACACAACTGAAATGACTTTAGTTACATTACTAAACACAACTATAATGTCTTACCAAACGTACTTTTAGTTCCGTTGTAGTGATTGCGAGTTTTATTTTTCACTTTTTAAAAAATTTTAATCATATTTTTACAACTAAAAATCTCTTTTTCTGTGATTTTTAAAACGAATATTAGGTTTTTGTTTTCAAAACCTTATGGGTTGTTCGGGGTGGTTGTGAGTTTTCAGTTTTTGATTTTTAAAATTTTTGAATCAAGTTTTTACAACTCAAAACCAAAAAAGTGAAAAACACTTTTTATGAGTTTTCAAAATGTTTGTTTTAAAAACCACAAAAATAAGTTTTCAATGATTAGTTTTGAGTTGTAAAAATTTAATTTAAAATTTTTTAAAACCAAAAACTGAAAACTCGCTCGCAATCACCCAAACCACCCTTTAGTTTTAAAAATCACAAAAAGAATTTTAATTTTGGTTTTGAGTTATCAAGAAGCTGATTTAAATCTTTAAAAAAATTAAAAATTGAAAACTTGCGAAAAGGCAAGATCCCAAGACGTAGCATTTTTAAGTTTGAATGGGTTCTAATCAGAAATAATTTTTTCGCTTATTCAGAGAGCTGAGTGAAGGACTGATATATCATTCTATGTTTATTTGATTGTATTTAATATTTAAATATGAAATAACTATTTCAAAAATGTAAGTGATATTATAATAACAAAGGATAAATTTAATAAATATATAAGTAAAGAATTAGAAATGTTATTTATATATTATTAATAAAATATGAATTGGCATGATAAAATAAATACTTTTTTCTTATATGAATATTTAATTTTTGCATGATGTAAATATTTCATATCAAATCAAAAAAAATTATTTAATAATTTTCTAATAAATACTTAAATTTCTTCACTCAGAGATATTTACAATTTATTAATAAAATAATATATTATCAAATAAATTATTTTGTTGATATTTTTGTAAATAAAAAATTTAATTATTTGCATTTTTTACATTTAGTATTTATGTTTTTACTATTAATAAAATAATCCTCTGTTAATATCAGTGTCTAAACTCTAAGGTACAAATATGAAATCTATAATATTGTGTTTGGATGGAGAATTTTAGAATTCTCAAATTATAATAGACAATGTTGAGTGAATTGTTAAAATGAGAGGAATTGACAATGACAATATAAAAAGTTTGAACATAAAAGAAAAATGTTAAAATTTTCTCTCAATATTTGTCATTTGAAATTTCCCTATTTACCATAAAAAATCCTCCAATTTGTCATTTGAAATTCTTTCTTCTACTATTTTAACACATAAATTTTATTAATTTTAAATTTCCCTATCCAAACACGAGCTAATAGAAAAGGTATGAG
The DNA here is from genome assembly GCA_026901365.1 of Sesbania bispinosa. Lineage (NCBI taxonomy): Eukaryota > Viridiplantae > Streptophyta > Magnoliopsida > Fabales > Fabaceae > Sesbania > Sesbania bispinosa. The sequence continues at coordinate 427,509 of QLOH01000344.1, forward strand.
GGACGGTCGAATTTGTAAGTAGCAAATTTCTATTTAACTCGCCATGATGTGAGCTTCTTAATGAAAGTCATGTTCTGGATTAAGCAATGGACAACGACTGTTAACATAATTTGCTTTTAAGTTAAGGAAATTTTGCTTTCACAAATAACATAACCAGTATGTGGTTTATTAAAAAAAACAAAACAAACACATAACCGGTTTTATGCACTTCTAATTAAGAAATCATAATAACTTTTAAACTTTTATTTTTATCATCGCAATACTCGTACATATATACATATAAAAATGAATTTGGCTTATCTGATCTAAAAGTTTATCATTTTATATTTTAGAATTATTAATTATATATTTAGTTATAACACTTTCTTAGAGGTCTAATATTGACTAAATACTCTTGGGAGTGATGGTGGTTAAGATGTAAATTTATGAACCTTTTAAGAATTTTTTAAATTATTTGACCATTCACATGTGCTCACTTTGAAATTGAGTATCAATGGGGTACATGTTTGATGTCCCTTAAGTAAGATCTCGTGTTCGAGTCTTGTGGATGGAAAAAAATTTTGCTGGTAGAGCTAGCCCCACCATAATATGGATGTTTCTAGCTCGAACATGATTACCTCCCGTGCAGGGTACCTGTGGTTAAAAAAAATTGAAATTGAGTTCTCTTTTATGTGTGTATAGCAGATCATGTATGGATGTGGAAATACAAATACGCCATTTTGAATATGGATTTAATCCAATAATAATTGATCACGATGATAATAATAATCAAACAAACAAATTGAATGCATATATTTTATTAAAATATGATTTAATTTTTAAGTTTATTATTTTCAAAATTATCGTTGCCTATTTTCAAATATATTTTTTTAGTTAGAAAGCATTTTATACATGATTTATTTGAAATTGTGTATTTAAATGGATATAATTAAAGAATAAAAAAAAGTGAATGGATTTGTCTAACTCAAATAGGCTAGTTACATTTTCCGTGCCCCATTCCCTCACCCTAATTTTTACCTGTACCAAAAAAAAGAGCCTAATTACGTTGAGTAACATATTTTTATCCATGTTTAAGATGAGAGTAAAGGCGAGGTCAGCGACAATGGCAACAAAACCCCTACCCCATTACTATTGCCTAGTTTGGATGCAACTTTTGAGTGAAAAATAATAGAATGAATAAAATAGGTCAAATGAATTTAACTTCTCCATAAGTTGAATTTAGTTACTTATGGAGAAATTAATTGGGAGAACTTTTGGAGAAGGTGGGCTACAAAGACTAATTCCAACTTATAAAAAAGTTAAATTCACTTGACTTCTTTAATTCATTCTATTATTTTTCACCTAGAATATCTTCTCCAGAAGTTGCATCCAAACTGACCCATGTCTAAGACAAGAAAATTTATAGTATGTGAATGAGGGTGGATTATAACACGTGTCAACTAAAAAGGCATGTACCGGTGAGACAATGATTTTTACTTGCAGTAACCGGTTAAGAGACCTGCTATTTTTTAAAGTTTAACATTTAAATAAGTTTTGTAAATTATACAAAAATTATTAACGGACGCCAAATCTAAAAATTAGTAACAATGAGACAGAGACAATAGCCTTCCCTTCACTCATTTATTCACCTGCATCATCGACAACAAGATTTGGGAAACCAGTAAACGACCTTCTGCAGTGTTAGGTTTAAGCATGTTGCACCATTTTTCAGAGAAAAGTTGCAGCCTGAAGAAGGCAAACGACAAGCAGATGTAGGGTTGATCTTGTGACGAGAAGCAAAAGCCTAACCCACTGTGAGCCTGAGTCGTAGACGATGATTGTGGCTCATTTGGGTTGATCGATTTATGTTGATTTGCAATAGATTTGTGAGCTTCCTCATTTTCGCAGGGAATTCCTAAATCTTTTTTTAAATGGAATGTTTAGGGTTTAGGAATTATCGATACAACTGGAAGAGGATTGCTCAAGGACCACTCTTTTTTTTTACCTCGTCGTTAGAACCTCACAACGCAACCATCACAGCGACGTTCAATATGACGTTGCTTCCTACGGAGAAAAAGGACTTGTCATTGAGAAAATCCGGTTGGATATGTTCAGAGTTTTTTTCAACTTTTAACTGTGTTATGCTGAGTGGGAACAAGGATGGTGGTGTTAGGGGGAGTGTTTGAGTAATCCCCAATTCACATACAACTTATGAAGTCGGCCTATTATGTGTTGGAGGAGCCAAATTCATCGTCGTTGTACCTAGACGTTAGCGGCGAGACCTCTGTGTCAAATCACTTCATTCAGTATTCATTGACTCCCCCTACCATTGCACCTTCACCATCGAGCCCCTTTACCAAAATTCTTCGGGGAAATATTATGGACCAATCAATAATGAAAAATATTTTCAATACAATTGTAAATAAATCTCACACGTTTCATCAACAAGTAATAGGTTATAAATCAGCGCCATTCATTATTTTAACAATACTCCATCCGGATTTGAATATAAGAAAAAAAACACTCACATGTAGTGAACTAAAATATAAGCAAATCTTAACTAATTTCACCCTATTCAATGAGATCATCCCAAAATGTCCTCAATTTAATTCAAATTTTATTTTCCAACAACTTTATTTAATAAATCATGTGCCAATAAAAAGAGAGCATGCCCACTTGAAAGAAGTTTCAATAAAATTGAATGTAGAGTAATTTAGGCAATACAATTATTTTTAGATGATATTAAAAAAATGAAATAAATTTAACTAATTTTTTTAATAAATGTATCTATATCCAAGTCCGGAGGAAAAGTCTAATGATAAAAAAGATTTGCCCACCAACCTCATGCTAGACAACACTATGAAAAAGAGGGAAATGCATAATCTCAAGAAAATTATCGGCATATGAGAGATAGGGATCCACAAAATGTGTGAGTTTATTTCCACGACTAGTGAGTAATTTTGGTGCTGCAAATTCGAGCTATAGTAATAGATGTATACAAAGCAACATATCCCAGGTAAAACAGTGCTACCAAAATGCTAAGGGTGGCTCAATCAGACTGTTAAATAGTATAACGTGGGTGGAATGAAGATAAAAGAAAATAACAAAAACTCAAGTAAGAGGAATAAGTAGAGGTTAAGAATGTGGTGGAGAATGATAAAGTGACCGGAAAAAAATGGAGAAAAACGTGACTATAAAATCATTGAAAAAGAAAAGAGAAAGGAGGAAAAAAAACTCTTACCGTTTAAAAATGAAAACCCACCTAAAATAAACAAGAGTTCAATAGATCATAGATGGAGAGGAGCTCTCCCACACGGGGAGAGAAGCCCCAAAGGGGCTCAACTACCGCGCTAGAAAATTGGTTTTTCATTAGAGGTCTTGCTAAAATAATGATTTTTTGTTTTTAACATTTTCAGTTTTTCTTTTATAAAATTTCAAAAGATAAAAAACAGGAAATGAAAATGAAAATCAAACAAGCCCTAGCCCTAACTGTTTGTTTTTTTTTTTCACAGTTAACAAATGTTGATTATTAATCTATTATTATTAGAATTTAGAAATATAAGAAAGGGGCCCCACTCTCCTGTGTCCTGCCCCATAGGCCTCAGGGCATCTTTATTGGGGGTGTTTGTTGAGCAAAAACTCAATAAGCACCGGTGCCTCACCAGCTTTCCCCGACAGAGCACTGACAATGGCACGAAACCCAAGTGCACTGGTGCTTTGCTGAGCACCGATGCTTTATATTTTTTTTATGCATTTCCCGGGGGTTTAAACCCCGGGTAAATGCGACTGAAAAGTTGTTGCGCTGCAGAGCAGCTTTTCAGTCCGGTTTATTATTTTTTTAAAAAAATTTTACATTACCGGGGGTTTAAAACCTACATTAATTTTTTTGTTGTTGTAATTTGCTAGGGTTTAAACCCCCACAAAATATTTTTTTTTATTCTTTACATTACCGTTGATTTAAAACCTCCGTTAATAATTTTTTTCCTTGTCATTCTCGGCGAAACGTTTTTTTCCCTTTACATTACCGAGGGTTTTAACAGTAGTATTTTTTTTGTTTTTTATTAATTTATTAAATTTGTGATTAAAAAAATAAAAATTGAGAGATGTATACTTGTGGGACCCATTTAATATTTGTAAATAGTAAAAAAATGAGATTCTGGATTAGAAAGAAATGTGCTTAATAAGAATTTATTGATATATATTTATTGGACCCATTAAGATTCGTGAATAATAAAAAAGTGGGATGCTTCAAGATGAGCTCATACGGCCCTACAACACCAGTACCACTAATCCTAGGAGTTGTGGTTGGTGAGCACGTGCCGCGTGGGATAGCCATTCAACTTTACCAATAAAATCCACGTGTAAAGGAAACGTATTGGCGTATTTGAAGTTTTTTTTTTAATTTTCTTTTATTTAAACATATTTATAAATTACTTTTTAATTTGATAATTAAGAATTATTTAAAATAAGACAATGAATAATATTTTAATAAAAAATTATAAAGCCTTCAACAATTGGAATAAAAAATATAATGCCTAATATATTATTGATAAAAAACAAAATCTAAATAATTAATATAGGAATCATCATTTAAAAATAAATTATGAAAACAAAAATTAAAATTTAGTAAAATTATAAAGATTAAGTATATAGTTTAACCTATTTTCAATGATTGACAAATAAAAAGAAACAGATTCTGTCATATGGGATCATGCCAGGTGAATATTAAAATGCACATAATTTACTTTACATTAAAAAGTTATGTTTTAAAAAAGAAATAACACTGAAATCATACCATTACATTTACCTACCACGGTTGCCACCAATCCATCCGTCATAACTGGATGAAATGTCAAAAAGACGAATGATTGTGCAAAAAGAGGGGGAAAAAAATACACATTCGTATTTCATAATTTTTTATTTCTATGTTGTGCTTGTCTTTCAACATTTTTTATTATCTATAAAAAAATTATTAAGAAAATAATATTATATAATATGATGATTATTGTATTCCCTTCTATCCTTTTTATAATTTAATTGAATTACACATATAAGTAAAAGTGGTTAAATTTAGTTAATTTTATTAATTTTTTTTAAAAAAATTAATTTTCTACTTTTATCTTTATTTAATAACTCCACCAGCATTTGATAATTATAAAAATATTAAAGTTAATAAAGGTAAACAAAGAAAACAATAATAAATACTTTCTTAAAATTATAAAGTGCCTTATCAAAATGACCATGAGAAGTGACTTATAAAAATGACGGGATGGAATATTATGTTTGAAATTATTAAGTGAAATACTTTATTATTTTTTAAAAATTAAATTATAACTATCTTCACGTGATTTTCATTTTATTTTCTAAAAAAGGGTATAATTGGAATAAGAAAAAATAGACACCAAAATAATTATTTCTATCTCTTTTTTTTGGTAAAGAGAAAAAAAATCCATATTCTCTTTATTAATAGTATAGTTTATTACTAGTAGAATCATTGATATATGTTTTATGAAACATATTGTATAAAATTAAATAAAATTAATTATGTAAAATCAATTATGTACGGTGTCAAACGGTTAGCCAAATAAATAATAAATAATTAGTCATAATAAAAATGTATTGTAATTTTAAGTGGACTTTACCTACAAATTTAAATATCCATTCGAATCCTAAAGTCCTTAGTCTTAATAGCTTTTACTTCCATTATTACAATAATCGGGTTGCGTCGGGTCGGGTTTAGAGTGACATCAAGTCCGAACCGATAAAATGATGATGGGCTGAATTAGTTCGGGTTTTTTTTTGGATGAGTAACCCGACCCGAACCAACCCGAATATGTTTGGGTTGGGTTGAGTCATCGGGTCATAACATTTTCCATTTTTTTTTAAAAAATGTTGAATATGAAATGAAATTAAAAATATAAAATGAAAAAAAAAGAAAAGAAATAGAGAAACATAAAATGAGAGGAGTGAATGAAATAGGGTTTGGGGAACTACTACTGCTGCTTGTGCTGTCGTTGCGCCTATTTTTGTTCTCTCTGGGAAGGAAAATGAAATAAGATTAAGATTTATTTTCTTGGTTTGGTTTGGTTCGGGTCATCGGGTTCAAGATAAGCAAACCCGAGACCCGAACCGAACCAGTGCTGGAGTTCGAAAGAAAATGTCCGAACCGAACCGAAACCCTAACCGGGTTCGCGGGTTCACTTGTACCATTATCCATTGTAAAGAGTTCTTTTTTTTTCTTCCATTGTAAAGAGTTATTTCTTCCTTTCAAATTATTATATTGAAAATGTTACCACTTACCAATATCGAACTTCAAATTATTTTTTACGTAAAAAAAAAAACTTCAAATTATTTTATATTACTAGAACTATTCTGTAAGATGATCAAGCCCTATCAGCACTCAGAACTGCGTCGGAATTCACTGTTCAACATTGTCAACCAAAAAAAATACTAAGCAATTAGTGTTTTTCTTTTCCTTATTTTGTTTTTATTAAAAGCAGCAAAAATTGCATTTATACAAGAAGCGCGTATTGGTGAAACTTGGATGTTGGATCTTTGCACATAAGAAACGGTATGAGAGGAAATTGTGCAGACAGAAAAAGAATGTGAAACAATTCCACTCCAAAATCCTTCTCCTTTATTCTCTCATACTTTTTATCTAATCTCTTTTTCATTTCTCACACCATTATATTACACTGATCCATTCCAATTAGATTCTGTTTCTCTTTTATCTCTCTGCTTTGTTGGTGACAAATAACAGGTCAGTTTCGGAATTTTCTCTCTTTCTTTCTCTTGCTTTTATTTTGTTGATTCGTTCTGGATTCAGTTTTTGTCGTTTTGTTTCCGTGTTTGGTTTATTCAGAATCGATAATTGGGGTAAATTGTATGTCGTTTCAGGTGGTACTGTCCTCTGTGTGTAGTGCAGGTGCTGTTTATCAGAGTTAAAGCAATGGATGCCAAAGCTGCTCAATTGTTACCACTGTCGGGTTTGGTCCAACCCGAAAAGTTTGGGAGAAGACCCGGTTGTTGTTTGAGTCTGCCCCGAGAACCGCAGAAGCTTCAGGTTTTTGTTTCTGCCAAGTTGCATTCAACGATTCGGCGTAGGATTGCCCCTATGGAGGTTGCTTGTTCTTATGACAATATTACAGGTTGCTTTGAAAATTAAAAACCAATTACACTTTGACAACACCGAGTTTCATTTTGTATTTGTTATTTATTTTTTTTCATTTTTTCCTGTTGGTTATTGTTAGGATTTTTTTTGTCTCTATGTTGAAAAGCATGATATGATTAATATGCAAGGATAATACTATTAATCTCATCAGCTGAACCTTTGAAAGTAGTTTCTACATTGCCCAATTTTGAGCTAGCTTTTATTTATAGGCTGCTTGAACTACACTTACTTCTATTGATTAGTTGAAAAAAAATTAACTCGCTACATCTTTTAAGGAAAACATGGTGTTTGAGATGACGTAGTCTGTAAATATGCCTGCATTGGACCTAGTTTCTTACTGACTGAAATAAGTGCTGCCCACTTGGAATGCTTACATTATTTTATTTCTAATGTTGCTCTTGTAGCTTCAACATTGGAATCTGAAAGCCATCATACTCCTCTTGATGAAGAGTTGATTCTGAAGGTAAAAAGCATGTTCTCTTTGTCATTTTGAATTAATTTAAGCTCTTTCAGTCTAGTTGACGTTGTATCCTTCCATTACAGTAAACAAAAGTATCCAGAAATAGTGATCTTAGCTCAGTTTGTTGCCTGTCTAAGCATCTATATGCAATTCTCTTACAGTGTTTCTTGAATCAATAAAATTGCAGAATAAATCACAAGAGATCCAGCCATATTTAAATGGACGCTGTATATACCTTGTTGGTCAGTTTCTTGGTTTGGCACCTTGTGCTTACATGGTATACGTTACAAGTACTATTACTTTGGTATTCAAAATACTTTCTAATTGATGTGCAGGAATGATGGGCTCAGGGAAGACAACTGTGGGGAAGATCATGTCAAAAGTTCTTGGTTATTCATTCTGTGATAGGTTAGTGTGTTAATTGCTTGTCTCTTTTTTTCACAGGGAAATATGAGTTTTCAAAACAAGTGAATCATGCATCATTTGTATACCCAATAGATTTGCAGAATACAGAGAAAAAAAAAAAGATCTTTGCCTACAACGGAACTCTGTCATTTTTGTTTGTGTCATTATTTTGTTATATTTTGTATTTGATATGAGCTTCAACTGGTGTTCATATTCAATTGATATCAAGGGATCTAGGGACATGCACCAGATGTATATCTGTGAGAGTGTATGCAATAGATGAAAACAGGGTGGTCTCAGTTATCCTGGGCATTATAGTCTACTTTGGTATAGAAGATATTTGTTCAAATTCTTATATAATGTGTGGGTCTATCACAATGCAGTTACTCTAATTCATGGCCACATTAGAGGTCTTGCTGAATATTTTCTGTATTCTTTTTGCACGTATGGATGTTTTAGTGATGCATTGGTGGAGGAAGAGGTTGGTGGAAACTCTGTAGCTGATATATTCAAGCTCTATGGAGAATCTTTCTTTCGTGATAAGGAGGTCAGTTGGAAACCACTATTTTCCAGTTTTCATATTCTTCAATGTTTAAAATTTTTGCTAAGTTGTTTTGAACTTTTAGATTTTCATTTTTCTTTAATCACATCAAGTACCCTAGTTTTCATCTATCTTTATATTATAAGCTGTGCCATGGTATCTTTGTAGTGATATAGGCAGGATAGTATAGAATAAAAACCAAATAGAAACCAAATATTTTCTAGTAGTTTGTACAACTGGTATCAGTGACTTATTTTTAATAAGTATGCGGAATGTCTGTCCTACGTTTTAGGCTCTTTTGTTAAAATAGAGGAACAACATTCCTCCAAGCAGTTTGGATATCTGCCAGTAAAATGAGTTTAGTTTGGAGAGAAAACAAATGGGCAAGTAAGGAAAGAGCACGAGTCCTATATTGGTTGATTGTACATATAAAGTGGAAGCTCTCCCTCGTATCAGCCTGGCTTTTAGGAGTGAATTCTCCTCCACATTAAGCAGTATCGGAGCCTAGTTTGTGCAGCCTATGTCATGGATGGACCACCCTGTCCAACTTAACAGGTTTGACACAGAAGCTTGAGTCTCATATAAGCTGGGTATGACACACATAATTCACAATTATAATGGAGACTGGAGGGTTTCACTTGTTGTCATCCTGGCTTTTAGGTGTGCATTCTCTTCTACATTCCTCTGTTTAAAAAAATATTTTAATAGAGTCACTCTGCGGCTCTGCCTAGTTGCTCACTTTGAGAAACCGACCCTCCTCTCTGGAAAAAGGTGTTAAGAGACAGTGACTGATTCATAGTGAGACTGGAGGGCTTCACTTGTTGTCATCCTGGCTTTTAGGTGTGGATTCTCTTCTACATCCCTCTGTTTGAAATAACATTTTAATAAAGACACTCCGCCTAGTCACCTACTTCCAAAAACAAATCCTCCTCTCTAAAAAATGTGTCAAGAGACAGATACTGACTAACTGATTGTAGTTCACTGGTCATTGTCATAAGAACCCTGTATGTCAACTGTCAAGTAATCATTATTGATGTCTATGATGGCCAAAGAGTGCTGTAATTGTTGCTTGGCTCTTCCTTGTGGTTAGGGACAATATCCATGCCTTGAACAACTCCCACATGGCCATGGCGCTACAGCCTGATCCCAGGCCTGCTAACAGACATGTTAATTCTTTAAATTGTTATTAGATCTCAAGCAGCATGCTGAACCATTTGATGCAATAGTTAATTTGATATTGGCCTAAGTTGAAACTTTGGTTCTTCAGTAAAATAACTTATTGTAGGGTTCCGGAATATGATGTTAATAAAAGAAGATGGCTTAGTGGCTGATGATGACGTGTGCTAAGAAGCCACTGCTTATAAGACACTTAGGTAGTGGGAATTGTTCTGGTTTTCCTCTGTAGTTCTGTTATCACATTCATCATTCATTTTCCTTGCTTATTTACCATTTCAGACAGAGGCATTACATAAGCTGTCCTTGATGCATAGACTTGTCATTTCTACTGGTGGAGGTGCTGTTACGAGGCCCATCAATTGGTATAAAAATTAACATACTAAGGAGAAATATTTAGGCCTCACTTTTTATGATAAAAAAACTCTCTACTCATCTTTACATGTACTTGTATGGATGGATTGCCAGGAAATATATGCATAAGGGGATTAGTGTTTGGCTGGATGTACCAGTGGAAGCATTGGCACAAAGAATTGCAGCTGTAGGAACTAATTCTCGCCCCCTTCTGCATTATGAAGCAGGGGATGCATACACAAGGGTGAATTATTTCTCTTCCATTATAGCAGTATTTTTCTTTGCTAAACATAATATATTATTTATAATTTAGGTCACGAAATGGGAGCAAATTATCGTAATAGGAACTTACATCAAAAATATTTTTCCAGTAAATAATTTGACCCTTTGGAATTCACATGCAGGCTTTGATGCGTTTGTCTGCACTTTTTGAAGAGAGAAGTGAAGCATATGCCAACGCCAATGCCAGGGTCTCATTAGAAAGTATGTCTATGAATCTTTCACTTTTGTTTTGAAATAAAAATTGTCCAATTGTCCAGAATCTGTGGGAAAGAACAAGAAAAGGCTTTATATGTATTCATAATCTTCTGGTGTGATGTCTGGATGGTGGAACTTAATTTTGTTGGTCCTAGTGTTCTCAATCAATTAATATTTCGAGATTTGCTCAAAGGTGAAGCAAAATTGGTGTTACTATTTGGATCCTTCCCCAATCTTCCCCCAAACAAAGAAAGATCTTGTTGCGTTACAATCTGTTGTGAAGCTCAACACACACCATTCCTTGATTCCTTCATGTGGTATGCTTCCTAGATGATAACAATAAAAAATGCAATTTCTGATGCTGTTCTATTGTTTTGTGCAGATATAGCAACAAAACTGGGCCAAAGAGATGTGTCCGATTTGTCTCCAACTGCTATTGCAATTGAGGTCTTCAGCAATTTCTGCCCCATGCCCTTGTAACTTTGTTTCAGTTTGTGTCTGCTTAGGGCAAACTGAAATATTCCCGGGCGCTAAAGTTGAGTCTAAATTTTGTATCTTTGATGCATATCTAATTTATCCCATTGTATCTTGCAGGCGCTAGAACAAATTGACAGCTTTTTGAAGGGTGAAGATGGCTATTATGCAGGATTCTAGTGCAAACTTTGGGCGCAAGCATGTTTTGATTGTTCATATTTTTCTCGTCAATTTACGATTTGCAAGGGAGGTCATGCTGTTGTGCAGGGTCTTTTTGTTTGGAAAATGAAAAATAAAAAGTAATGCAACATGGCACAGGTTTATGCATATTTTGTGTTAGCAAATTAGCATAATCTGAGAGCCAATAGCAGCGGTATTTAATTGATACGTTTTGTTTACTGTTGATGTATATATACTGGTAGACGAGGTGATTGTTGTAAACTTGTACTCCGAGTTCGGTTGATCAGTTGTGTATGCCTTCCTCAAAGAGGTTTGTACGTTGTAAAGTGACACTAGCATATGTTTAAATCTATTTTTATCTTCTATATTCCTCTCCATGGGTAATACAATTGGTGTTTAAGAGTTTTTTTTTTTTTTTTCATGTTAACCTCATTATTTCCTATTACCGGGGCAATTATGTTCAAGACTTAGTTACAGTTAAGAATCTTCACATTTATTTCCTATTTATGTGTTTAGGTATTCCCTAAAAATGTGTTAGTGTGTTTGATAAGTCATTTAAATTAAATTAATAGTTGAAATCATTTCATTGATATTTGGTAAGATAATTTTTTTAGGTAGTTATTAATGTTTTTTAGAAGCTACTCGAGATAACCTTTTTTAAAAAAACCTTTTTTAGCTATTTGCCGGAATTTTTTTTACAATTTCATTTTTCAATAATCTTCATTCATCATTATTTGTCATTTTAACAATATCCTCGTACGTTGTTTTACAATTTTCAGTTAGTTTTTCTAGACACTTTAAATGAAATAAGCTAGTTTTTTTAACTTTTACCCGGCTTTTTAATTAGTTTTGTCAATTTTATTTTTGTTTTCCTAAAAGATTCCTCTATAAATACATATTAATGATCCATTCTTTATTTCTAAAAACAACTTTCTCATTTTAACAGCTATTGAATGAATGGAATTGTAAGCCGTTATATTTAACTTCACGAATTCTTAATCGGTTTTAATTGAATTCATATCACAACATACCTTATATTTTTGTACCTTAATCATACGGCAGAATTCATTTTAATTGATGTGTATAGATATTATAACTTCAATTTAAAATCAGATTCATGATTTTTTTTAAATAACTATTATTTAAATCCAAATATATTTCAACTATACATCATCTAAATATGGCCTTAAAATTGCCATAATCAATTAGAGCCTTTATTTGGCAGATTCAATCATGCAAATAAAATGATTTTTGGAGTGTTTGGTTAAGACATGGGATAGTTTATAAAAAGCTTGAGCTATCAAGACTTTTACTCTCTGTCCTTTATCATCACTCCAGCAATTTGGGCATAAAATATATTTTTATGTGATATATGTTAATCAGTTCATTTTATTTGGGTGATAGAACATAAATGACCTCTGACTAAAAAAAGTATATATGACCGATAGCATATTTAGAGTCACATTAAAATGATATAGGATTCACGTTTATAATAACATTATTAGTAGTAGCTTATGTCTAAATATGTTTGGGAGTTTGTACCTAACTGATTTTCAAACATATTGAGTGTGTATTGCTGTATTTTGAGAAATTCAAGTTATCCAACTATTTTGCTTTATTTGGTTTAATTGTAAATGTGAAGAAAGAAAACTCAGTATGTGAAAAGTTGAAGAAAACTCGACTTTGTCCGAATGAAAGGTTAAGATGGAAAGAATAAAGATAGTAGGTTTCACTTGTAAACTTTTTTCATTGTATGAGCGAGAAAAAACAAGTATGGAGAGAGAAAAGTTATTGACCCAAATATTTATTTCTTTATTAATAATTAATAATCACATACTACGGGGCAATAACTATCACAATTACTTATTATTTTATTTTTTTATATTGTTTTATTTTACATGAAAAGGAATCATTTAATCAATTTTAAAATTTCTATAACATAGCAATATACGAGTCATGGGAAGCAAAACTACAGTAGGTAACAATAACGATGATGATGATGAGTGTGAATAGCAAATGTCTTATAATTACATAGATGTCCCATTCTTCTTTTAAATTAATCCTTTTTTCAATGCAAGGGAGTTTGATAGGGAATCATTTAATCAGTTTTAAAATTTCTATAACATAACAATATACAAGTCATGGGAAGCAATACTACAATAGGTAATAATAATAATGGAGAGTGGAAATAGCAAATGCCTTATAATTGCATAGATGTCCCATTCTTCTTTTAAATTAATCCCCCTTTTTTTTTTTCAATGCAAGGGAGTTTGGTAGGTATAAACCATGGCTGAGTTGAGATGATTATACTGTGTCATAATCTGTGATATGGTACCTTTTTGTCTATCAAAGCATCAAGTTGAGATGGCCGAGTTGGTCTAAGGCGCCAGATTAAGGTTCTGGTCCGAAAGGGCGTGGGTTCAAATCCCACTCTCAACATTAAATATTTTTTAATTTTTATTTTCTCCTTCCTTGGTCCTACCAAGTGGCAAGTCCTTATCCGCTCCAGGTTCCAGCTTCCAATAATCTAACAACAATTACAAGGGAACAGATAACAAAGGGATAATGTCACTGACAAGCATGGCTTACTCATCTCTTCCCAAACCATATTATTACCATAATTTCCATTATCACCACCATCAAAGATGTCTCAAGATCAACCTACCAAAATGGACTATTCAAGCTTCCTCTGCTGCCCCTGGTGTCGACCTCAAGACTCTCGAATCTGCCATTGCCAAGGTGTGATCATCAATTTTCTTCCTTTTTCATACCATGATATGGGTTATGATTGGGAACAATGGAGAATGTAAAGGTTTCTTGAGAATTTAATTCAAATTAGATTCTTTAGCTTTATATTTATGCCCCCATCAAAGTATTCACAATCCAATGATATTGTAGTTATTTTTTTACTTAGCTTTGGTGCTTGCTGCCATTAGTGATGTAAAGTAAATGATAGGTATATTATTATATATGATGCAGAAAGACAGCAATTCTGTTAAAGAGGCACTTGATGAGCTGAGTGAAGTTGGCTGGGCCAAGAAATGGAGTTCTCAGCCATATGTTTCACGTCGTACGGTCAGTCTCCATTACAAATGTGAAGTTCTGGGAAAGTGCCACCTAAACATTAAGCTCATCAACCAACTATAGCAATAGCATCATCATGTATAACTGTCCAATGCTTCCAGTACTTTAACTCATATGTAAGCTTCATCAGTCATATAAGTTCTGACCTTTCAAAATTTGTGCACCAGACATCACTTAGAGAGCTGACAAGTCTAGGAATTAAAAACGCAGAGAACCTTGCAATCCCTAGTGTCAGAAACGATGTGAGCCTCAGAAATCTTCTTTTCTTTTCTTTTTTGCTTTTTGGAGTATCAGAGTACAGACTCTGATCTTGAGAATATAACATTTGAATTTCTTGTATACATTCTTGAAAAATAAATTTGTTCCAAGTCCAACAAGTAACATAGATTCTTTGATGATGCAGGCAGCTTTTCTCTTTACTGTGGTTGGAACAACTGGATTTTTGGGTGTTCTGGCTGGCCAGCTTCCCGGGGTATCGTTAGAACACTTCTGTTTTGCTTTGTATGTCTGTTTAATGATCTCATAAACCATTTTAAGAAGTATGAAACCCTGTAGTGTTGAAGCACACGTTTGTAAATGCGGATATGGCAACCCATTTGGCTTTGTAGACTTGTAGTTGAGTAGGGGGAAAGTGAATAATTTGGAAATGAAATCCTTTTACTCTTTGCTTTTTATTATAGCTAAATAATATATAGAAAGTGGAAAATTAGTTTGGTCACACTTAAAAGAAGTTTGACTTTCGTTTCCATCTCTGATTAATATTTGCTGACTCATGTAGGATTGGGGCTTCTTTACACCATACTTGATTGGGAGTATTTCCTTAGTGGTTTTGGCTGTGGGTAGCATATCCCCCGGGTAAGAATCAGGTTTACCATGCAGCAGTGAACTGAACACCCTCTTCAGTGTTTTGTTTTAGCACTAATGTTCTAATATGCTAGTGCAGGCTTCTCCAAGCAGCTATTAGCAGCTTTTCAACAGTTTTTCCTGATTATCAAGAGAGGATTGCCAGACATGAAGCAGCGCACTTTTTGAGTACTGCCTTTTATATTGCTGATTTGCATACACGTAGCATCACACACATGATTTTTCATCATTTACTCTAACTCTGTTTCTGTTTGGTCTTTTTGTTCATTCTAGTTGCTTATCTGCTTGGCGTACCCATTTTGGGGTATTCGCTGGATATTGGGAAGGAGCATGTCAATCTCATTGATGAGAGGCTTGAAAAGCTTATCTATAGTGGTCAGCTTGATGCTAAAGAGCTAGATAAGTAATTACCAGGCAGCTTTAATTACTCTTAGTTAATGCTGAAGAAAAAAGCCATGCGAACTTGTAATTACTCTGAGATAAATATGATTTGAAAAACAAGGTTTTGCAACTACAAGATTTACTGTGAACAAATAGGTAAATTTGTGATTGCTTTTTCATGTAGATTGGCTGTTGTGTCAATGGCTGGACTGGCAGCAGAAGGTTTAACATATGACAAGGTGGTTGGTCAATCTGCTGATCTTTTCACTCTCCAGGTTTGAGAATTGAGATCTCTATTTTTGTAAGATGTAGATATTATACTACTCACTATCATCTCAAATAATTGAAAAAAAAATTCTTTTCCTACAGAGATTTCTAAACAGAACCAAGCCACCACTCAGCAAAGATCAGCAACAAAATCTTACCAGATGGGCGGTATGTTCTCCTAACACATAGCTAGGCACAGAATAGCATTATAGATAACATTTTAACAGTTTGATCAGTACCTAGAATTCATGTATCCCCAAGTTTATGCATTTTTGTACTCAGTGGTTCATGTTTGCAGGTTTTGTTTGCTGCTACTCTCTTGAAAAATAACAAGGTGATTCATGAAGCCTTAATGGCATCAATGGCAAAGAAGGCAAGCGTAGTGGAATGCATTCAAACAATCGAAAGTACAGCATAGTTCCAAATTAAACAGTTTTAAGCTGTAGCATATAAACTCTTGTATAAACAAACTTTACAAATTAAAAATCACAATATTCAATCTTTTTCTTGTTCATAAAAATGTATGATCCAAGTTTTCAATAAGTACTCGACTTTCCATTTTTTGAAATAATCTGTTGTGGACAAATTCTTCTGCCACTTCAATCCACAGATAAGTAGAAGATTGAAGTTTTTAATGATCTGAATGATTGTGGCTACCCAATCTTACAACATACGCACCATCCATCCATGAATGCTTAAGAAAGGGAGACATATATTTGTTTAGTGTATTTATTTAAATAGTTCCAACATCCAATTCCAATCCAATCCTTGATGCGCACCATTCATTCTTTTATTATATATTATTCTTTTCATGGCATTGGCATCAGCTTTTGCTGATCTTATCTTGGTCTATACATACATATATATAATCATATGTTACATCCTCCTCTAACCGTATATATATGACTTTTACACACAAATAAAACTGCAAAGTCTGCATAAAACGGTAAGAGTGATACTGTGATAGTACTTAGAGTGTGTATCAAAGTTCATCAGACCAATCACCAGGCTCGCTTTCATAGAACAAACCATCAACGATTTGATCAATCAAGGAATCGATGAAGGAGTTGTAGCTCACAGTGAAGATTCGACCAACTCTGTTTCTGGCACTGGAGAACCAAGCAAACACAGCCGCAAGAGTCACAGCACCCAAACACACGCCACCAGCTTCCGTGATTCCTTCAATATCCATCTTTCTGAACACAGAGTTTCCCGTCACCATTTCCATTGTCACCGTCGCTGCAAACACTATCTGCACCAAACAAACCCTAACATCACACTCTACCATCTAATTCCTTTTATTATTAATTAATTAAAGTAATTAGCAAAAAATTAAGCAAAATTATTATATTTATAGGTTTTGGAGTTACCATTGCGAGACGACCAGAGATGATCTCGAAATCGTGGCTTTTCTTAGAGCTTTCAATGTACTCCGATAGCGTGGCGAAGAAAGGTGACACGTCATCGTCACCATGCAAGCCTTCCTTCCGAGCCTTGATCACCGCGCCGGCTCGATCTGAACCGTACGATCTGAGAGTACACAGCCGCGGCTGCAAAACGATGTTTGTGTTTGCAACATCTGGCTCCGCCGGTTTGAGTTTCGGGATCGAGACTTGAACCGGACCGGATTGTTCTCTCGACCGAGCCGATGGCCTCGCCGGCCGGAGCTCGCAGTGCGCCACACGCGTCACAGTTGCCATGAGAGAGAGTGAGAGAGAAATTAGGGAGTTTTAATTTGAGAATTATGAAGAGAGTGATACTAGAGGTATGCGCTAGAATGAATCTGAAGGATTTGATGGAGTAGATGATTACGTTACGTTACGTTACGTGTCAATGGTTTTGTTCGGTAACGTGGTTTTCAGATACGAGAGCTGTGAGAGGTCAAGAATGGGTACTGAGTGGGGTCGTGGAAGTGAATGTTCTAACAAAAAAGTCGTCAAGTCGTTAAAGTGATGATTCACAAGGCTGCGGGGAACGCTTTGAATACGTAGCACATAAGGTTATCAGATAAATTTTGAGGTCGTCGTCTTTTTCTTCTCTACAACTCACTCACATTCGTATGATTATGAGTAATTTATAAATACTCATTTTTCTAGAAGATAAATTTTTATATTTTCTTGGACCATGTTATAGCTAGGCTTCTGGGCGGGCCTCATTGGCACCTGGTATCGTTTAATGTGTTAATTGTAGTTAAAAAATAATTTTTTAAGCTAGATTTGAATGTATATGGTTGTGATTTGTGAAGTTTGGCCAATATTGAAGCGGCTATTGTATATATGCAGATAATATGTCTGTCTATATTAGGTGTAAGCTGCATTTGTATAGCACTATACTATCCGCTATTAACATCATGTTTGGGTATAGTTGAAAACGAGTATGTTTGGGTGGAACTTCTGCAGAAGCACTTCTAGTTGAAGAAAATAGCATCAATCAAATAAGTCAAATGTATTTAACTTCTCTATAAGATAAAATTGGTTATTTTCGAAGAAGTTAAATGTGAGAGCTTTTGGAGTAAGTGACCTATAAAAATTAATTTTAATAACGGAAGGTAAGTTTGGTTAAATGAAATAGGTAACCAAATATACATTAAGTTCTATATGTCCACCTGATATGCCATAAAAAATCTTGAAGAAAATTTTACAGTTTGAAATATTCTTTTGATCATTAGCCCCAGTGTAGTGTTAATGCGTTATTTCTTATCCCTTTTTTCCGGGTTTTTTTCTTTTCTTTTTTCGGGGAGAGGGGGGTTGCGTTATTATTGAATTGGTTATCTAATTTTCTTTTCCCAAAGTTATTGATTATAATTTTTTTCCCAAAGTTTTTTGGTTTTTTGTCGACAAAGTTATTGGTTATCTGAATTTGGTCCAAAAAAATATTCTGAATTCATCTTCTTTTTTTCAGTTTCTGTCCTGGAGTCATTCGCATTACGGGCCCGTAGTTTCACATAATATATGGGCCTAAAGTTAACTACTACGCTTTAAGCGAAGAGTTGAAATTAAGCTAATGGTATTGCTATTCACAACACTCTTTCTACTATCCACACCTCCTTAGATTTTTTTATTTTCTGATTTTTCTAAATTACCCCTTCTCTCCCCCGACTTTCTTCCTCCCTTTCTTCACTTCTTCCACGGTTCCACCACCCCTTCATCCTTGTGTCTTTTTCAAACACATTAATTTTTGTATATAGGAAAAATTTCCGGTATAATTTTTTTTAAACATGTTAAGTTTTTGCATATCCTAAATTTAATTTTTGGTATACCAGAAATTTAATTTTCGATACAGGTTTCTAAATTTTACCATAAATCAAATTTTTTATACAAAATTTTTAAACAAGTTAAATTTTTGTATGGGGGAAATTAAATTTTTGGTACACAATTTAGAATTAAAATTTTAAAACACAATTTTCTAATTGTACCGAAAATTCAATTATCAGTAAATAATTTTTACGTAGCGTAAATTCAATTTTTGGTACACGATTTTTTAAATTATGTATCGAAAATTAAATTACCTAAAGAAATTTTTAATTGCATGTGTTACAAAAATTCTAAATTTTGTATCAGAAATTTCATTTTCGATACACAAAAATTACCTGCTAAAATTTTTGGTAGGTAAATTTTGTAACCAAAAATTCAATTTCTAGAGACATTTGTGAATTAAAAAAAATACAAATGAGTGGGTGGGTATTGATTGAGGGGTATGGTAGGAGAGTTGTCAGTGTAAAAAAAAAATAGGGGTTTATGGGAAAGTAAAAAGGGAGTGCAAATAGAAAATCTCTAAATATAATGATAAATAACTATGTATTCTTGACAAAAAAAGTTTCATGAAAAAGCATATAAAAATAGTTATGTTGACTTTGTTAACTTTTGTTTTGTTTATAATGTTTTGTTTTGTTTATAAAAAACATACAAAAGTCTAAATATAATGACTTTTGTTTTGTTTTGTTTTTTTTTCTTTGTTAACTTTCCATTGAATAAAAAAAAATCCATTATCATTTCGTTGTAGAAAAAATACATTATGAGTCATGACCATAAAATAATATATTATCAAAATGTTGCTTGTAAAATCATATCATGAATTTGACCGGAAAAAAAAAGCAATGTAAAATGAAAATATGATGGCATTAATCCCAAGGGGTTGATCGAGTGGAGCAAGACATGGTCATGTATCTGACAGGTCGCAGGTTCAAACCTCCACTTGTCCCCTTGAGGTG
Source organism: Sesbania bispinosa (assembly GCA_026901365.1). Lineage (NCBI taxonomy): Eukaryota > Viridiplantae > Streptophyta > Magnoliopsida > Fabales > Fabaceae > Sesbania > Sesbania bispinosa. Next base: position 447,529 of record QLOH01000344.1, read on the forward strand.
GGGTAAAATGTAAGTACTTCTGTAAGTGCTCTTTAAACCCGGAAGCATTCCCTACCTTGGATTGGGGCATCATCTCCTCACCCTAAATTTATATTTATCAAAAAAAGAAAATATGATGGCATTGGCCCTCTTAGGGCAGGATTCATTTCAAAGGTACTTCTCAACTTCTCATTCCTACCTCTTCACCATTTTTTATACCCCTCCCCGTCCTCATTTTTTGAGGTTGTTTTTTTCCCATCATTATTACCTATATTTTTATAAGTTTTTACGAAAACCCTTGTGGTAAAAAATATTATGAACAAAAATTAAAAATTAGGTTTTTAAATTAAAAATAGAGATCATACTAAATAGCAATTAAGAATAGAGAAACAAATTTAGGTTTTTAACCTCTTGCCATTATTCACATCTCCCATGACAAATATAAATAGCTCTTTTTATGGTCAAATGATGTTCTCTCTATTCTTTCTAGCTAAATGATCCTATACTTTTCCTAATGCTCCCGCCATACTTTTCAGGGTGATTTTAGGATGGACTCTTTTAAGTTTGGGTCTATGATAAACCCTTAAATTGATTATTGTTAAAAACAAATTTAATTTTATAATATATATTATTAATTATTTAAATACTAAATTTATACTATCCTATTAAGAAACCAATGGCTAATAATTATCTTCCTCCACCAGATAAGTACATATCTTACATCCAGAAAAAAAAGTGATGCATCGGTACACCACATTAAAAGTGGCGAACCATAGTCGTTGGTAATAAATATAATCTAAATATGAGGGAAAGGTTCACTACAACAAAAACTATCGTGTTACAACATGTATTGATGTATAAAAGACAAGGTAGCAAAATATGGGTTGCAACACAAGGTGTCATCGTAGTAGATGAGGCAAAGGAATGGTGCATTGTATCACACAATGTTATGAAACTCGGCCCGGTAAGCGACTCGATCGAGGTATTGAGTTAATAGGTCACTGGTTGAACCAGTGAGTCACTGGTTGAACTAGTGAGTCACAAGTTAAACGAGTGAGTTACTAGTTGAATTGATTAAACCGACAATAATTAAATATCATACAAAATCACATAATACTTCAATATACATGGTACTTAAATTAAAATAAAAAGGTAATATGGTGGTATTTTTAAAGAAAATGGTAGCTATCTTTATTATTAGCTACTAAAGTTTGTGTGTCTGTGTACAATTTGAATAAAAATGTTGAACTTTAGTTTTATATATAATTATGGAAGGATTTATTCATGTGAGTGTCTTTGTCTCATAATTAATCGAGTTTTCCCTGCTCCCGTCACAAAAAGGTGGTAGTTATCCTGATTATCAAAACTAATTGTAATATGATTTATATATTTAAAATTGCATATATATAATAGACGAGAAACTTTGGTTGAGTGGTAACAACGCTTTCCTGAAAATGTTGGCATGTAGGTTCGAGACCCCTGACCAACATTTTTGGGAATTTGTCTCTCAGTTCAACCAATATCGATTTGATCGGGTCGGGATGGCCTGTTTTTCACCGGTTCAGTGGTGTAGGATCCAATTTGATTGCAGAACCGATCCAAGCACTTGATCAGACCAACCATGGGTTTGGTTTCTAGTCCAACCGTGTCGGTCCGAGTTTTACAACATCGACATCACAAAAATCTCTACAATACAGTACACTATATAACAAAATGCAAGACAAGGTTAGGATGCACCATACTTCTGCTGGAAATCTTGGTTTCTCATGTATTTCTAAATTCAATAAGGGGTGTTTTAGATTATCAGGACATCTTTTATCACTTTATTGTCTATCGAGGAAAATGTAAGCTCGTTACAAGCTTTTTGCTCTTTATCTCATCCATAAGAGTTTTCCCTAGCTTATTCTCATTCCTCTTTCTTCCTTTTCTTTTCCATGGCTCTCCATCTCTAGCTTATTCTCCTTCCTCTTTCTTATTTTTATTTTCCATGGTTCTCTAAGCTCTTGCCTAGCCTTTAGGTCACCTTTCTCTTGTTTTAGCTTAAGTTTCTCGCATATTCCTTCAAGATTTTGCTCTCCCAAATTCTCCTTCCCTTTTTTTTTCTTTATATCTTACCCCTCAGTTTCCTCTTTTCTTCTGGTTTCCCAAAAGATGATCGTGAAAATGGATGGGTTGAGCAGAAAATCCTCATTTTCACCTTAGTCCTCTAACTTTCATCTTACTATAAAAGTAAAAGATATCTACATTCTTTTTTTCATTTTAACTGTACCATACCTTATTTTCAATAAAGGGTTATCTCTCGCACTTTATTATATTTCAAGGAAGTCTTAAATCCTAACAAAGTCTAGGTTTTTTTTTTCTTTTTGTTAGTTTCTTCTCGCATTCATTTGTAAGACTCTTGATTACTGGACACTAACAATGCAATTCGCATGGGATTGTGTGCTAAGTCACTAACATTTCTCCTATTCTCATGCCTTTAGAGTCACCATTGCATTACCGTTGCCTAGTCCTTGATTTCTTCTCAACTCTTTCTAGAAAAAATTACTTTCACACTTCATTTTTTTATGATAAATATAGGGAGGAGAGAGATAGAAAAAAAGAAAGATGGTGAAAATATAACAAGTGATATATTGAAGAAAAAATTGAAAAGGAATAAGGAGTAAAAGAACATGTGCGAGAATGAAATGTAAATATAAAAAATCATCCCAACGCATATTTTCTCTTATATTTCCTTTTCATTTAAATACAGAAAAACCTCTATAAATTAATAATGTCGGGACCACGTAATTTTATTAATTTAAAGATGTATTAATTAATCGATAAATTGATAATTTATTAATTTTAAGAGATCTTTTTCGATTCAATGAACTTACATTATTCTTCATGAATAAAACATATGTACATTATATTGACTAATTGAATAATGTCTATGTACAACGTGACTAATTAAATATATAATACATCCCCCTAAAAAAATAAAGTTTTTTGTACTGTAGTACGTAGTACTAATTAAAACTTAATGTAAATTCATATGTGGTAAGTAAATCAATCATTATATAAATAACATCAAACATTCCAAATTAGTCATGGTGTATTTGGCAAAACTAGCCAATAAGCTCCTAGCTTATAAGCTCTGAGCTGATAAACTAACTTATTGAATTAGAAGTGTTTGGTAAAATTAGCAGATAAGCTAGTTGGTAAATGTAAAATGACATAAAATGACATAACTACATAAGTTTTATTATATAAATTTTATTTGTGTTTTCTAGACAAAAATATATTATTATGTAATTATATTTTTAGTTTTTTTTTAAATAATTAAATTCTTATTAAACCTTTAAATAATAAAACATTTAATTAAAAATTAAAATAAATAGTGAAATTGATAAAATAAATAGTATAATATAAAAACAGTTTCATAAAATTATGAAAAGAAAATAGTAATTTAATTAATTCATAATTTTTTAAAGGGTTAAGTATGTTTTTTGACCCTAAAAAATTTTTAGAATTTGGTTTTAGTCCCTGTAATTTAAAACCACTGGTTTTGGTCCCTCAAAAATTGAAAATACACTAATTTAGTCCTTATCGATAAAAATTTATAGCTAATCAATAGCAAAATCTGTAGCAAAACTAAGTAATAAGGACTAAATTGGTGTATTTTCAATTTTTGAGGGACCAAAACCAATGGTTTTAAATTACAGGGACTAAAATCAAATTCCAAAAATTTTTGATGGACCAAAAACATACTTAACCTTTTTTAAATTACTTATTATATAGCTAATAATAGGTAAAAAGAAATTGAAATATTTTTATCATTAAAATTGAAAATAGGTAAAAAAAAATTAAAGATAATAAATGAAATGTATTAAAATATAAGGGCTAATGATGAAAGAAAATTAAATAAGCTACAAACTATAAGCTAGAAGCTAGGTGAAGTAACTTGTAATTTATAAGCTAGAAGCTCCTAAAATAAGCTACTTTGAAGTACATTACCAAACACTTTTGTGTTGGTCATACTAGCTTATAAGCTAGTCAAATAAGCTAGTAGCTAGCTTATTGGCCTTGCCAAACACACTTTTAATCCAAATCATAAATATTTTATTAAGTTGTCATAGTTATATTTGTAATTTTATAGAATTATTAATTTATAATATTGAAGGGACCATGCATTTATATAAGGGTCTTCAGTAAAATTATTATCTTATTAATTTATCAAAATTACTAATTTAGACAAAAAAATTATTATTTTAAAAAGATTATTAATTTATCGAGTATTAATTTATAGAGGTTCCACTGTATAGAATTTATGATACAAATATAAATAATAACAAAATAAAATGTGATATAAAAAAAAAAGAAAATATATAAAAGACTTTTCTTAAGTCAAAAGAAATTAAATGTATCAACATAAATAAAAGTACTAGTACACTTTTTTTTCCTCAAGTTTTGACTTCATTTATTGCATCTTTATTTTTCTTCCAATTCCAATATCTCTCTCCCCAAACCAATGTCACGTTCCTCGTGGGATGTGAGGGAAATGAACAAAACTCTCTCCTTTCTTCACAGCTGTGCTGGTTTGTAACTTTGTGGCCTCTTCCACCGCACCTTGAAACTCCAAGCCAAAAAAATTGGTGTTTCTCTCTCCCATACACTCTTGTCTCTTGAGGTCTTATCCACTTCCCGTTACTTGCTATGTTGGATTTTGGGGACGAGCTGACATTAGAGTCTTTCAGAATTCCATGGCTCATATGGATTCAGCTTATAGTGTTCCTTCTTATCTTCGCGTTCCTCTTTTGCTTCACCATCGTTGCTTTAGATCCCTCTCACGACACTCATGCTTCTTCCGCATCTACCATTCAATCACTCGCCAATAACCACCATTCCACTGCTGTAACAAACCCTCTTGTCAACACACGGGTACACCCCATTTTTCTTCTCTGTCTTGTCTTTATTATTATCATGCCTCCAACTCATAAAGATGCCATCTTGCTTGACTAAGTCTTCTTGCCCTCTCCTTTTTTTTTTTGGCCTTTTGAAAAAAGGCAAATATATGAGATTAGAAATCCAATATTATAAGTTGAAACTTGAAAGCATTTTTCATGATTGTATTAGTTTTATTTGTTCCTTTGATGCCTTCTGATAATTTCTTAGTGTTTTGTTTGGGTTAAATCTATGTGATATTGAAAGTAAATCCAGTAGTACTACTTAAACTAACTGCTTATCTTCTGTGAGTATTTATTGGTTTATGGTTATAATCCTCATTCATTAATTAGTGCATGGATTAATTAAACCCTTCAATTGGATTTTATACCTTTAAGACTGGTCTCTGATCTGGGAATGGAGGATGGAACCACCGCCGCCACTAAAGTCTTGTTTGGGGACTTTAAGGTTAAGAATATTCAAGTTTTTGGGATGGAACATATGTTCCTAATTAGGAGAAGAAAGGAAGTTGACTAAATTCCTAAATATTTATTGTAATCCATCTTTTCTCATACTTTGAATTATAATAGCCGGCCCATGTTTTTTATGCAGACATTAACCAAAACAAAAAAAAATGAGAGAAACTTTCATCCTCCCTTATGAACTTATTGTGGGCTGTATTTGATTGACTTTCATCTCATTTTCACCTTCAAAATTCAAAAGTTTAATTGTCAGCCTGGATCTTTACTTCTATTCATCAACAAGTTATAACTCCTCCAATCCAAATTTGACCTTTCTGAGTTCTAGCCATCCATTTTTTGCTACCCAACAACTTTACCTGGTTCTGTTAGGATGAATGTGTAGCATCTGCAATATTACTTTTTTTTTTCCAAATATAACCTTTCTTGTGAATTTATTATTAGTATAAAACTTTTAATGAATGACATTCAGTTGAATTAGCATTTCTTATTGCTCTATCTACTTACCAAAGGGGCTTTGATGGTATTTGCTGAAGCCTGAAGGATTCATCCCAAATTTACTGAACAATGAACATCTTATGTTAGTTTGGGTGGGAATCAAACTTAATTGTCTATTAACTAATAAATTATCCTGTTTGTGTTCAATTTTGGAATGCAATTTAAGGTTGATATGGTTGGTGGGTGCTGATATGTTTTGGATGAGATACTGAATCTAAAATATAAACATGTTATATTCTTCTTATATATATTTGAACTTGTTGTAGAAGTTGAATAATTTTGTTTACTTTTGTTGATGGGGGGTTGTATTGTGTGTGTATGATTTATCTCAAAACCACGTTTCAAACTTATTTTAAACATGATTTTGGGTAAATACTATTGAGAGTAGCTTATGCCATGATCCACATTTAAAATGTGGATCTACTATAAACCAAACACACTATAGTCAAAAGGAGGGGATTATTGTTGAATTCTCACCAAACAAAAAAGTCATACATGTCTTTTAATTAGCTTATTTTTCCTTGTTAAAAAACATATATATGAGTTAATAGGGCATGTTGCACTGACAGAGAGTATTTTGGCAGGGGATAGAGAACCTAAGTATTAAAGGCGAGATAGCAACAAGCTCAAGGACAGAGATAGTTAGAGAAGAGATTGCAGAAGGGGAGGGTTCATCATTGTATTTCCTCCACCCTTGCTATTATTTCAAATTAGCTAGAGGAGCATTTCTCAAATGTCTTGGTCTGGAATCTACATCTGAATCTGATAGTCCTTCAAACCAAAGACATAGGAAAATGAAAGAAAGCTGATTATGAAAACTATGTTCACTTCATTTATGACCATTAAAAAATAGATTCTCTTTCTCATCATTCTGAACAGTTTCTTGATTTTTTTTATTCATTTTTCATATAGTTATTATCTTGGGCCCTAGGTTCTCCATTATTTGGCGTTACCGAAGGAAGCTTCCGTCTATATGGGGTAATGATTCTTCCATTATATAACATATAATAACATAGAAAAAACTATATGTAAATTTCTAATAAAATCACTTCAATTTTTTTTTTTCTCTGGCTACTAGTTCAAATTACTTCACGATATAATTTGTGAGGAGCAGATAAGCTTGTATATAACTCCGCATGATATGATTTTGACACCGCCTTTTTATTAAATAAAAAAAATTGTAGTTTGATGTAATGCACTTCGAATCCAGGTGCTGATGCCTGATCATTCATTTTTCTTTCAATGGTTTTCTTTTCTTTCAGTTCTTTTTTCTTTTTTAAATGTTTTTTTTTTGTTTGATCCATATCTTTTCTAAATGTTTTTTTTTTGTTTGATCAATATCTTTTTTAAATGTTTTTTTTTTTATCAATGATGATTCAATTGAAGATAGTCATCCGGTACTTGCATCAAATCGGAATAAAATGATTGAGAGCGATTCATCAATGCTTCAATAGATATATACCATTCCATTTGTTTCTATTTATAAGATATAATTGACCAAATCAATTAAACAATGACTGGTCACCGTGGAAGTGAACTTTGATCTTGACAAAATTTTTTGGAGTTGTCACTCTTGGAAGGGCTTTACTTAATCATCACCCCAGCCCGAGGGTTAAACCCACAACTATGCTGGTGGGAATTCCCGATCAAAGATATAAAAAAAAACAATAATAATTCACTAAAAAAAACATACCAATAAAAGTGGTTAAATTTAGATAATTTTATTGGAGTTTTAAAAAAATATTTAAACTTTCTAGTTTTACCTTATTTAATATTATCAACTAGCTCCACTATCATTTTATATCAGAAAGACATTATAAATAAGGAAACTGGTAATAAATGTTTCCCTAAAATTGTAAAGTAGCTTCTAAAAACACACAACTTCTAAAAGGTGTCTTATAAATAGGAACAAAAGGAGTATATAACACAACATGCTCACTCAAAATTTGTCTTCAATTATATGTGAAAAAAACTAAATCAAACAAAGAACAACGAAGAGGATAAACCCCTTTTCATCAGTTTTTTTGGTCAAGAGATCATTGATAATTGATTTATCGAAAAAATGTTTGGTGGCTCTTACAAAGCTTATATGATACTACAATAGTTTTAAATTTAGGCTGTATTTAACACAACTACATACCTCGGGCTCAAACTCGAGACCACGGGTTAAGTTGGAACAACTCTGTGTCAACTGATCCACACACTCGATGGTAGACTTAGGCTTTTTTTGTGCAAGACCACATGCATGCAATCTTGTTCAAGTCGAGTAGGACTTCTATGGGCGGCAAAACTCTCCCTTCGAGTATTTAATACAACTACATATGGCTCAAACTTAAGACGGAACAATCCCTTAACAGTTGATCCACGTGATAGGTGATAAACTTAAATCTAATTTGGATTAACTTCTTGTTTGTAGGATTTTAAATTGAGATAAGTAGTTAAATACGAACTTATAAAAAAAAGCCCTTGTAAACTTATCGGAAAGTTAGAGGTGAGAACTCTTGAAAAGGTTGATCTATATAGAATAATTTTAACTTAACTAGTTTAACTTATTTTACCTCTTGATTTTTTTCTCTCTATGCGGATTTGTTGAGAAATTTATTTGAATTGACTTCTAATATAATATCATTAGACCTCGATTAATAAGCCAAGTCAATTGTAAAAAAAGGATGTTTTACTTTTATGTTTATACCTTTTCACCAGTGTTATAAAGCTCGGATTGATACTCGACTCGGTCAAGTTACTAAGTCATTGGGTCACTGGTCGAATTAGTGGGTTACTAGTTAAATCGGTATATAAAAATCATAAATTTTATATTATATATAAAAAATATAAGACTTCCAACTCTAATATAACTATGTAATAAAGTAACCCTATATATTATTAAAATAAAGATTTGATATTTTATAACAAGTGATATCCGTGAATTGCTTTATTCAAAACAAACAAAATTTATTTAATCTGAACCAACATATTAAATAAAATATTCAAAGACATGACAAGTGATTCGTGGTGGGACCAAGAAATTTTCCTTTCCCATGCCTCTTCGAAGTTTTCCAAGCAAATTTACCTTTCCAACCGAGTAAACCCTCAATTTGATCTCTGAAAAATTTGAGATCGGTCACATTAGTCCCTAAAAGATGGAAATTACATTTTCATCCCTAAAAGATGAAAAAGTCATTTAATATAGTCATTTTCAGGGATTAAATTGACATTTTAAAAAATCTTTCAAGGACTAAAGTGAACGATTTTTTATCTTTGAAGGACTAAATTGAATAACTTTTCATCTTTTAGGGACGAAAAAGGTAATTTCATTTATTCAAGGACTAATATGACCGACACCAAATCTTTGAGGGACCAAAATGAGGGTTTACTCCACTTCCAACGTTTCAAGAGAGAAGCACAGTTTCCAACTTTCCACATTTTCTCTTTTATTGAAAGAATAATCTCATTCTTGTATCAGGATTAGAGACGGTGGAGCTTCATGGTTCTTCTCTTCACTAGTTTTCTAGTTTTGAATTTTCTTGCGTCGCTACCATCAATAACAAGAAGGAAAGCAATAACAATTTCTAGATTTGTTGAAGCTTCCAGATTTGTAAACCCTCCTCGTCTTATTTTATTCTCTCAGCTTACTGCTAATCCCTCAATTGCTGTCAAGATCTGTCCGTTGGAAGTCATCTTATCTGTTAATATTTCTTCTATTTTTAACCAGTTCAACCATAACGGCTGCCGGTTCACCGATTTTTACAAAAACGGCCGAGTCAAACCGATTCTTACCGGTTTTGTTGCACGTCCGATCTATTACGCCGTTCAGATCGGTCATATGACCGGTTTCCGGTCGAATCGGTTCAACCGACCGGTTCGAGCCGATTTTTATAACACTACCTCTCACAACTTATTGCAAAATGGTAAATTCAATTTATATATTATTTAGTAAGAAATTTATTATGGTATCATATGTTATTGTAAAAAGATTTTATTAGCAAAAAAAAAAATATTAAGAGATTTTCTAAAAAATGAAGAAAAAAAGAAATCTATTTTTTGAAAAGTTTGAATTGAATTTCAAATATTTATAAAAGTATAATTAAAAGGGAGACAAGAGATTCTCTCCAAACAAAAATAATCTTATATAAAATTCATGATATATAAAAAAATCGATTGTAATCTTTTTCATAAAAGGAAATGAAAGTCTATAAAAAGGAGTCCCTTTTTATGAAAAGACACTAACATCTTGATTTCTTCTATCATACTTTAGACATTCTCTCTCCCTATACTTGTCACGTAACACACTAAAAATAGTTGATATTGATAATTAAAAATATAGACTATTAAAAAATAATTGAAAATATCAAATATTTTACAAAACATAACATAATTTGTATTGAGACAATTCATTTCAAATATAGACTATTAAAAAAGAACTTACAGAAATTTATAATCATATTTATGTTTAATCATATTAATGAAAAATCACCATTTAATAGATTATGGTTATTTTTTACTCACATAAATATACTTTATTTGAATATGTACAAAAGTATTTTTACTTTTAAATACATTTTTATTTGATTGAGTTTAGGCTTAAAGGAAAAACAAACTACAAAACAACAGAATGGGGAAAGACCATCCCCTGAATGTCTTCCTTGATGAATTAAGCAAAAGATGAGGGGACAATTCTAAAAATATATATATAACCATCAAAAGTACAATAATGACCCAAATTGACTAAATGATCAATGTGTCTAATACCTCGAAAAGTGTGACTTAAAAGAACAATTCAATCACTACTAAGCAATTGCTTAATCTCATGGATTAGAGTAAAACACTGATGAAATTGAGAACATCCCTTCTAAACAAGTTCAGTGCTAACTTAGAGTCCATCTCCATAATTAGTTCGAAAGTGTTTAGTCTATGAGTCATTCTCAAACCTTGAAGAAGACCGCGTAATTTAGCTTTCACAACTGAGTTATACCTTAAGTTATAGGGAAAGCTTTTAACATAAATTTAACATCATTTCTGATTAGTCCTTCACAAACTACTTAGCCAAAGAAACCTTTGACCAAACCATCCACACTTTATTTGAAGTAATATTCAAGAAACCTTCTTCTAGCATTATGCGCCTCTTCCCTCCTTGTCTCATTCCAATTAGAAGTAAGACTGTTGAATCCATAATCCATTAATAACCAGATTCCTATGATTCAAAGGTTTGTAAATATATAAAGTGTCTTGTAAGCTTAGTCTTTCCAAAAAAGATTACATTTTTGAAATTATTTTAAAAACATCCACACCGCTATTAGGAAAACCATGTCCCAAATTATGTTCATCTTACTTCTCATTTTGGTGGACAAATAGTATGTGAGGCAATATTTACTGTGAATGCTATTTGCAAATGGTTCACACTGCTATTGGGCAATCCTGCAACATATGCATGATGGATTCTTGGCCCTTATTACACATTTGACAACCCTCCACTTGTGTGAACCCTCTTTTGCTCCTTTCTTAACTAGTCATCAACTTGCCATGCAAGATTTTCGAATGAAGCATCTAAACTCTTGATGGACCTTTCCATTTCCGAATTGCCCAAGCTAAGTTATTATCCACGATTCTCAGGTTGTGATGGAAAATAACCTCATAATCATATTTCATAGCAAACTTTTCATGGCAATTTTTCTAAGCAACGTGACTTTACTCAAACTATGAGACAAAATTTAACATTAGCTAAAGGGTTTCACATTTCCATTGGAAGGAAATCTTTTACTGTGTGTTTGGATAGAAAATTTTAGAATTCTTTCAAAATTATGATAGAGAATGTTGAGTAAATTGTAAGTAAGAAAGGTATTGTAAATGATAATATAAAAAGTTAAACATAATAGAGATATGTGGAAATTCTCTCTTAAAATGTGTCATTTGAAATTCCTCTTATTTGTCATAAAATTCTCTTTTATTTGTCATTTGAAATTCTTTCTTTTACTATTTTAACACATGAAATCTAGTAATTTCAAATTACACTATCCAAACACAAGGTTAGCGTATCAAATTTCCAAGTGCCTTATGAAGCATAAAAGGTGGTTGAAAAAATCTTTGCCATTCAGGAACCTTCAGTGTCGTGTAGTCAACCATGCAACCACTACTTGGGACCAAGCTGTCTAACTAGAATATTGTGTTGGTTCCATATACCTATATGCCAAATTAAACCTTCCACAACATGCTCCTAGGCATGGATCATACCCTTTTAAACAATCGATTGGTTACAATATGCTTTGACAATTGGCATAACTTAAACACTCAAGTTATACTTTGCCCATACCATCGCCCACAGAAAGAGTTTGGTTTTGAATTAAATTCTGAATAGGTTTAGTCATGTACGCCCTATTAACAATTTTAAGGCATCTTAACCCTAAGTTTTTTGCTTTATTGGGATGACATATAGTATCCCAAGAAGCCAACTAAAATTTTCTCTTGTCTCTGGTTGAGCCCTAAATAAAGTCACATCATATCCACTCTACCTCATCACAAATACTAGGTGGATTGTGAAAAGCTTGCATGACATTCCAAGAATATCCATAATGAAGGCTTGAGCTAAGGTTAATCTACTCTACATTATTGACTTTCCACACATAAAGCTTCTTAAGAAAATAGTCTATAATGTGTGAGTAGGTTGTCTTGCTTGGCTTCATGTGTAACACGGACATACCTAGATACTTGCCAAGATTATGAGTCTTTTTAGTATTGAGTGTGCCATGGATAAACCAGGACAACGCCACCTTCACGTCCTAGGAAAAGTAAATGTGAGATTTCTTGTTGCTCACTTCTTAGCCCAACATAACTCAAAATTGATCAAGAATAAGCTTAATCTGGCAGGCTTGATCCAACGAAGTTTTGGTGTATGTTTGATTTTTTTTTATCAAAACCACGTTTTAAATATGAATCAAAGGCAATTATCAATCTCCAAAGTCACATCGTTTGCAGAAAATAAGTGGGACACACGAGGACCCTGCTTGCCAAACCCCAAGGTTTCCATTTTTGTGATCTAATCGTGTCACCGATTAAGTGTGCTAAACATTCCATGTACATAACAAATAGGTATAATGATAAAGGATATCCTAATTACGAAGACCCTAAGTTGGAGTGAATTACTTGGATTGAACTTCATTATTTCCAATTCATGTTAGTAGAAGAGGTTGAGATACACTAGTATATTACTTCCACTAGATAAAGGTTTCTTGTACAAAGGGACATCACAAACATATCGTAAGCCTTCACCATGTAAGTCTTGAAGATCATAAAAGTTGTTACCCCTTGCTTGGTGTGAGAGTCAGAGGCTGATGAGGACGGGGAGTGATCGCCGGTGCAAAGAGGCACAAACAAGGAGCGGCTCCTGGCAGGCTTTTAAGCAAGAAGGGACACATGGATGAACCGAGCCCACACCCGAATGAGAGGGATCTAGAGACTGTGCAGGTATGGGACTGCACAGTTGAAAATAGCTTAAAGGAAATTGTTGGGGAGAACTATACCAACAAGATGCATCTTTTTTTCGGAAGCCCATAACATAAGAACTCCATAGTTAAGCGTGCTTGGCTTGGAGCAATTATGGGATGGGTGACATTCTGGGAAGTTTTCCGGAAAGTGTGCAAGTGAGGACAAAGCATACTGGAAAGACTCGTGTTGGTTTGTGGGGACCCTCATCACTCCTACAAGCGGCTCGGAGTCGTTACACTTGGTATGAAATCTATTGAAGAACAATGACATTGTCCACCCTTGCCTTTCTTTGACCAAGGAATATTGGTTAGATTGTGCATGCATTCTTTTGCAATAATTTTCGTAAGCATCTTACAACTCATTGTATGACCAAACTATTAATATGGTAAATTTATAATAATATTTATTAATATATAAACACTATTAATATGGTAAATTTATTAATATATACTTATATTAATAATATGAGAAAATCTTTTTAATAATAATTATTAATGTATAAACACTATTAATATGGTAAATTTATAGATATAAAATTATATATACGTTTATTTTCAGAATGATAATAAATTCATAAATAAACAAAAATTTAAAAGTTTTGAGTTTATAAATTTTTAATATTTTAATGTTCAATTAATTTTTTTTTTGGGGTGGGGTTGGGGTAGATTTGAACGCTTATAAATACTGTTCTGCTGCTTCCGCATCCTGAGACGGTTTCGTTTCGTTTCGCTTCGCTTCGCTTGTTTGTCAAAGCTCAAGAACACACAAACGCAGTTCGTCTCATCATTCGTCAAACCCTCACCACCATCTCTATTTTCTTGTCGATCGTCATGGCGGCTACTCGCCCTAACGCTGATCAACTGTATCATCTGAATCCATTATAATGATAATCAATGTGCCTTCTCTCTTTCCCTTTCTTTAACACCTTTCTCTGTTTTGATTTGTTTTGTAGTCTTGATCGGTACATTTATCACTACCTTGTCAAAACTGGATTACCTAAGTCTGCTGAAAGTTTCCGAAAGCATTGCGGAGTTCCTGACGAACTATTCGGTATATATGCATGCAGTGCCTGCTACTTTTTCTCTCTTTCATTCACACAAATTAAAACAAAACCTAATTCCCTATTGTGTTGTGTTTGTATCATGTCATTTCTTTCCCATTCTTTGTAAATGATTGCTGTAAATTGCAATTGATGCATTTATAATTCTTTGTTTATGTATATTGTTGCTTTAATTTATGTAATATACCGTGGTTGTTCAGAATCAAAACTGGAGCCTCCAGAGGGATTTCCGGACCCAGATACTTTTTGGTATGGATTTTGCGCTAAGGTACACGCAATGAACCGTCTGAAGTTGCTTACGGCAAGGTTAATTGATCCCTCAACGTCAAAGATTGAACAGAACATGCAGCAACTTCGAATCAGCCCCACGCTTGTGACCAAACCTCTTCTCAACAAGCTGGAGGTACACCCCTTTTTTCCTTTTCTTTTGAGTTTACTCTCTTGGATTATTTATCATGCTTCCAGCATGTTTTATGGCTGCTCATATTTCTGAGAAATCTAGAACTAGATGAATTGAATGTAATCCTGTAGCACTGCATTGACTAACTGTTTATCTTCTTGGAATGTTGATGGGTTTACTATTGATTACAATCCCCATCCATGCATTAAGATGTTAATTGATTGAACCCTTTTCCATTGATGGGAATATTTATCTGTCAGTGGAATTAGCATTTATCATTGCGCTATTAACTTACCAAAGGGGTTGTGAACCTGTGATGATATTTGCTGAAGCCTGAAGGATTCCATCCCAATTTACGTACTTGACAATGAACATCCTATATGATATGTTAGTATGGAATATGGATGGGAATACAACTCCACTTTTGTGTACTGTTAACTAATATATGATCTGTCTGTGCTCAGTTAGTTGTTATTATATTTTATTCTTTTTTTCTAAGATATATTTGCTATTGGTAAAAGTCTTGGATTAAAAAAAACAATTTTAAGTGATAATTTCAATATGCAGTTTAATGTGTGTATGGTGCTGATATGTTTTGGATGAGATATTGAATCTAAAATTAATAAGACTTTTGCCCTGTGGTTGTGGTTGAGTTGCGGTGTGGAGTTGAATGGTAAAATATAGACATTTTATGTATAATTTAACTTGTTGTATAGGTTGCATAATTTTATGTTCATTTTATGTTTTTGTTAATGGCGTTGTTATTGTACGTACGTTGTGTGTATAGATATGGTCAAAAAGAGGGGGTCATTGAATTCTTAAATCCCAATAGCTAGCATAATCCAATTGTCAATTTGTCATTAACTCCGCCAAGAACATCTTTTTTTTTTTTGTGAAAAAAAGACCTTACATTCTCACCAAACTAAAAAAAATCATACTTGTATGTATTTGTCATTGTGGAAAAAATATGTGAATTAATAGGGCATATGCACTAACAGAGAGTATTTTGGCAGAACCAAAGTATCAAAGGCGAGGGAGCAACAAGCACAAGCACCGGGATGATGAAGGAAGAGGTTGCAGAAGGGGGGGAGGCTTCAGCACTGCATTTCCCCCACCTTACTACCTCAAATTAACCAGAGCAACATTTCTCCAATGTCTTGGTCTGGATACTACATCTAAATCTGATAAAGCATGGGAAAAAGAGCGCTGTCTAATAAAATATGTTCTCGTCAACTATGACCAAAAAAATGTTTCTCTTCATTTTTTGGTACATTCCTGTGTTTTTTGGTACATAGTTTTCCCAACAGTCTCCTGAATGTTTCGTTACATAGTTTGATTCTGCGTTTGAACATTTAAACTTTTGAACGTGAGTTTAGAGCCGCTAAACTTGATTTTTCATTTGACCAATATATTTGGTGATTGGGGAATGACACACGTTTAGGAGTATAACGTGAGAGTTAGAATGGACGCTACTTGGAGTAGCTTTTGGATTAGTAGACATGAGTTTAAATGGTTGAGAGTAGGAAAACACAATGTTCTTCCATTTATGGCCTCCTCTTACCATGGACGTTAATGAATGTTGAAGAAGAAGTAGAAACGATGAACTGGTTTTTTGGTTTTTTTCAAAAGAAAGGTAATCTATGGATGCAAAACTATTGGTTAAAAAAAGATAATCAAAGGCTGAGAAGAGTCTAGGACTGTCACATCATGAATTATTCTCTCCTATATATCGGTTTTAAGGTTTGAATATGTTTTTAATTTTTATAAAATATATTTGATTTGATTTTTGTGTTTGAAAATTTTTTTTTTGATTTTAATCCTCATAAAACAAGAAAATTTTAAAGTTGGTAATTGATTTCTTTAACATTCATAAAATTATCAAAATTTATTTATTTTGTGAGGACTGAAATAAAAAATAAAATTCTTCTAAGAACGGAAATCAAAGTAATATATTTTACCAGGATAAAAAATTAATTACAAGGACCAAAATATTATATTTTTTTATTTTTTGACGATCAAAAGCAAGAAGATATTTTTATTGGACAAAATCAAATTAAGTGTATTTTTCAAAGACCAAAAACATATTTATCTTGTTTTAATATAAGCAGTAGACTTTCTATTATTACCTTTGAGAATTGAGATTCCTATCTCAAAGTTAAATTTTAGAATTTGACAATTGATGAAAAAATCACTCCCAGCATTACCTTTGTTTTTTTTTTTTTTTATGAAAATTCTATGCTGGGCAGTATTTATATATTATGTAATGTTTATTAATAATAAATAAAGTGAAGGAAAAAATTTATATGAAACAAAATAAAATGAAATAATAATAATAAGATTTGTTAATGTAGTATATTATTTTTAAGTAAACATTATCATAAACTAAAAATTAAAAAACTTACACTTATATTATGTAAAGATTATAAATTTACAATGTATATTTTATTTTTTAGACAATAATCAACATAAGCCCTTTATAGTAATTACAACTCTAAACTTGATTTCAATTAAAAACAATCAAATAATATTTACTTTCTTAAAATTACATTAATAACAAATTACCCAAATATAAAATTATGTTTATATAAACTCAAATTTAATCAAAATCACATTAAGAAAATCATGTTAATTCAAACTCGTTTACAAACGTTAAGTCAAATATAATTATGGTAAATATTTTATATAATAAAAAATATTACCAGTATACTAATACGTATAGAGTGCAGTTCCTGTATTTCTTTTGAAAAAATAAACACAGAAAGAAAAATCGATTCTGTAAACTTAGATATTAAAATATAAAATAAAACTCATCGTGGCTGGCTAATGGCTATATCACAAATTATGTCGATATGATCTTGATCAACACAAAAAAAAGTAATTATGTTGCGAAGATACCGTTTCAAATATATTTTTCCCATAAAACAACAATTTATGTGAAGATTTAGCAAAAACAAGTTCATTACTAAATTATAAATTAGAATTAAAAGAGAAACAAAACAATTAATTAAGAGTAAACTAGCAAATCAGTTTTTAACTCTTGGGGGACTATGTAGTTTTGTCCCTGAATTTTTTAAAATAGCACTAATTCATATGAGTCTATTTTACGTATGATATTTCAACAACATTTATGAGGTTCAAGAAGTTTATGACATCACTAAGGTTGTGCCAAGTAATAGGGTGATGAGCTAGAGTTGGAAATTCGGGTTATCCAGCCTGACCCGATTTAATGCGGGTAGCAGATTTTATGAGGTTGGACTAAAAATCCCGAAAGTTATTCATGATTTTAAAATAGGTGCTCGAATTTTTTTTTTACGGAATTTTTTGCGGGCAACCCGCTTATTTTCGGGTTTTGTGGGCTACCCGACATTTTTGTAGGCAACAAACTTTATCAGGTTAAACTAAAAAACCCCGAGAGTTATTCGAGCTTCTAAAATAAGTGTATGAGCCTTACATTTTTGCAGTTTTTTGTGGCCCGACCTGATCGACCCGACTCATTTTTCCGACTCTATGATGAGGTATGATATTTATGTCAAATGGATCCTGCCCTCAATATCCTAGTGCAAGCTCAACGTGGGTGGTTCTGCTTACTTAAATTCAAAAGCAATAGGTTGTAGTGGGGTTCTTAGTGATCATAATGCCTGTTTCCAATAGGCTTTTGCTGCATTTATGGGTATTCAATTATGGTTGATGAGCTTCGCACAATCTTTTTTGGGGTGAAATTGGTTATCCATAAAAGGATCCCCAAAGTGGTAGTAGAATCAAATTATCAGGCTGCAATTAGATTCATTAAGAATCGGTGCCCAGTCTCCCGTCATTGTGCTTACTTGGTGGAGGTGAGTAGAATGACACAAGTTGTTTCCAAAAATCCCTTGGTGCCATACGCATCAAGAATGGAATCTGTTGGCTAATTATTTTGCTAGACATGCTCTTACTAGCATAACCTAATTTCAAGTGTTGGATATAAATGTAAACTTTTGCTTCCGGTGCTAGTTTTTAGTTTAATTGATGGTGTTGGATCTGACAAAAAAATCCGTACCTGTGTATACCCCTAATGTGTACCCGCATATTCACTAAATAGGTGGGTACAAATATTATATTACCCACATATTAAATTAAATATATTTTTTATTAAATATGTTAAGACATTTGTATTTTTATTGTTGTATGGGGAGATAAAATTTATTTTTTATTATTTATTTTTAATGAAAATTTTAATATATTATCCTGTAATGATGTTATATAATGTTAATATAATATGATATCATAATATATTATATGACATTTTCTTTCTCTCTCTTTTCATAATTTTGATTTTTTAAATATAAATGGATACCCATGAATATCAGTTACCCAAATAGGTACCCGTTAATTTAAATAAGCGTGTATGGATGTAGATAGTGTACTATGTGTCTCGTCCCACCCCATCGACATCCCTTTGTTGGAATAACTTTTAGGAGAGGATGTCTTACATACGGATTTTTTGGGCTTTTGCCCACGCATAATAAAAAAAAAATCCACTTCTCAGACATAAAAAAAAAGTCTATATCCATTCGTTGGAAAATATTTAATGCAGAGCCTCCCTGTAGTTTATGTCGGCAGAACCTCAAGCAGTTTCGCACCTGCACCTCCTTCGCTTCAACAGTTTTGGTTGACGAGGGGCATTGCATTTTGATCAACAATTAGAGACTCATGTATTGACGCAACTCAAGTTTCAAAACAGAAGCTAGAAATACCCGCAACTGGTTGAACTCACATTCGCCACTCATACGTATGTTTCATATGCGGAGCTAAACAAGATGAAAATTTTGCCAACTCACATTTGTATTGTAGCCCTGGACATGCGTACAACCGTGCGAGACACCAATCCAAACGAGCATATATTCAAATCTTCAAGGAAATTCTTGAATGCATGTTTGAGTGTTTCCCTAATGATTTTACTCAATATATAAAGTTAGAAGTATAATATTTTACTTAACCAATTGGTAATCATAATTTGCACAAGATAGTTATCAAAATAAAAATGAGATTTTAAAATATCATTTTAATATTAAATATATTTCATTATACATTAATGATTATTTAATATCAATATGAAAAAAACAATTTAATATATTTAATATAATAAGAAATAAAAAAAATTGTCTCCCATTATCAAAATAAAAAACTCAATTAAAAAGACATATGAGAATACATTGAAAAAGTTATTAATTATAATAAAAAATAAGTTTAAGAGGGGAAAAATATATTGTCAAAATTATAGACAATTTTATGAAAGTGCATAAATAAGTAAAATGGGGGTAAGTCTTTTGTCAATAGTATCTTTTTATTTAAGGACTAAAATTATTAATTTTCAGGATTTTATAACTTTAAAAAAAGATTTTTCAAATCTGTTAAATAATTAATACATATACATAAAATCATACAAAATCCAATAAAATTTAATAATTGACTTTTTTTATAAAATAAATTCAAAACTCATCTATCTCTAGAATTTAAAACAGCGTTGTTCTCACGCCTTATATAAAAAATATCTTTCGGTATATTTGCGTTTAAAAAAGTGTCTCTACATTTTGAATCCGGATCTAGCGCCTTCGATTCACGTTCTTACCCAAACCCTATCTTTCTCTCTCTTATTCTTCGCTTCTCTGTTTGGTATCTGCCAATAGATTCTCCATTGTCCTCGCCTACACACCACAATGAGGAGGAAAGGAACTAAGAGGAAGACGAAGCACGACGAAGAACCCAAACCAAATGTTGATGCAGAAGCTGAAGCAACATCATCCCAAGCAAACAAGAACCAACCTACCGAAGACAAAGCACCTAAACCTTCTCGAGCAAAGCGTGCCAAGACCTCCAAGCCTGAATCCGAACCTGAATACTTCGAAGATAAGCGCAACTTGGTTAGTGCGATTGGCTATTCAACTTCGTTATTTCGGCTTTTATTTTTATTTTCTTAATTATTTTTCTGGGATTTCATTTTCTTGTTGATGGAACCTTTTATTTATTGAGGAGAAATGACAATGAATGCTTTTGCTGCAATTTACTTTTGTTCACTAAATGCCTTGCGGTTGCGATTGCGTTTCTAGCTTTAGCCATACTTGGGAAGTGGCAATAACTATTTAGGTTATTTGCGTTATTATCCGAATACATAGTTCAGACCTCACTGTGATGTTATTTCTGTTGTATATTGCTTTTACTGATAGATGATATTTGTCAATTTGGATTGTGTAGGAAGACTTGTGGAGGGAAACATTCCCTGTTGGAACTGAGGTTTGTTAAATTTTATTTGTATATTTTTGTTCTTTTAGTTACCTCTTACAAGTTGATGCTTGTTCCATGTTTTTCTTACTGCCTCGTGTTGTAATTCCAGTGGGACCAATTGGATTCTGTCTATCAATTCAAGTGGGATTTCTCTAATTTAGAAGTGAGTATTGGGGCCACTTGGATTTTCACTGATGATATGTTAACTGCTTCATTTGATGAATTGCTGATGAAGTCATATTTTTGTGTGTTCAGAATGCATTTGAAGAGGGTGGCATCCTGTATGGGAAAAAGGTTTACCTCTTTGGTTGCACAGAGCGTAAGTAGCCTGTGAACTTCATTTTTTCATCATTTTGCATGGTGGTTAGGTGGCTGTTTTGCTTTGTAACCATTTCCCTTATTTGGTCATATTCATCTTACACTGATTTTATCCTTCTTGTTATATGCAGCCCAACTAGTCAGCTTTAAAGGGGAAAGCAAAATTGTCTGCATACCTGTTGTAGTAGCTGTAAGTTGTCAAACCGGGTTGTTATCAAGTAGCTTGAAGATGTGTTGACTGAATTGATTATTGCTTTTGAGCTTTTTTCTATAAAACTTTTATCTTTTAATCCTGCAAATATGCAATAATAATATGTTCTTTCTAGCTGTAATTTGTGTGTCTCTCCTTGTGGGACCTGGTTCTTTGGAATGGACTTGGAAACATATCCTTAATGTTTAAGGTGTTTAGGTGTTATTCGGAAATGTCAGTTTTACATGTTGAATCAACCTTGTATTAATTTATATTTTGATGATTTGAAATTTATTTGTTGATTGTCATTTGAATTTTAAAAATGTTTCTACTTCCTTCTGTCAACAGGTTGTATCACCATTTCCACCATCTGATAAAATTGGGATTAACTCAGTTCAGAGAGAGGCTGAAGAGATAATTCCCATGAAACAAATGAAAATGGACTGGGTTCCATATATTCCTCTGGAGGACAGGTATTTATCCCGATTTGTGTATTTTTAATGGTTTCTTTGGAAAAATTTTATGAAACATTGATCCTTGGTCACCTCTGACCTCTGAACCTCTTCATATGATTTTTCCTTCAACAGAGATAGCCAAGTTGATAGACTAAAGTCTCAAATATTTATCTTGAGTTGCACCCAAAGAAGGTATAGCTTTTTATCTTTTTATTGAACCTTCCCCTTGTAATTTGTATTGTACAGCATGATTTTGACACTCAGGTTTTACTATTAAAGATATGTTTCATGAGAAGTACGGATTTAAAAGATTTACTCTGAAAGTCTGAAAACAATCTCTTTTAGGGAACCCTGTCCTTCATCTTGATAGGTTTTTGTTTGACTGCATTTTTTTGTGTTTCCTTATTGTGTTAAATAAATGGGTTGTTTTGTTCAATAATCTTGTTATTGTGCTTTTGTGTGTTCTCTATTTATTTTATAGTCATTATTTTTCACCAAGCAAGGATGAGCTGCAAATCATATTAAGTTTTGTGTGGTAGCTGCTTTATACTCTTCTCCTGCTTGTAACCAAAGATATTTCATTTATTTTTTCAGATAGTGTGCAGACTCTTCAATTTGCTGTATGATTGCATGTTTTTATCCTCCAGTACATGGCTTGTTTAATTGATGCAACTGAATTTTGTCTTGTGAACTTTAGAAAGTGTTTTCACTATCCTTTTTTTGTACCATTCGGCATGGTTTTCAGCCCATGATTCAAAACTGGAATCAACCTCTCAAGATCTTTCACATATAAGTAATTTTTTTTTTTTTTATAGCTAGCTTGTTTCCTTTGATGGATATTTGTGTAGTAACACCTTGAGCCTTATAAAGTAATTGAACATGTGGATCTATATAATCTCACAACGAATGTTTGATGGGAAAACTGAAAGTTTATGACTCTGATATTTCTACTATCTGAAAAAGTATTTAGCAGCTTATTCATATATGCAGCTTGATGAATTGACCCTTTACTGTAGTTGTTTTGATTTGCATGTAGAGATTTTTATCTACACACTCTTGATCAGGTGTCCTTGGTTTAGTGCATTTGTGAATGACTTTATCTTACTCATTATAATCTGTGGTACAGGTCTGCTTTAAAACACCTGAAGTTGGATAGATTAAAGAAATACGAGTACTGCTTGCCTTGTAAGTTTTATGGCTTTAGAATATTACAATTGTTCACAAAAATATGTATATTAGTTTTATCTAATAGTATTAGAGTGTATTTGGTTTACTGCAAAATCACATTTCAAACCTGAATCCGGGACAACGCTACAGCGAGTAGCGTTGGTCCGGATCCACGTTTGAAACGTGGTTTTTACAGTAAACCAAAGACACACTTAGTAGGAAGAAAACAATGAAATTTGATTAAATAGCTTGAAAGAAAAGTGAGAACAATATAGAATTGTGGACAATGCTATTTTTTGGTTGATCAATTTCCGGTGCTTCGTTTTCTCTAAGAAATAATGGTGTATCATCAGTTAAGTGTTAATGTTATTATTAAGGTAGTTGTTTATAACGGCTATTCTTTGCGCAGATTTCTATCAGCCCTTTAAGGAAGATGAACTTGAACAGAGCACTGAGGTTCAAATAATATATCCTGCTGAGCCAAAGCCGGTAATTATGATAAAGAAAACTTTTCCTAGTGAATTGATAATCTTTGGCTTGTTCGGGATAATTTTTTTGCTTAAGATTTGGTTACATAATGAATCTTCTGAATGACTTTTCATCAACAAGATGGGTGGGTTATTTCCATTTGGTTTTCTAATGTTTAGTTATGTATTGCTTGTTGCAGGTCTTCTGTGAATTTGATTGGGAATTAGATGAGCTTGAGGTAATGAATTAACTTTGTGGTGGTTGTAGTTTAGAATATATCAGATTAAGCCAGCTTGCATTTTCAGTTTAAAAGTTATAGTTATCCTTTTATCACTCACAATCATATAATAGCCAATTTTCATGAAGCTTGATTCTATTCTGCAGTAAATTTAATGCTTCTTATGCTTGGTGTTTTGCAATTCCTGTTGTTCATTACTTCATTTTCATTTTCTGTTTTCTTTTCTTGTTTCTTAGGTTTAATCATAAATAATGTCACCTTATTTTTATCATTTTGTTTTATGTTTTCAGAGTTTTGTGTAGGAAATATTCACAATACAAAGTTGTTTTAATTGTTTCTTATACAAAACTTTGAAAATAGGAAACAAAATGAAAACAAGGTGGTATTTTTGTAATCAAGATTGAAAACTGGACACTGAAACATAAACCAAATGGCCCATTAACTTCTCTGCATTGTGTGATGGGGATTGTGGACGTATGAGGAAATAAAGGTCTTTTATTTGTAATTTGTTTTGTATGTGTTTCTCTGTTTCTCCACCTTGCTGCCCTGCTAATAGAGAGAGGGTCATTGTTAATGGCAGCTTGAAAACATAATAACAATGGATAGTGGCCATACACTCATTTGTTCTATATTCTGCAGGAGTTTACTGATAAGCTCATACAGGAGGAAGAGTTATCAGAAGATCAAAAGGATGCATTCAAGGTAGAAAGCAATGGAAGACATCTCGTTGTTTTGTTTAATAATGTTCATGTCTTTTTAGTTGTAACTTAGGCTGATACTTTAACTTTCTTTAGGAATTTGTCAAGGAAAAGGTTCGAGAAGCAAAGAAAGCCAATAGAGAGGTACTTTTGGTGCTGTTGGCTCTGCACATAATATGTTGCTTTCTGCATTTTTACGTATTTCCTCTCTTTGTAGGCGAGGGAAGCTCGGAAAAAGGCCATTGAAGAAATGAGTGAGGAAACTAAAGCTGCATTTGATAATATGAGATTTTATAAGTTCTACCCTGTTCAATCTCCAGATGCTCCTGATGTATCAAATGTTAAGGTATGAGTTTGGGCATTCTATTGACTTTTTTTCCTTTTTGATAAAAGAAGAAATTCATTACGACTAAGAGAAGACTTAAATATTTAGGAGCGGTAGTTTTTTTAAGGGTGAATGTACACATGTGTGTGTCTACCAGGAAGAACTGATGGAAAGAGATATTCAATTTCTCTTTCCATCTTTGGATTGTTGAGATGAAGTAAGGTGATGAGAAAACAGGATATACTCTGTTTTTAAAAAATCAACTAGCTATTCCACATAAGAGATGTGAAATAACAGAACCAATAGCCGCTGTACTTTTGTGAAATCATTTAAGTTCCTCCCCCCCCCCCCCCTCCCCCCTCTTGATCAACCCGATTCACACTGAATTTGATACTGCTTAAAATTTAATGGAGGGAAAAGAGAGTGAACAGAGCCATTTTGGTGGCTCTATAAATCTCCCTTTTAACTGGCTCAACACAAAATCTTTCTGTTTCTTGGTGTGAATGTTGATGCTGAATTTATTACGCTTACTTCGTTAGTAGCCATCAAAGGAATCATGCGTGTGTCAACAGCCCAATTAGCTAGTGGGCCTAGGCCTAAGTTTGGAAAAGATTATGTAGGTGTTGAGAGGTTTTGGCCAAAAGGAGAGGAGCACATGGGAGATGGAGTGTAGTAGTCAGTTGGACATGTAAGAAAGAGAATTGAGGTAGGAAGGAATATAGGAGGGAAATCTATTGGGGGTGGGCATGATGGAATTCTGTTAGTTTGTTTCAGCAGAGGAGTGCCTCTGTGAAGCTTAGGCTTGGGTTGGGGGTGAATTCTCTTCCAAGGACGATAATTCATTTACTGTTTTGTCATTATCGTACTTGAATAATAAAATTCTTCATCAATTCTCATTTTCCTTCTCATTGTCTGTGTTTGCAGTCTCCATTCATAAACAGGTATTATGGTAAGGCTCATGAGGTCCTGTGATTGGCTCCAAGACAATGATGGGAAATGTTATAGCTTGTTTTGCTTACAACAGATATTTTGCTCTTCATGAAGTTCAGGTGGCAGCCCCTAGGTGCCACATCAAATTTTATTTACCAGTGTAGTTGTCTAAAGGGACATACGATGTAAAATTGTAGGTCAGAAACCCTAGAGAAGTGAACTAGGTGGTGAGAGGAATTGACATATGTTTCTGGCTTCCATTTTGTAGAGAATTTCTGAGCTCCTGGAGCTGCAATTTGCATGGCTCTCGCTTGTCTTGGTTCTCTCTTAGATTATTCTTTTTCCCTTCAAAATTAGAATGTATGACAGTTTTTATTAGATGCTGAATGAAGAAATAAATTCATTATTTTGTTTAATGTATGAATTTGCTGTTATTATAACATCGTAAATGTTATATTTTTTAGTGGTAGGTCAATACTTAGATGCTAATGATATCAATGTTAAGGGTTGAATTTCATTCCCCACATTAAACCTTCGTGTAATTCTTTATTTAAACACCACTTTTAACCAATAATTACTCGAGTCGTGGCTAATAACGAAAAAAAAAAGGAAAATAGTTCCAGTGTTCATATACAATCTTGAAAGTGTAGAGTCAAAGAAATAGTAATAAAAGAGAGAAGTGATAGATCTAATTAGTTATGTGGTGTATAAGAAAGTGAGAGATAAGGGATGTCAAATAAGTGTTGGAGTTTCTATATATCATAGTTGAGAAAATTATAACTAAAATTTTTCTTATTAAATGTCTTTGTAAAATTTATAATTATGAATAAAACTTTTACATTATCACATAGCAATTGAAGTTAGAATAGTAATTTCATGTCTTAATTCTTTACGCAGCTTAATTAGGATCTTAAGCCAATTCTATTTATGAAAAATTAAGAACTTGTTTGGTTTTAGATTTTTTTTTTAATTTTCATTCTCATTAATAATTATAAAAATAGTACACTATTATTATTATTATTATTATTATTATTATTATTATTATTATTATAATATTGTTTTTAAAAATTATATAAAAACTGTGAAATTAATGAAATAATTCACTTTTTTTTTATATAAAGCTTTAAAACTATAAAATAAAATGAAGTAAAAATAAAAGACACTTTTGTAATAATTAATAAAAACAAGATTCTTAAACTAAACAAGCTCTATTATTTTAATTTTAATTTTGGCATTCAAATTAAATTTTATATTTCATTTCTAATATCTATATCCAAATGAAATTTTTGTTCAAAGCCTAATTAATTTACGCTTACCTTCTATTAGTGAGGGTTAGTTCAAACAATATATGTATATACAATGTTTTAAGATCGAATTTTGGGGATGGAAAAAATTCCGGGTAGAAATAGTTTTATCATAATATGGATGTTTGAGTAAGATTACCTCCCGTAGATATTGACCTAGTTTGGACACACTTTTGCAAAAGAACTTTTAGAAGATAAAAATAGAATGAATTAAAGGGGTTAAATGAATTTAACTTCTCCATAAGTTGAAATTAGTTACTTATGGAGAAGTTAAATGGGAGAGCTTCTGGAATAGGTGGGCTACAAAGACTAATTTCAACTTATGGAGAAGTTAAATACATTTGACCTCTTTGATTCATTTTATTTATTTTCACCTGGAAGTACTCTTGCAGAAGTTTAATCCAAACTGACCATAATATATGTGGTTTATACGGAAAAAAATTTACGTTTAGCTTCTGAGTACTCTTCCAATTTATTAGTCTCAATTTTCGGAGTATAGGGCTCGTGCAAGTTATATAT
This sequence comes from Sesbania bispinosa, assembly GCA_026901365.1. Classification (NCBI taxonomy): domain Eukaryota; kingdom Viridiplantae; phylum Streptophyta; class Magnoliopsida; order Fabales; family Fabaceae; genus Sesbania; species Sesbania bispinosa. The sequence goes on from QLOH01000344.1 coordinate 475,217, forward strand.
ATAGGCGAATGGGTTAAGTGATAAAAAAGTTGCATGCTGATCATGAACGCGCGCCAATTTCTAATATGAATCTAGGTAAGTCAGTAAGATAAGATTAGGAGCTTAATGTTGATAACTTTTCTTCACTTCAACAAGAAGAAATGCTCTTGGATATATAACTGCAACCAATACGAAGAATATGAACTGCACTCGATTATCTCTTATTACCTTCCTAATCATTTAGTATACGATCTTAGATATTCTCATCAACATCTTTTGACTCGAACACTATGGAAGAATTGTCACAACATGAACACCAATATAATCCGTTACATTCAGTAACTAATTATACTAATTTAGTGCTCGTTTGGTTTTTAAATCACTTTCGTCCAACGTACTTCTAGAATTAATTCTACTCAACTGTAAATCAATCAAACGGACCCTTAGTATATCCTCAAAGTGTGTGATATATATAATTATATATAATATAATATATCATTAGATTATAAGTAATTAAACTGATTCGTTCCCTGAAGGTCTAGCTAACCAATCAGCAAAACAAAGTTATATTATACCATAATAAAAATATTAATTATTTATAATATGATAATGAGGAAGGAACTTCTTGCTATAATGCTTTCATGTCACATCTACCATTCAACCCTATAACGTAGGTTGGCTGGCATCATTCTATTACCACTTGCATCAGGATCAGTACCACTATTGACTGCACTTTGAGCAATGGCCCTGTTCATGGAACTTTCTCTATACCCTGTGATTCCTCCAATCTCTTGGAAGCCCTTTGGGGTCATTTGAGAATAGAAGGCACCATTGAAACTTGGAAAATCATCTTTAGAATGAGCCAATTTGTTGATTTCAGCTACCCCATCATTGGCTTGATCTGTTGGAGAGTGATCTTCTTGTTTACCAGCCATAGAACTCTTCTCTCCCTCAGTTTCCCTGTAATTGTTGAGATAACCCTTCAAGGGTCCAACATAGTTCTCAAACCCAAGTGTTGTCATAGCCCAAAGAAGATCATCACCATTAATTGTCTTCCTCTTTTCTCTCTGGCACTTGTCAGAGGCTTCACCTGTTATGAAGCTTATGAACTCAGACACACATTCTTGGACTGTTTCCTTTGCTTCCTTTGAGATTTTGGCATTTGCTGGAAGTGCCCTTTTCATGATACGGCTCACGTTTGCTATGGGGAGGAACCTGTCTTGCTCTTTTGAAGAGCTATCTGAGATGTTCCCTGATGTTGGACTTCCCACAGGACTGCTCTGGTTTCTCTTCCCTGTCATGATGTTTGTTGTTGAAGAAAGAAAAGATAGTAACTTGAAGAAGCTAAACAAGATTCTTACTTACCCCTCTCTTTCTTTCTTTCTCTCCCTATGAGTGCAAGTGTAGTGCTTAATTAGCTTTGGTGCTGTGGTATTTAATAAGGGTACAAAAGTTGGGGAGATATATATAAAATGGAAAAGCAGAAAAGTGCTTTGATGTGGAATATTGGAAGGAAAGCAAAGGGTGGTGAAGAAGATCACAAAGGGTTGGTCATTATATATCAGTTAACAGGACCCTCTTGGTCATAAAATAAATAAATGAAAACAAAAAATAAATAAGTAGTAGTAGCATACTTTTATGAGAAATTGTTTTTATACAACATGTAGTATGTACAACAAGGTGAGAGATAGAGAGAAAGGAGAGAAGTGTGAGATTTGATAAATGATGTGATGAGTGATGTGATAGAGAGATATAGAGAGAAAATGTATATTGTATGAGTTATTGTATAAATATGTTGTATGAATAATATAACTCTACTTTTATTCAATGACTATGTACAACTTAAAAATTTAAATCAGATAATGCCTTGTCAGAAGTAAATGTTTAATTATATGTACTATTTTTTATATCCTTCAATTGGAAAAATTGAACAGATAGAAAGGGTCGGCAATGTTGCTTAAATAAATATCATTGTGGAATCTTGTGTATAATTGGTCATGTTAGAAATTGTCTAATAGATTAAATCAAATATTAATTATGTTAGATAGGGAGGGGAGCCTAAACTACCGGGGAGACCTCCGATATAGGGCCAAGAAGCAAACCACACAAATGAGCTAGAAACCACATCGAACCCAAAACCTTAAGGCGTTAGGTTTATGAGTCTTGTCACTTATATATTGCTCTCTTTGCTCATTCCTATCCAACGTGGGACTAATATTTGATATCTCAACAAATTAATTAATGGCCAGGTAAATTCAAAGTTTTAGATGGAACTTATTCATGTTAGTAGTGCAGTGGATTAAGTTCAAAGTAGTGTCATTGGGGTTTGGCAAAATATTTGGTATATATCCCCCAAGGAGCATCTTTTCTGTGGTACTTTGGGAAAAAAGAGAAAATGCTTTCCACATGGACCAAGAACTACATATCAAAAACCGTCATTGAACAGAAATTGCAAGCTAAAATGATGAGAGAATGATTATGGGAAACAGTTTGCTAGAAGACATGGCACTTTGATTAATTGATGTTGGCTTTTAATAAGTTTGGAATTCTAAATCAGACACCATAACATGAAATATTCGTACTAGTGCATGTGTTGTTTTTGTACGGCTTTAAAAAAAGGGGCTCAAAAAGATGAGGCACTGGAATATATGCTTTCTTTTTGCTTTGCTTTTGTGTTGCTTTGTCTCATTGAGATTCTTTTATCACAAACATATTGCTGGTGAGTATCATCTCAAGGCATCTTAGCCCTCAGTCCCCATTTTTCTTCTTTTCAACCTGAGTTGTTTTTGGAACAATGCAATTACTATGCTAATGTTGAGGTAAATTAAGGAAATAAAAGAAATTACATAGATAAAAGAGACATTATAGCTTTTGCATTTCCTTGTATCGAATATGTCTTAAATTGGCTTGGTTCTTTGATCAGTTCCTTCCAACCTGTCAAGTCTCACAACCAGGATTCTGAAGGGAAAAAATATCAGAACCTCATTAGAGAAAAAAAGCTATCAAACAGGCTTCTGACACATGGAACCTTTTGAAGCTGCTACATCCACCAAGCATGCACTAAAAATATATATACATTGAACCGGCTCTTACGTATTGTCCTAGAATTTTTTAAGAGTTGGAAGGTGCACATATACAAAATTCAATTATTGGATGTGACTTGAAAAATGGTTAAGTGCATTATATACTATCATACAAGTCACAAGAATTTGTTAATATCTATAATAGTTTGACAAAGTTGGAAAATTTGGAGTCAAACTCAAAATTATATTAACAACCTATACTAAACGCATAAAATATGATACATACATGAAAAGAGGAAATTTGTCAATATCTGAATTATGAAAGTTTGGAAGGAAATTATTGTTGGGTACCAATAATTTGATTATGTCTCCAAGTGAAATAGATTGACTCTAGCTAGCGTTAATTTCATGTTTACTTCAATTGCATGGTAATGTTTTGAAGGGGTAATTTTCAGAAAATTTTCAATTTTAGATTCTATTCTAGCTGTTCTCCAATTTCTTGGTAAACTTGTATGCTAGCTGTATTTCTGTTTCGATGCCTTCCTTCCATTAAGAACAAGTAAAGTTGTCTATATAGTGCTCTGCATCGTCCAGCTAATATTAACTGATGTAATTGGAATAATTTTGCATGTAGGTATAAGTTAACATGATAAATCCAAAATCTTTGCCTATTTTTGGATATAAAATTAAGTTGTTTATGACATTCTTAATTACTGAGAAACTAATTACTTACTAGTAGTACTTGTAGCGAGTTTGGTCAACTTTGTACATTATAAGCTTTGGTTTGATTGTGTTCTGTAATTAAGGTTTGAAAATATTTGCTTCCGTTTGTTGATTGCTAAATACAACTAGTGGGATTACATCATGATTGATCATATATATATATATATTCATTTTATATATATATATGAATAGTCTTGGGTTGTGCTTATGTTGGTAGATGGAGGATTATTGACAACTGAATAAAACAATTTGAAGATATTAGTACCCATTGGTTTTTTTAGCTATATTATATATATGCTATTTGCGAATCTGTTAGTCAATTTGCCGGCTTTTAGAGACAGCTAGAAAGTCAGATAACATCGCAATCAGAGCTTAGAAATATGATGCAATGCAATGCAGGGTATTGTTGATAGGAGCTCAGAGCCGCAGCAGGCCGTGTATTATAGTCATAGGATGCTCTTTGAAATTTTATATATATAAAAAATGTAATGCGTTTGTGTTTTGTTTATTTCCATACTTTATAGATGCTGCGATTGCACCAAGCATAGATGGTGGTAGGTAGCAGTAGCATGAGCCTCATCAGTAGCTTTAGTCCCAATTATTAACTTAGTCATCATTTGTATAAATTAACGCATGTTGGATAATGACATCCAGAATTAATCCATGCATCTTAACATGAATATATATTCTTGTAGTTTGCATAAATATGCACCCAATGCTACAAATATATTGCAAATTTATTTGAACACAAATAATCAAGCAGTTGGATTTTTTTAATTATTTTTTAGTCATTTTTTGTTTGAATTTTGTCATATTCTTTTCTAAGAATTAAATATTTGATGAGATATACTAGAAATCTAGTGCATTTTATGGGTTTCCAAAAACATTTTCATGGATTAACGCTTAAAGAGCGCAGATAACTTAAAATATCATCAAGTCAAACATGCACTATGTTCATGTTTACCAAACTGTGGTACCCTTAGCGAATTATACCTGTAAAGTATGAATTTGAATCTTATAATCATTATTTTTGGAAGGACTTAACCATTTTGACATGGGGGTTAAACTCACATCTATGTTTTATGGATGTGAGAAATTTTTAATCAATGATGAAAAAACATGCATTATATTTATTAGTAGTTTAGTACTACATGCATGATGGTAGCAAACATCCACTATGTGCAATTAGTACTTCATGATTTATTTATTTATGTTAGATAATTTCTTAAGTTGAGTTTAATAGGTATATATTATTAATATTTTTTATATTATCATTTAATAAATATGACATGTCATGTATTATTAAATTTAATGAATATTGTGACCAAATATTATTGGAATCACAATATAAAACTTTAATTTTTTACATTAAAAGTGCTTACCCATTAAATCCTTCTTTAAGTTTTATTTCTTGCTTGTTTCATTTTTTTACTAACTTCTTAATTCACTTTTGTATGAACTTTTTGCCATATGTATGTTAATTGTTTTTTCCTTATAATTGTTTGCATAATAGAATAACCTAAATTATATTGAGTTTTCATATCTAGCTTGTTTTGCTAAATTTAAATAAATTTTACTGGTATTGGGTTAATCAGTGGATGTTCCAGCTTAATCAGTGGTATCGGGTTTGAGCCGTGTATTATATAATTAGGCTAAATACTTGGAGGGAAAGCTTTGTTACGCGTCTATAAAGGTCTTACCTCACTCGAATAAAATTGTCTTATGTGAAGGATACATGTGGTCTTACATAAAAAAAACTTTCAGTTGTCTTTCTAACAAGTGGATAATGATCATAAAGAAAGAAAAGATTGAATCAACATTTACAAAATGTAAAGATTATGTCATGTACTTATTGCTTTTTTTAATAAATATTTTTCTGGACAAATTTTTTAAATGAATATGAACACTATACTTTGTGATTTTTTTAAAATGTTTACTTTGGTCTTTTGTAGTACTTACTATTTATCGTTTTTCACTCCTGTGATTATTTAGGTTTTATTTTTTTCAATAATTGAATTTCTGAATTAATTCTGATTAGATCTTCAAAATCAAATGTTAGTGTTTTTTTTACTTGAATTTATATTTTGTTAAGATATTAAGAGGCATTTTGGTTTAGTTGCAAAATAGTAAAAATCAAAGCTTTGAAAAATTATTTAAAATTAATTCCATCCAACAAGTTTAATTTAGTAATTAACTCTTATAAAATTTATTTGTTCTGATTTTAAAATCTATTTTACTCAATTGTAATCCAAACATATTTTAAATATAGTATTCTACTCTATTTATAATTTTTAATAAAATCTTAAATAAATATATTCTATTATTTTAATAATACTTTAAACTTTAAGCCCATATTTGGTGGAGTTGAAATGGAGGATGGAGGAGAGAAGGGAAGAGAAATGAGACTGAGATGTGTGTTTGGTGAGGAGAGAAATGGGGGGGAGATGAGGGGAGATGATTACACTGTTCATTTCTCTGCAATTTTGTAGTGAAATGGAGAGAAATGAGCAATGAACATGTGATAATCGATTTTCATGTATATATAAAATCGATTATCATGTTACCCAATGTCATAAAGAATCGATTTTCATGTACACATAATCGATTTTTATGTTACCCATTGTTATAAAAAATTGATTTTTAATGTCCCATAATCGATTGTTAAGAAAAAAAATCAATTTTTTAATAATCAATTTTTCATATTTTTTTTTTTTTATTTCACACACATTTCTCTCGTACCAAACAACTTAAAAATATTTTTTTCCATTTCACACCTATTTCTCTCACACCAAACAATTTATTTCTCTTCATTTCACACATATTTTTCTTCTCTATTACTCTTGTTCCCATTTCTCTTCTCTCTGTTTCCTAATTATACCAAACAAACAAAGCATAAAGTCTTATTTAAACTTTTAGCATACCTTTGTTCAGATAAGTTCATTAGCTATACATGAAAATATATTAGTAATATTTAAATTACAGGATAAATGCTTACATAATATAAACATGTAGTAGTTATCAAATATTATTATTTTATACTACAATTATTTAAAATTTATAAAATATTTTCATTCTTGTTTAAATTTTAATCATAATAATACACCATAGTATTATTTTGTGGAGTATGCACACTGCAGCCGTGGATTGGGCTCCCTTATTGTCGGAGGCCCATTGAAATAAATCTCCGACAACCCAAATATCATCGATCTTTCTTGGATAGGATACCCGCCAATAATAGTGCAACCCAAGAGCCACATCAGCGTAAAGCGTACAAATAGCTTCCACGTAAGCGAAGAACTTTTGTGGCTCAAAACCAACTCGCCAAACTCCCGCACCAATCACAATCTCCAAAAACCTTCACGGCTCATCTTTTACTTGTCACGTGTCCTCCTTACCACCATTCCCTTCCACTCCACTCTTTGTCTTCAACTCCTTCTTCTTCCTCTGTTTCCACTTCCACTCACATTTCACTCTCTCGTTTCTAATCGAACCTTCATTCCCTTCTCACGCGCCATGAAAACTAGGGTTCCAGGTTGATCCTCTCTCTAGTAGAAAAAAGCGCTGAGATCAATGGCTTCGTCTTCTCTACTCTTACCTGAACTCAAATTCCTCGCTCCGCAAATTACCCCTAGACATCGTCTTTCTCTCTCTAGATTTTACTCGTGCTGTTCTGTTTCTAAGAACTCGAGGCACTACAATGTTGCTCTTCGCATGCGAATCCGCGCCGTCAAGGAAGAAGGTGCTTTGATTGAAGAATTAACCGAAAGAGCTAGCGATGTGAGATGGAGTGGTAACGGAGTTGCTGCGAGCGAAAACGGTGGTAATGGCTCCGTTAGAGGTTACGTGAATGGTAGTTCGGGCGTTAGGGAGAGTGAGAATGGAGTTAGCAATGGAAGCTTAGTGAAGTATGTGAATGGCAATGGCGTGGCGGCGGAAGTGGTGGAGGAAGATGTTGCTGAAGCCTCGAAACGAAAGGAGGATGGGAGGAAGAAGAGGTTAGAGGAGATTGGCAAAGAAGATGCGTGGTTCAAACAAAGTGGGAAAGCACAGGTTGAGGTATGTATGATTTTGAGATTTTGGTTGCTGTTTTGGGGAAAAAAATTTGTGTTCAAGATTGAGAAAGTGAGAGGAACGTGTGATTTTGTGCAGGTGGCGGTTGCACCTGGAGGTCGTTGGAGCAGATTCAAGACTTACTCGACGATTCAGAGAACGTTGGAAATTTGGGGATTTGTTATAAAATTTATCTTCAAGGCTTGGCTCAATAATCAGAAATTCTCTTATAAAGGTAGTTTATAATAATGGCAGGGTTTAAAACCTATTCATAGCAACGATAAATAAACCTGTTAACATATAAATTGTGAAGTGCCTTTTATTGAAGTTTGAAGAATCTCAACAATGTGACTTTTAGTGTTTTTTATTTGACTCAAAGATATTATATACAGGAGGAATGACTGAGGAAAAGAAAACCTTGAGGCGAAAGACCCTTGCCAAGTGGCTGAAGGAAAGCATTCTGAGATTAGGTCCTACATTTATCAAAATTGGCCAGCAATTCTCCACGAGAGTGGACATTCTTCCTCAAGAATATGTTGACCAGCTGTCTGAACTTCAGGTTAAGTTGGAGTTTTTAACAGTACTTGCAAGATTTTTTCCCTGCATGGAGATATTTTAAACTTGCTTCTGTTTTATTGCCTTTCTTATCCAATTTGTTAATAATGGTATTTATGGCTGCATAGGAAAAATAGGAAAGTTTCTCTAGCTTTTAGATTTGGTATTCATTTATTTCTTTATTTGCCAATATTCTATTAGTTGTTTTGTATTTTATTATTGTTTTCTTCTGTTCCTCATAGAGTAAATGATTATCAATTAGATCTTTTTACTCTTTTAACCTCTTTATGATCTTACATATTCAGATCCTCTAATTGTAAGGAAAAGAAAAAAAAAAAACTTGATAATTGAATGCCTGTATTTTCTTAAGAAATCATGTGATACTTTCTTACCAAATTCATTTTGATTTACGCACATTTATGTTTGAATTAATTACATTAGAACAAACTTTACTTTTATAAATAAGGTTGGTACTTGGTAGGGGCATTGTTATCCTCGTATTCTTGAGTCGTTAGTTGTAAATTTTGTTACCTAGTTTGGCATCTATTAGTGCTGCTTGATGAAGTTAATAGGACTGGAAATGTTTTACTTTGAGTTTAGAAAGCTGATGACAAAATAATCTCCACCAAAACAAAAAAGAACCAAAAGCTTAAATTAAGAAGAGGAAAACATATTGAGGTTGCATTTCTCCATGGTCTAAGCTACCTCCTGTTTTGGGTTCAGGATCAAGTTCCTCCATTTCCTTCAGAGACTGCTATAGCTATTGTTGAAGAAGAGCTTGGAGCTCCTTTAGCTGGCGTCTTTGATCAGTTTGACTATGAACCAATTGCTGCTGCAAGTCTTGGTAATCAGTGTTTTACTTTGCATGTATTTCAGTATTTGTAATAGAAAATGTGCAGTCAGAGAAGGACTGCAATTAAGTGTACCTAGGTATTAGGTGTAATATTTGAATAGAAGAAATGAATAGTAATATATCTTTCTCCCCCAATGCAGGTCAGGTTCATCGTGCGAGATTAAAGGGACAGGAGGTTGTTGTTAAAGTGCAACGACCTGGTCTCAAGGATCTTTTTGATATCGATCTAAAAAACCTGAGGGTCAGTGTTATAAGCATTTCATGTAATGCTTTACACTTCTGATGCTTTGTGCAAATATGATATTACTTTTTGAAAAATCTATCACTTTCTCCTTAATTTATCTTTTTCTTTTTTGTTATCTGCCAAGATTGACGAGTCTTCTTCAAAATTTGAACTTTCTTAATTTTTTCCCTGCATGAAGGATGCTTATTAATAGGACTTCTAGCCTGTGAAGACTTGCAGCATTTCATAAAACACTGATACTTGGGCCTTTTTTGTCCCTCCAGGTTATTGCTGAATATCTTCAAAAAGTTGATCCTAAATCCGATGGTGCAAAGAGGGATTGGGTTGCCATTTATGATGAGTGTGCCTCTGTTTTATATCAGGTAATGATATTCTAGAAAGTTGCTGTGTTGCTTGAGATAAACTGAAGAAAATCATATGTCTACCTGTAATTTCACCTGGCTAGGTAATGGAGTAAAATGGCAGATAAGGAGCAGGTTTAAATGTAATGCTTCAGAAAGAGGCGTGCTTATTGAGTATTTCATATGTCATCAGTTTCTTTTTTTAATTTATAAAACATGAATGGTATAATTAGTTTACAAGTGTTAGAGCTTAGCCAATATATAAGTGGAGGGACTATTATAACCATTACTACAGGTTGGGAGGGGTTGAGTCGCAGATCTTGTTCTTGTTTCAGTATGTTGTTTGTATGTATTTTCTACATATCCTCAAATTTATTCTGTTAATATAACATGAATTAAATTTTTTCAGGAAATTGATTACACCAAGGAAGCTGCTAATGCAGAACTCTTTGCAAGTAATTTTAAAAACATGGATTATGTGAAAGTACCTACAATTTTATGGGATTATACAACACCACAGGTTTTAACCTTCATTTCTTATAGATCTAGTAATTGTACATCTTTCCCATTTTTTCCTGATATATTTCTTATTTATATATAATTTAACTATTTTTCCAATGCAGATTCTGACAATGGAGTATGTTCCAGGGATTAAAATAAACAAAATACAAGCTTTAGATCAGCTGGGTGTTGACCGGAAAAGGTTAATAGAATCAGTTCTTTTGTAGGAAAAATAACTATTGGCATGTTGCTTTTTACTATTGTGCATCTCAACAACTGGTGATAGCATCTAAATTTCAAATTAATATAACGTTTGCTCTGTGTGCCACAGGTTGGGGAGATATGCTGTTGAGTCTTACTTGGAGCAGATTCTATCACATGGTTTCTTCCATGCTGACCCTGTGCGTATTGTTTTTACTTTTTAGAATTGTTATGTGGTTTTGAGTTCTCTCTGTATTTTAATGATTCTTTTGAATTGTCTAGCTGAAATTGTGTAGTAAAGCCAACGTGTTATGTTTACTATATTTGAATATGCTCTTATACTGCGATGAAGCATCTATTGCCCAAGGTACAAGCAGCAATGCAGCATGCTGCTTGTGTCTTATAGGTTATCATCTGTTGCCTCAGGAAGCTTCTGGAGCCCAAGAATTCAGCCTCCCTAGGGGTTTATCACAAAGGTCATTAAAAGTGACTTCATTCCCATAATAATGAATAGCGACTGCCAAACAACCAAACCTATGCTAAGGACTCATTAAGATCTTGCCTTGCCTTGCCTTGCCATGTCCTTTTTCCTTTTTGAAGAAACCGTGTGTCAAATGAGGAATAATGATTTTTCTTATTTTCATCAAAGGAGTTCAGTTTGATGATTCTTCTTGTGTATAACTAATGAATACATTGTTCATGCAGCATCCTGGAAACATTGCAGTTGATGATGTCAATGGTGGAAGATTGATCTTTTACGATTTTGGAATGATGGGAAGGTATGTTCTTTATCTTTTCTGTATATTTAAAATAAAAATATGAATTAAGAAGTTAAACATTTTAATCTTGGTGGATGATTTCCTGTGCAATTATGATTGGTGTTGCATTTCACAGTATCAGTCCAAATATCCGGGAAGGTTTACTTGAAGCTTTTTATGGAATTTATGAGAAAAGTCCAGATAAGGTAAACTAACTTTTTTTTTTTTTGTGGCTGGTGTCCCATAATGTCATGGGCACTCAAGCATGATATTCCATTCTTGACTCTAAATTACTTACCAAATGAAGCTTGTGCACTGATTTAGGTCCTTCAAGCCATGATTCAAATGGGTGTTCTTGTCCCAACTGGAGATATGACTGCCGTTAGAAGAACAGCACAGTTCTTCCTAAATAGGTAGTTTATTGAACCCATTTAATGGGAATACATTAAAAGTAGAAACACCTCCAGAGACTCAGCAGTAGTATTCGTTCAAGTCAATTTCATTATATGGATTGTAAATTATTGATTGCCTACCTGCAGAGGATGCTTAAAACCACCTAAAAAGTGTTCTAAATAGGATAATCTAATCTTGGAAAAGGAAATATTTGTGCATTGATTGGGCTTTGTGCTGAAGCACTTGGCTGTGCTGATTAGTTATGTTAGGAATACAGTGATATTAAGGTTAGCTCAAGTAGTCGGATCGAACCACATTGACTCAAAGGCCTTAGGTTTGATTCTTGTTTGTTATCCTTCATTTGTGGGTCATCTTTAAGTACCACTATGAGCCCTTGTTGAGGCTTGTGGCATCCCTTGACCTTCAAATTTGTCAACCTCCCATAGCTATAAGCTTTTTTTCACTAAAAAAAAAGAAATATTGTGATATTTATTTTGAAAATTGTTACTGCACATCTCTGACTAGTAGTTGATATTTTAGGTTTATATTTTCTTCCCTCATTAATATTTTATTGTTTATGATTACTTGCCTTTTGTTACGTCACCAATGTACTGCAATCTCTGATCTTGAGCTCTTCAATTTTATTTTTCTACAGTTTTGAAGAGCGTCTGGCTGCACAAAGGAAAGAAAGAGAGATGGCAACAGCTGAACTTGGATTCAAAAAGCCGCTAAGTAAGGAGGAAAAAGTAATGAAGAAGAAAGAACGTCTGGCTGCTATTGGTAATGTACCTTGTCTAATTGTGTGTTTGTCTTTAGGCTTAGATTATTTAGATGTATGCATGCAACAATTATATGAAGTCATGGTTCCATTCCTATTCATAGCATATTAAACATAAAAATGGAATGAAGTCATGGTTCCATTCCTATTCATAGAAAATTAAACGTAGGAACAAACATGCCATTCCCACTCCCATGCTCATTCTCATTTCATCAAAAATAATTTCTTCAAACCAAACATGACATAGTTCAATAACATTATACAACTTAGAGGCTTATCACTTGTGGCTCTCATCCTGTAAACAGGTGAAGATTTATTATCCATTGCAGCAGACCAGCCCTTCCGGTTTCCTGCTACATTCACATTTGTTGTTAGAGCCTTCTCAGGTAAATATTACTGAGTTTAATGTGTTACTTTGCATGTGCTATGCATGTGACTGCAAAGTAACAGGTCAACTTGATTCTGCAGTGTTGGATGGCATTGGAAAGGGCCTTGACCCCCGTTTTGATATTACTGAGATTGCCAAACCGTGAGTATTACCTTCATAGTTTATAATTCTCTTAAATTCGTTTTAAACATTGAAAGTTTTTATTCCTTTTCAACGACAACACCTATCGCAAAAGGAAACTTTTGCACTGCACTGACCACTAGGCAACTCTGAGTTTAAATCATGAGATTGGTTTAAAGAATTGGCAATTTGGCATCCCCCCTCCCCCCAAGGATCTTAATCTCCTCCTTCTAGTGGTCCTGCTTAGTTTTGTTTTCTTGTCTTCATTCTGTTTCTTGGCCTTTGCAGGTCTCCAGTGTACCAAAATAAATTTAAATTTATCTAATACAACTTGTCTTCCTGGCCTTGTAGTTATGCTTTGGAGTTGCTGAGATTCCGTGAGGCCGGAGTTGAAGTTGTCCTAAAGGCAGTCACAAACTCGTTCTACCATGCTTGAATTCAGTCCACATATTATGATTTCCTATCTCATATCCTTTTTCTAAATGTACAGGACTTCAGAAAGAGATGGGACAGACAATCTCAAGCATTTTACAACTTATTTAGACAGGCTGATAGGGTTGAAAACCTTGCTAACATTATCCAAAGATTGGTCTGTATTGGATTCATTGATATAATTTCAGTTATTTATCTGTTTTGTATCTTTTGTTTGTTCGGGATTTCTAGTATTCTAGATCACATCTTGCTGGACTTCATTTTTCAACAGGAACAAGGTGATTTAAAGCTCCGAGTCCGAACTTTAGAATCTGAGAGGGCATTCCAACGTGTTGCCACTGTGCAGAAGACAATAGGGAATGTGAGTGAAGCTCGCACATTAGTAAAATTATAAATTTGTTTCTTGGGATTTGATTTTAGTCTGTTTAACAACCTGTAAATGTTCATATATTTGTCATTTCATTTTTGGGGCTATGCATGACCATCAAACTAATTATCTACTGTAAGTAATTATTGGCTGTTATGTAACCACACTTGCAATGGCAACAACTCATTAAATTATGGAAATGAAAATGGATACCTTTACTATATCTCATGTGCTACGTTAAATAAATTTGCCTTCCTTTACGTGTTTGTAGTTTTTTATCAGCGTTTAAAAAATAACAAAATTGGGATATTTGGGAATGACCTTAGGTGCAGGTGTATGTTCATATATTCTGAAGGTATGAATCAACGTTTTTTAAAATACATATAACAATCTTAGATTTTTAATTTCTTTCAAGAGATTTTAAGTTAATGATGGATGTGTGTAGTTAATTGACTCTTGACACATGTATATTATGTGCATATATGTAGTAAACCCCATGCATGTTTTTAATAATCGACTCTTCTGGTAAGTGCATGATATTGTATATGACAGAAGAGGAGAACTGTCGAGATAATGCATATTCATGTTGCCTTTTTGTCTATTAACAGGGAGTAGCTGCTGGGAGCCTAATAAATCTTGCTACAATTCTATATCTCAATTCAATTAGGGTAAGCTGTCCCCATCCCACCTGTCTTTCTCACATGATTATCAAGTCAACTAATTGGTTATCTGGTGGTACTTTCTTATTCATCAATTGCGTGTTTTCTTTTTCAGGTGCCTGCCATTATAGCATATTTCTTTTGTGCAATCTTTGGTTTTCAAGTTCTCTTTGGCATTGTGAAAATCAAGAAGTTAGATGGACGGGAACGGTTGATTACAGGGACTGCATAAGCAGCTACTAGGTGAATGTTGCTTTATTTTTTCAATAACAAAATTACAATGAATAATATATCCATTTTAAGGTAACAAAAATGTCAATTAGGTAGTCAAAAAGAATATTTGGTAAGTTTTTGACACAGATTTTTTCCCCTTATTTTGGTGTTTGTTTATGCCATGTGGCTTGGTGGCAATGGTTTCTAATTACACAAACAGCCTCTCATTCACCAGGGCGGAAGGGGAAGGTGCACATCTTACCCATCCCAAACCTAGAATGATGGGAGAGTCTGTTTCAATGGCTGCCCTTTTTGTGGTGTTTGTGTCTGCTTCTCTGCTCATGGTGGATGCTGGATAGGCAGCATACACTTGAGACCCCACAATGGTGGGAACCTTGTGAATTGGGCCATCCTTTTATATGTGTTTGGTTCTTAATTTGAAGCTTGAGACTAAGCATGCAGCTAGCAAACTTTTAGATGTGAGAAAATGGTACTTGTTGGCATCACCAAGTATTGATCTTACTGTGTTCTGACATTAGCCAATCAAGTAAATAATGTTCACCGTTGGGATACAGTTAGAGGGTTTAGCTATAAATGGTTTGATATTTTTAAATAGAGATCGCAGTTCCTTTTGAGCACAGTTTTGGGGTCCTCGACATGCTCCATACACTATTTTTTTTTTTTTTTTCTTTTGTTTGATTTATAGCCCATTGCAGATTTTGGATGGACATGTAGCTCATGTTAAGGTCATGATTACAAGTCAACATTCAGAGTGTCACAAGGATTAGGAGCCCAAAATTAGAACCAACATCTTGAAAGATATCAGTATGTGCAAAAATTTTCAACTGGTAAGCATGATGGAGGCTTCTTCTGTTCAATTGATTCTTTCGCTTAAAGGATCATGCCCTGAGGTAGCCAATTGGCTGGCCACATTTTTGTCATTAACATGACCCCATCCAACCCCCCAACCCCCTCTCCTTCTATAATTATATTCTCAAATACAGTTTATTTGTGTTTTTTTAACCTTATATCGGTTTCAGTAAATTTTATAGGAATAGTATAGGATGTATTGTTGTAAGTACCATATAGTATGGTGCAGCTTCCAATAAATTTGACAGCGGGAAGCTTTGCTTGTAACTGACGTACATAAATTTGTCCAATGAAAATGCAAATGTAAGTATTTACTATTTACCATTCATATGTTGGATTTAAGTTCCCCATGTAAAATACAGTTTCTCGTGGTTATGCGAGTAACTTAAAAAGAGTTTCTTGTCTTAAGAACGTAACTTCAGGTTCATCATTGTGCATACGCAGCTTCATTTGAACTCAAGTTGCCTGTCTCCATCTTTAATTTCTACTGTTTGCTTTACTGGTTTGTATCCCTAAAATAAAATTATTTTCTTTGGTTGGAAAATGCTAACGAGTGCCATAAGGGCACTTGTTAAGGATCTAAAAATAGAAATGTTTTATTGGAGTGTGTAGCATTGAATGTTGTAAATGCAATTAATGTTGTGATTTCCAATAAAAACCTATATTTAGATCCTTAACCAATGCTCTTAGAGCACTCGTTAGCAGGACCCCCTCTTTGGTTTTGACTCGTGCTTTTCGTGTATACTCGTCCCCCAAAATGTTAAATGAATTTCCACCGTAAAAAGTAAAAAGTGATAAATGTGTACTTAATACTAGTATAGGTCGACATAACACACCAAGAAAATGATTCAAGTGTGATGAGCATGGAACAGGGTGTGTTAAAGATTTAAGAAAATCCCTTGTATATAGTAGATTTGCTAGACACCTTTCCGAAGTACGGCGATATTCGTTGGGAGAAATTACATTTAAAGAGAGATAAACTAAAAGAGATAAAGAGAGAAATGTTGGATGTGATAGAGAAATATAAAGAGAAAAAGTGTGTTGTTAATGAGTGGATAGAGAGAATAATTAATCTCATGTGGGCTCGTTAATGAGTGTTAAAGAGATTACTATTAAAGAGATTAACATTTCAAAATTGATAATTATTTTAAGAATAAGAAAATGTTAATGAGTGTTATAAAAGCATTAATTAAGAAATTAATAATAAAAAGTTTTTATTGGATTATATAGTATTTAATTTTAGATTTATTATTAGGAACGAACCTTCGAAATGAAGTCTTCAAAAGACAATGGTTTGATAAGCCGAACACAAATGAGAAGACAGATATCACCACTAAACACAACTTGAAGAAGTGTGTCGGTAAAGAAAGATTGCTTTTTTTTTTTAATCTAATTTGTTCAAAGTCAGCACTTACTCTGAGTTGGGAAGAAATACGTCATTGGCAGTCAAAGGAACAGCTTCGTTACTCACACATATGAATATAAATTACTAATCTTTATATTTTCAAATTTTTCATGCAAAGATTAGTAACTTTCATATTTTGTTTTAGATAAAAGCTTAAAAAACCTCACAAGTTTTCTGCTATCTAATAAGGGGGAATTGAATAGAAGATGAGAAAAAATTGTGGAAGACCCGCCAATCCAATTATCTGAAAAAAATAGTGATCATGGAGAGAAAAATCAAGTAAATAATAAATAAAAGCACTTTATAGATCCTTTGCAATTAACAATATAACAAGTTTTAGATAAGCTGGAATGCTTAATACAACACATATCAAACAGTAAAGGAATATGAACTTTTATCACAAGAAGCAAAACTAAGTCATCTAAGGTAAAGAATTGGTATAAACGTAATCTTCATTCTCGAAAACAGTCTCTGGATCCGACCCACCACTTCTTTCTTTGCATTCACCCCTTAGCTTTTCACAGCCATCTCTTCTCTGCATAATAAACAGTCCAATTCTCATCTCATTGACAATGTACAAGTTTCATTACAATTGTATATTCTTCCACAAATTAAAATAACCAATGAAAAAAGTATATGAAGAGGGGCAGATATAGAGAGTGAGATTTAAACTCACAATTGAGGCAGAACTTCCAGAAGCCACAACTCCTTTGTTGATAAATGATGATCTCCCTTGAACAACAACTATCACATTGAAGGTAAATACCAGCAGAAAGAGAAACAAAGCAGGTATTGAGAATCTCATTGTATTGGATCTAATCTACCTAACTTAGCTTGTTTGGAACCTGTATTAATGTGTAGATGATATATATGTGCTACAGAAAATTAAAGTAGAAAGGATTGGCTAACTAGTGTCCATTATATAACAAAGAAATGAGGTCTGAAAAATTCACATGACAGCAGTGACAGGATGTTGATATGTGAAATTATTATTTATTATTATCATTTATATTCAATCAAGAGAGTTTCAGCATTCTCCTTTGACCTGTCTCCGGATTCCTCAGCAACAAAGCTCGACCCTCAAGAGTTGGGCTGGAATATATTGGTCTTTTCTCACTTAAAAATATATATAAAACAGAAGGGAGAAGAGATCCCCATGTGTGTCTAAAGATTTTTCAATTGAGAAATGCTAGCAATTTAGTCTCTTGAGATACATATTTTTTAACACACTTTTTATTATTGTCTGAAATTGAAATGAGTACTAATTAGAAAGTGGATCCTAGTATATGATAAAAGTGATCCCTGCATAATTTGATAAGATCCAAATAAATTTTAACCAAGAACAAAAAGAAAAGAGTGTATTAACCCTCGGGTGCTTCTAAACTCTAAGGTGTTTGAAAAAAAAACCTTAAAATTGCAGGAAAAAAAAATTCTTTAGAATGTCCTAATGTGATTATTGAAGTTATATGAGATTTTAGAGACATGGAAGAAAAAAGAAGTAATAATAAAGACTTTGAATTATGATGAATATAATTTTTTTTGGTGATAATAATATAAAAGACAACACTGCTTGTGGTTTGAATGGAGATATTAAAGATGCTCTGAACCTCTTTTTTATAATGGTGGAGAGGGGAATGAAACCTAACCACATCACATTTACATGGATGTTTACTCCAAAGAGGATTGGAATGCTTCAACATGATGACAAAAAAATATGGCATAAGAAGTATGCCTTTTGAACCTGATGCTAGCATATGGAGTTGGAGTGCATTGCTCACTGCTTGCATACTTCAAGGTAAGAACAAGATGAGTCAATATGTGTCTAAACAGCTATTTGAATTGGAGCACCAGATAGCAGTTCCATATGTGGTGATGACTAACATATATGCATCAGCTGAAATGTGGGATGGAGTATCAGCTATAAGAAGAAAGGTGAAATATCTTCAACTAAGGAAATCTCCCGGACAAAGTATTGTTCAAGTGAATGGGAAAGGAAATCTTTTATATTTACAATTGAAGATACATATCCCTCTGAATGGCTTGACCTCTCATTCTAAACAAGGACTAGTAATTAGCTAGTTCAGAGGAGATTTTTGAACATGAATGGTGTGGTAAAGCACTAAAGCTATCAGTATCAGCAAAGAAAGACCAGGAATATTACAAACAAACAGTGGATAGTTTATTTTTCTGTAAACTTTATTCAAATCAGAGTATAGAGTATAGACCAAATCAAACATAAAATACAATGTTACCATTACATTTCCCCCTAATCCATTTCATTATATATGAAGACGATAAGTAAGGAAATGCAACAAGATGCTTGGCCCTAGGCATTGTAAGGCCAAACTCCTCAGTCATGTCCAAATCAGTTGGGTTCATATCATTTGGTAGCTTCCAATCAAAGCAATGCACAAGCTGGGCTACCACTAATCGAACCACAGTTAGGCCCAATTGCAATCCAGGACAACCCCTTCTGCCAGAACCAAATGGTATCAGTTCAAAGTCACGCCCTTTCACATCTACGTTGCTTCCTTCAAATCTCTCAGGCCAAAACTTCTCTGCCTCAGTCCAAGAACTTGGGTCTCTCATTATTGCCCATGCATTTACTATCACCCTTGAGTTTTTTGGTATGAAAAATTCCCCAACCATGCAATCTTCCATAGATTGGTGTGGTATTAATAATGGTGCCACTGGATGGATCCTTAAGCTTTCCTTGATAACCATATCCAAATACTCCAACTTGTCCAAGTCAGACTCCTCCACCTTCCTTTCCACACCCACCACATTTTCCAACTCCATTTGGACTTTCTTCATCACCTTTGGATGCTTGAGTAGCTCTGAAACTGTCCACTCAATTGCTGTAGCAGAAGTATCCATTGAACCCGACAACATATCCTGTGCAAAAAATAAAAAACAAACAATTAAAAGTGATAACTTTGAGAGCTAGTTGCAAAATCAACTTTGTTATTCCTTTTACCAGCAATATGACTTTGATACTAGGCCGTTCAATCCTGTATTCAGATTCTTCAGTACCAACAAATCCCAACATGACATCCACGAAATTCCTGATTTTGTCTTCTTTATTGTCTGATTGCACATGCTCATCAATAATTTTCTCAAAGAATTCATCGAAAATTTTGCGAATTCATTATAGGGTACACCCTTGAGTTTGGGTGGAAATATCAACTATAACATTAGTCATCAGAAGATGTTGCGAATTCATTAGGCCAAATTCAATTGATACACCCTATAATTACCCACTTTTTATTTTTATTTCTCTTTCTTTTTCATCACTTCTATCAATATATTTTACTTCTACTTTAGTCTACTTTTTAAAATAAAGTTATTTATTGTAAAAAAAAAAAATTGTTTATAATAAAATTTCAATATATATCAATTTTCTTTAGTTATTTATAATTATCCTTATTTTTATTCTAATATCTAGTAAGATTGAAATCTCAATTCAAAATATTTAATTTCATTTTCTTTAAATTGTTGTAATGCATTTTTAAGTATGTATATTTTATATAATTGAAGTATAATTGTATATTATTTGATATTTATAATATTCTATTATAAAAAGATATTATTTTTTTGTTATATAACTATTTAATGTCTTTGAAAATTATTTAATTAATTATACTTATATAAATATTTAATTAAATAATTTTATCATATATTTATGTTAAATAAATAAAAAATAATGAAAAGAAGACTTCCATGTATGGTCACATAGTTCTACTAATAGGGTGTTCATATCCAATCCAATCCAATGTAAACCGCAAAAATCGAACCGAAAAATCGAAAATCGAATCAAACCGAAATAAAAAAAATCGCAAATCTCAAAAACTGATTTTTTTTTATTGGATTGAATTGGTTTTCGAATTCTATGTTGAAAACCGATCTAATCCAATCCAAACCGAACTTATATATACATATATTATTACTTATAAAATAATCATATATTTATACTTGTATACATATATATTTATAAAAATACTTATACTAATATATTTTTTTATATTTTTCTTATCTAATATCATGTTAATATTTCTATAAATATATCAATATTAAACTAGTTTTAAATTAGTTTTCATGTGTCATGTCATTCTTTTTATATATTTTTATATTAATTTTAATAAATATAAGTTCCAATGAGAAAATATTTACTATTACTTCATTATTTTATCAATTTTATCAAATATTTATTATCATTTTAAAAATCCGAAAACCGATCCAATCCAATTTAAATTGGATCGGAATTTAAAAAATATCAAAACCGATCGGATGATGAAATGATAAAACCGCAATGATCAGATCGGATGATTTTTTGCCTCAAAACCGATCCAAACTGAACTGCAAACACCCCATATTATAATCTAAATAATGAAAGCAATAACCACCGAGCATGTGGATCATAAGGGGTAGTTGTGTTAAATACTTATAGAGAGAGCATCGCCATCCATAAAGGTGGCTCAAACAAGATTGCCTCACTGAAAGATACTTGTGGCCTTAAAAAAAATTGAAAGCAACTTTCGTGTTTTAGCAAGAAACTTTGTGAAAGAAATCTAAATAATGAAAGCAATTATTGTGTTTTAACAAGAAACTTTCTTGAAAAAATCTAAATAATGAAAGCAAGTAAGCAACAATCGTGTCCATTGTATTATATAAAACAAGGTTTTGATTAAAAGTTCTATACCATGTTAGAGCACTAAATTCATCATATTTTAATTGACTATAATTTTAGTATTTCAATTAAAGATATCACAAAATATAATAAAATATATGATTCACAACAAATAAGCCTGTTAAGATATATAGAGATATTACTATTTATTCTCTTTGATTTATTGTATAGTTTCCTGATTTAGGTTAATCCTAAATTGATTTAGATTGATCCTAATCCCAAATCTCTAGGATTGGTTCTCTCATAACATGTATATATATACACGGTTGTATTTGCTAATTTAATCAATCAATATACACTTTTCATATTTCTATTTCAAGTTGGTACCAGAGCTCTTTTGGTCCAGGGAACCATTTTTACTCCGGTCGCCCACCTAGGTCATTCTTTTTTTTTCAGCGGCTGCTTGTGTGGACGCCGCCAAAGTGTTCAGAAGTCGCCGATCTGCCACCCCACCGCGCGCCGCCTCCGACGCCTCCTCCACGCGCCGCCACGCGCCGTTTTTCTCAAAGCTGCTCGCCGGCGCGTGGGGTCCACGCGCCGCCCTCCGACCTCCGTTCGCGACGCCGCTTGTTCCGTTGGGTTCGTCGGCTCTTCCTCTGTCTATTTTGACCACTTTCAGGTCGTGGGTCACACTCTTTGGTGGCTGTTCGGTCGTTTTTGGTTGCTGCCAAACCATTTTTTTGGCGGTTGTTTAACGTTCCTGCTGCTGTTTGGCGTTCTTACTACTGTTTGGTGGCTGTTTGACATTCTTGCTGTTGTTTGGTGTTTTCTTGTTGCTGCAAAACTGTCTTTTAGTAGCTGTTTGGTGTTCTGGTTGCTGTTCTCCTTCTTTTTTCCACATGGCGGAGATTTCCAAAGTTGATAAGGAGGATCCAAAAATTGAGTCTTTTAAAAGGGGACTGGTTTCCTTTGCTTTTTCTGGTTCACCGGTTATTACCTTTGAGAAGTTGAATGGTAAAAATTATTTAGACTGGTCTACTGCAGTTGAGATATGGTTTTTAGGCCAGGGTCTTTATGATCACCTTGTTAAGAAGGCTTCCGAGGTTGATAAAGATGTGAGTGATGAATGGCAGCGAGCAGATTATCAACTTGTATCTGTATTATGGCAGTCTATTGAGCCCAAATTAATGGTGCATTTTCGCCCATACAAAACATGTTATGATGTTTGGAAGAAAGCTCGGATATTTATGCCAATGACATCCAGAGATTGTATGAATCTGTTCGTGGTTTAGCAACACTTCAAATGGTTGATCATGATTTGCCATCTTATTTGAATCATGTTCAATCCACCATTGATGAGCTGAAGCTGATGTTGGTTAGTGATGATCTTCAGAAAATGTTAAGCAAGCTCGATAATATGTTCATGGCATTTATCCTTCATGGACTTCATAAGGACTACGGATCTGTTCGTGATCAGATTTTGACAAATCCCACCATCCCTACGGTGGAAGAACTCATAGATCGTTTGATTCGGGTTCCTTCACCTGAGGCAGAATCTCAAACAGCATCTGAGTCCTCTACTTTTGTCTCCAGTACCACTGAACGTGGAGGACGAGGTTGTGGTCGTGGCCGTGGTCGTGGAAAAGGGGGTAGAGGAAACCTTCATTGCACCTACTGTCAGAGAGATGGACATACACATGATAAGTGTTACTCTTTGCATGGCTTTCCGAGCAAGACAACTAATGTTGCTCAATCTCTGACTTTAGAGCCCAAGATTGAATCTGAGAGCAATCATCCAATCTCCTGGTCTGCTGATGATTACAAGGAGTACCTTCAACTGAAGGCAGCCGAACAGACCTCTTCCTCAGTCACTGTTGCTCACACTGGTAATTCTACAGTCTGTCTCTCTCATTCTACGCCTCTTGGACCTTGGGTTTTGGATTCTGGTGCTTCTGATCACCTAACTGGTAATGCCTCTCTTTTCCCTAACTTATCCTCACCTAAAACTCCACATCATATCACCCTTGTTGATGGGTCCAAAGTCCAAGCCACTGGTATTTTCCAAATTTCACCTGTTCCCTCACTACCATTGAAATCAGTTTTATTAGTTCCTGGATGTCCCTTCAATTTAATTTCTATAAGCAAGTTGACTCAGTCATTAAATTGTGCCATCACCTTCACTTCTGATTCTTTCTTGATACAGGACTGGAGTACGGGACAAACGATTGGAGCAGGATCTGAATCACATGGTCTCTACTACCTTCAGTCCTTTGCGTCAACCATATGTGCATCTACTGAGTCTCCCGGTTTGCTCCATCGTCGTCTTGGTCATCCTAGCTTACATAAACTGAAGAAAATGGTACCTCATCTCTCCCAGTTGGAGTCCTTAGAGTGTGAGTCGTGTCAACTAGGAAAGCATGTTAGAACTTCTTTTCCAAGTAGTGTTCATGGTCGAGCTGTGTCTCCTTTTGATATTGTTCATTCTGATGTTTGGGGTCCTAGTCGTGTTGCGTCTATTTTAGGACATAGGTATTATGTTACTTTCATTGATGATTTTTCAAGATGTACTTGGATCTTTCTAATGAAAAATCGTTCTGAGTTATTCACAATTTTCAAAACTTTCTGTTTAGAAATCAAAACTCAGTTTGGCAAAGTAATCCGTGTTCTACGAAGTGATAATGCTAAAGAATACTTCTCTGATTGTTTCACTTCCTTCATGAATTCCCATGACATTCAACATCAATCTAGTTGTCCTCATACACCTCAACAAAATGGTGTTGCCGAGAGAAAACATAGACATATTATGGACACTACCCGTACTCTGCTATTGAATGCTAATGCACCTCCAAAATTGTGGGGTCATGCTATCCTTATTGCAGGATATTTAATAAATCGGATGCCATCCTCTGTTTTGAATGATCAAGTTCCTCATTTCCCTGTTATATCCATTGGATTCTCTTTACTCTGTCCCCCCTCGTGTTTTTGGTTGTACTTGTTTTGTTCATGATCTTTCCCCAGGTCGTGATAAGTTGTCCGCCCGTGCTATCAAATGTGTGTTCTTAGGATATTCTCGTGTCCAAAAGGGGTACCATTGCTACTCTCCCACTACACATCGGTTCTACACCAGTGCAGATGTCACCTTCTTTGAAGGACACACCATTTTTCAGTACCTCAGAAGTCTCTTCACTGGACTCCGATCTCTATTCTCAGGTATTGCCTATTCCTCTTGTTGATTATGTTGAGTCTCCACCTGCTACTTTAGAGACACCTGGGCCTCCACCAGAGTGTCCTCCTCTCCCACACCGATATGGGATAACTTATGAGCGTCGGTTACATACTTTGGTTCCAACTCCTAGTACATCGTGTGATTCCGTTTCTGCTCCAGTCTCCTCACCTACTCCGGCTCCATCTCTCCCAGTTGACTTGCCCATTGCTCTTCGTAAAGGTAAACGTTCTACTTCTAATCTTCATCCCATTTATAATTTTCTCTCATATCATCGTTTGTCTCCTACCTATTCTGCTTTTGTCTCTGCTATATCCTCTATTACCATTCCCAAGACAGTACAGAAGGCCTTAACCCATCCAGGATGGCGACAAGCTATGATTGATGAGATGACAACTTTAGAATTTAACCATACTTGGGAACTTGTTCCACCTCTGTTCGACAAATCTGTTGTTGGATGTCGGTGGGTCTTTAATGTTAAAGTGGGCCCTGATGGACAAGTGGAAAGATTGAAAGCCCGTCTTGTGGCTAAGGGATACACACAGGTATATGGTTTGGATTACAGTGACACTTTCTCTCCAGTTGCGAAGATGGCCTCAGTTCGCCTCTTCTTGGCCATGGCTGCTGTGCGACATTGGCCCTTGTTTCAATTGGATATCAAAAATGCTTTCTTACATGGTGACTTGGAGGAGGAGATCTATATGGAGCAACCCCCTAGGTTTGTTGCTCAGGGGGAGTCTGACCTTGTGTGTAAATTACGGAAGTCCTTATATGGCCTTAAACAATCACCTCGAGCTTGGTTTGGTCGGTTTAGCAAAGTCATACAGGAGTTTGGAATGATCCGCTGCGAGGCAGACCACTCTGTTTTCTTTAGATGCTCACTGACCCATAAATTCATTTATCTTGTGGTTTATGTGGATGATATTGTAATTACAGGTGATGATCAGGAGGGCATCAAGGCTCTAAAGCAGCACTTATTTGAGCACTTTCAAACCAAGGATTTAGGTCCTCTGCGCTATTTCCTTGGGATTGAGGTTGCTCAGTCAAAATCCGGTGTTGCTATTTCTCAGAGAAAATATGGTCTTGACATTCTGGAGGAGACAGGACTCACAGATTGTAATCCAGTTGACACCCCAATGGATCCTAATGTGAAGCTTCTACCTAACCAGGGGGAGCCCTATTCCGACCCAGGAAGGTATCGAAGACTAGTGGGCAAGTTAAATTATCTCACCATGACCAGACCTGATATATCATTTCCTGTCAGTGTTGTAAGTCAGTTCCTTAACTCTCCTTGTGAGAGTCATTGGCATGCAGTTGTGCGGATCCTCAGATATCTCAAAGGATCACCTGGGAAGGGACTTGTTTACAGTGATAGAGGACATACAAATATTGTTGGGTATTCCGATGCAGATTGGGCAGGTGATGCAAGTGACAGACGGTCAACAACGGGTTATTGTGTGTTCTTGGGAGGTAATCTTGTTTCATGGAAGAGTAAAAAGCAAAGTGTTGTTGCCAGATCGAGCACAGAAGCAGAGTATCGTGCAATGGCTCACACCACATGTGAGCTTCTGTGGCTAAAGTCTTTAATTCAAGAGTTGCAGTTTTGCAAGGTTGGGCCTATGGAACTAATGTGTGATAACCAGTCAGCCTTATACCTCTCCTCTAATCCAGTTTTTCATGAGAGGACAAAACATATAGAAGTTGATTGTCATTTTATCAGAGAAAAGATCCTCTCCGATGTCATCAAGACTTCCTCAGTTTGCTCCAAGGATCAACTTGCAGATATTTTTACTAAATCTTTACGGGGTCCTAGGATAACCTATATATGTGACAAGTTGGATGCCTATGATATGTATGCTCCAGCTTGAGGGGGAGTGTTAAGATATGTAGAGATATTACTATTTATTCTCTTTGATTTATTGTATAGTTTCCTAATTTAGGTTGATCCTAAATTGATTTAGATTGATCCTAATCCCAAATCTCTAGGGATTGGTTCTCTCATAACATGTATATATATACACTGTTATATTGCTAATTTAATCAATCAATATACACTTTTCATATTTCTATTTCAAGTAAGCCGATTGACCATTCATATAAAATTTAAATTTATCCCACAAATTTCAGTTTTTTGAAGTCTCTATACCAAAGTATTATACAAAATAAAAAGTTTTTAGCGGAGTGTTGGTAATACATTCCCTAATATATTAATATGCACTATAATTGAGTTAGCTATGAGGGCTTAAGTAGTTTATGCTCGTAAATTCAACTTTCATTATCGCCATTATATAACCATTTTTTTTTAAATGTATGCAACATTGAATAGGATAATAAATTTAGCATTTAATATAAGTATGCATTGACAGTGTAAAAAGTTTTACACTGTCATCCAATATAATGTGCCACCAAATCATTTATTGAATTTAATAACACATGAGTCATACTCATTCATTGATGTGGCAGCACATCATTGGATGACAATGTAAAACTGTTAGTAATTAAACTCATAAATTTAAAGTGAAATTTTTTATTGAAAATTATAATTATCACAACCTTTAATGTATTGGTAATATTAAATGTTATTTTTTTAAATAAAAAATTTCAATTTTGACTTATTATAGGGGTAATTTAATAGAGTTTAATATTAAATAGGGTAAATTTTGTAATTAGAGGGGATTTTTAAAAATTAATGTATTAAAAATGTGTTTTTTTAATATGCATGTTTAACTCAAAGAAAGTTTTATAAATAGGACCGGAGGAAATATTTATTATATAATACTACCTCCTGTCCAATTTATAAGAAACAAAAAAGTGTTTTCCCTTGGTTCTAAATATAAGAAACATGATATTGTTTTAAATTATTTTAATTATTAAGTTTTTGTTATACCCTTAATTTATTGTCTGTTATTCACCTATTTCCTATGATAGTGGATGTACTACGCTATTTTCATTAACCAATTATTGGAGCATGAATTACTACTTTAATTGATGACTTTAATTAGAAGTAATTTTATCACTATTTTAATTTTTAATATTAAGGATGTTTCTGAAATAAAATTTAAAATTATGACATTATTAATTATAATTAACAGATTTTAAAGCATTTCTTTGGTCATTTGTTTCTTATAAATAGGACCGAAGGTAATATTATATAACCTATCAAATATTTTTATTATCTTTTATATATTAAATTCAAGTCCTAATTTTTTAATCTCTTAAAATTATATTATATTCTCTTTCTCACAAAACTATATATCTTTTTATATTGTGATAATATGCTAACTTTTCATATTATATTAAAAAATAGTATTATTAACTTTTAAAATAGTTATTTAATAAAAATATATTATTAATTTTCTTAAGTTTTTTAATCAATATATAAATTCTGTAATCAACTAATAGTAAATAAAATAAGATGTTTAGTAATTATTTCTAATTTTTTTTAAAAATATAAAATTTAAAAAATTATATTTTTATGTTTTTAATTTTTTAATTTAACTTTTTTTATTTTATAAAAATACTCCTTAAATACAAGAGACAGGTGCTATTATTTGTGATCAGAATAGTAATTTACCGACATGTGTAATAAATATCTATATGTAGGGACAGACACTATGTGAGTACTTTGCGATGTGGCTTGGAAATATCTCATTAGTCTTTGCAATAATGGGTCGAAGTTTCAAACTTTCAATATAATGTTTTGTCTCTTCTTCTTCGACTCTCCCCTACCTTTTTTTGGCTTTTTGTTTGTTCTCATGGGTTTAATTTCCACTTTTGTCTTTTTGCTTTGCACTGTAGTTGTCGATTCAAGAAAAAAAATCCATACAGTTTCTATGACAGATCAGATCTCGACCTTGGTTTGGATTATGAACTTCTCTAGTTATTAATCTCACAACAAGTCCCAAGTTTATTATTATTCAGATATTTACAGTTGAAGGGAAGATAGTGATCACCCTGAAACATTTGTACATATATGATATGCTATAATTGCCTTGAATTATCATTCTTAGCAAGGACTAGTAAGTAGTAACTTATTCAGATATTCAGATGAGATTAGTGAACATGAATGGTAGACAGTGAAGCTATTTGCAAACAGAGGATAATTTATTTTTCTGTGAACTTTATTCAAATCAGAGTATAGACCAAATTAGACATACAATACAATGTTACCATTACATTTTCCCCCTAATCTATTTCATTGGGAAGACGATAAGTAGGAATTGCAACTAAATGCTTGGCCCTAGGCATTGTAAGGCCAAACTCCTCAGTCATGTCCAAATCTGTTGGTTTCATGTCATTTGGTAGCTTCCAATCAAAGCAATGGACAAGCTGGGCTACCACTAAACGAACCACAGTTAGACCCAATTGCAATCCAGGACAACCCCTTCTGCCAGAACCAAATGGTATCAGCTCAAAGTCACGCCCTCTCACATCTATGTTGCTTCCCTCAAATCTCTCAGGCCAGAACTTCTCTGCCTCAGTCCAAGAACTTGGGTCTCTCATTATTGCCCATGCATTTACTATCACCCTTGAGTTTTTTGGTATGAAATATTCTCCAACCATGCAATCTTCCACAGATTGGTGTGGTATTAGTAATGGTCCCACTGGATGGATCCTAAAGCTTTCCTTGATAACCATATCCAAATACTCCAACTTGTCCAAGTCAGACTCCTCCACCTTCCTCTTCATACCCACCACAGTTTCCAACTCCATTTGGACTTTCTTCATCACCTTTGGATGCTTGAGGAGCTCTGAAATTGCCCACTCAATTGCTGTAGCAGAAGTATCCATTGAACCCGCCAGCATATCCTGTGCAAAAAGAAAAAATGAAAACAATCTGTCAAAAGAACAGTTAAAAGAGGGAACTTTGAGAGCTAGTTGTAAAAATCAGTTTGAACAGGTAAAAGCTTAACAATCAATTTTGTTATTCCTTTTACCAGCAATATGGCTTTGATATTGGGCCTTTCAATCCTGTATTCAGATTCTTCAGTACCAACAAAGCCTAACATGATATCCACAAAATCCTTGATCTTATCTTCTTTATTGTCTGATTGCATATGTATATGTTCATCAATAATTTTCTCAAAGAAGTCATCAAAGATTTTGTGCACTATCTTCATGCGCTTAGTTAGCCCTTGAAGGTCAAGTGCACCAATGTAAGGAATGTAATCACCAATGTTAGGTGTTGCTGCTAAATGCATTCCCTCTTGCATCACACTTTTGAACCCCTTCTCATCCAAGTCTTGGTCCATATACTTCTTCCCCAAAACCATTCTACAACTCATGTCTGCAGTGAGTGTTGAAATTTTGGCACTAACATCAACATCAGCTCCATCATTGGCTGCCTCTCTTAGAAGCTTGATCAATAGGTGAACCTCCTCTTCCCTGATGGGTTTGAAGGAGTTAACTTTGGTTTGGCTTAGCAATTCCAAGGTGCACATCTTACGCATGTTGCGCCAATAAGAACCATATGCAGCAAAGCTCAAGTTCCTCTGCTCCCAAGCGATGTATTTTGCAGACTCATGAGGTGGTCTACTTGCAAAGATAAGGTCATGGGTCTTGAGGAACAGTTGAGCAGCTTGTGGTGAAGAAACAACTATGGTTGGCACAAATCCTAAGCGCAAGAACATGATAGGTCCATGTTTTTGAGATAGTTGGTGCAGATCACGATGAGGATTTGTACCCAACTTATGAAGGCTCCCCAAAATTGGCAATCCTCTTGGACCTGGAGGTAATTTCTTTGCGTTGTTGCTGCTTCTCCATAGCCACAGAGAAGTAAGACATACAAAATAAAATGCTATCCAAATCATATCCAAGCTATTTGCTGGAGTTCGAATTGCTATTGCAAAGTGTTTGTGTCTGCTGCCCAAAGCTATTGGGCTTATATTGAACCAAAATATGGCTCATAAATTAATAATCTCTCCAAAATATTAATTTTTTGGGTCTCTACTTTCGAGGTCTAAATTAATAATTTTGATAAATTGGTAAGATAATAATTTTCTGGAAGGCCCTTATACAAATTTATGATCCCTTTAATATTATAAATTAATAATTCTATAAAATTACAAATATAACTAGGATAACTTAGTAAAATATGATTCTATTGTCGTTTGCTTCTTCTTAAAATTAAAATCTAGTTGTTTTGATTTAAATTGACTAATTAGAAATGTTTGATGTTGTTTACATAATGGTTGATTTCCTTACCATACATGAACTTGCATTAAGTTTTAACTAATACTAAGTATCAGTACAATGAACTTTATTTTTTAGGGGAATGTATTATATATTTAATTTAATTAGTCACATTATACATAAAAATCATTTAATTAGTCAATACAATGTATTATATATGTTTTATTCATGAAGAATAATGTAGGTTAGTTGAATAAAAAAAGATCTCTTTAAATTAATAAATTATTAATTTATCGATTAATTAATATCTCTTTAAATTAATAAAATGACGTAGTTCCGACATTATTAATTTACAGAGGTTTTACTGTATATTGATTATACTAGCATAGTACTATAGTACCCATGTGAGGCACGTGTGGGATTGAGTTGTCGTTGAATTCGTATATTATTAAAATTTTATAATAAAATTAACTTATCATATAAATATATATATCAAGTAAGATAATGTGAAGAACGTATTGTTATCATATTTATAGAAAATAGGAACCAATGTATCATTAATATAATTATAAATTTAAAATATATTGAGATTTGAGAGATTACACAACTCAATCACTTTAAACATATATAAAGTGTATGTAAAAAACACTCGTTGGGAGAGCTAACCCCTCCCCGCCATGATGTCGATGTCAGGATGTGGAAGATACCTGTGGTTCATAAAAAATCACTTCACTGAAGTGAAAATGAAAAAATTAAAATAAAAACGGAAGTGAGAAAACATAATACGTGTACTGGTGGAATAATTTTAATATAAAATAGACAAAATGTGTGTTTGATTTAGCGTTGAAATATGGTAAACTCATATTTTCAAGGCTAGAAATAGTTGCATTGAGAAGTTTAAACTTGAGTTTGGTGAATTTCATCGCTAAATCAAACACATAGAAAAAAAAACGAAATGAAAATGTGGAAACATAATAGAAGGGAGAGAATGAAAATGTGAGAGCGACACTGAAGACATGTGTCTTGGTCGAACAGTTTTCTTATAGCTAGTATAATAGATATATAGATTCATCGTACATATAATTATAAATTTAAATTATATTGAGATTGGAGATCTCACAACCCAATCACTTTAAATTCATATAAAATATATAAAAAAGTCCTTGTTTGAAAAATTAACCCAACCATAATGTAACTGTCCACAACAAAAACAAAATTATCTCTCATGAAAAATATTTGTGGCTCATAAAAAAAATCACTTTAAAGGTTAAACTTTTAATTTAAAAATTGGATTAATTTTTTAACTTACTCTAATCAATATATAATAAATCAAAATACAAAATAATAATTTAATTCAAGTAGATGAATAAAAACAGTGTGAGTAGATTGCTAGAAAGATAAAGGGTATATATTTTTTCTACTTTTACCTTTAATAAGAGAAATAATAAATGAAAATATTAATGAATAAAGTAAAAAGATAAATGATGTATTGAAAGAATATTTTAAATTTAATATAAATTAACATATTTATTGTATTTTTTAATCAGTGTTTTTATATTGTACAATAAAAAAATAAGAAATAATAAGAAAAAGTAATTTAAAAGAATAATAAAAAAATGAAATTATGATATTAAAAAAACAAAAAAAGAAACTAAATGAATACATGGAAACATAAAAGAGAGAGAGAGAAAAGGGGAGAGTTAGAGGCGTGTTTTGGCCACACAATTTTCTTACGGTATAATAATAGATATAGATACATCATAAATATAATTATAAATTTAAATTATATTGAGATTGAAGATTCCACAACTCAACCACTTTAAAGTCATATAAAGTGTGTGGAAAATGACATTGTTAAGAGAGTTAGTCCAACCATAGTGTAAGTGTTCACGGCAACAACAGAACCACCTTTTCGTTAAAGATATTTGTGGTTCAAAAAATAATCACTTTAAACCTTTAATTGAAAAATTGTTTTAACTTATTCTATATATTTTATGTTAGAAATTTTGTTTTTATTTTTTATTAATTTAAATTTTATGCTGTATTAATTTGGTTATAAGACATTTATCATATTAATGAAAAAATAATCAAACTTCACTTAACATGTCATATTATTAATTATTAGTTGTATATAAAGAATTCTTACGTATATAAATTATTTGAAATAATTTATTAGTGATATTTTTTGTTATGTAATTTTCACCAATTATTTATTATATTTGATAATAAATATTATCATTGCATGATGCAAGGTTTTATGGCATCTCAATTATCTTGAGAGATTGGTCTAGCGGAGTAAGATTGGTCTCATATCTAATACGTTGAAAGTCTAACCCGTCTCTCTGCGGGGAGATAAATATAATAATGTGTTTAGTAAAACTAGCTGAAAAAAAGTATCAAAAAAAAATTAACTGAAAAATTAGCTAAAAGCTGAAAATGTAGCTGAAAGGTTAAAGTTGACTGAAAGCTGAAAAACTAGTTGATTTGATTGAATGTGTTTGGTAAAACTAACTGAAAATGGTAAAATGACATATAAGGACATCATTAATTATTAAATAATGATAAGTGGGGATGTTTGAGGAATAAACTTGTAATTAATTTTCAGCTAGTAGCTGAAAATTGGAGTTTTTTTTTAAAAAAGCTATCTCAAGTACTTTTTCAAGAAAAGCTAGTAGCTATCCAAAAAAACTACCTTAATTACCAAACACAACTGAAATGATTTCAGCTACTAATCTCAGCTTTCAGGTAGATGAAATGGCTTACCAACATACTCTAAGTCTTCTATAAATTCTCTTTGAGCTTGACAACTTTCATGCCTTGAATTGAGACTTCATTCCCTTACTCTAAAATTTATAAAATATTAGTATTTTTGTTATATAATTAGCTATTGTATTTAAATTTTATTTATAAAAATATTAATTTATAGGGTATATTTTTGGTCCGTAAAAATATAATAAAATTTGTTTTTAATCCCTCTTTTATTTTTTCTTTAATTTGGTTCTCTATTTTTTCGAACCACATATTTTTAGTTCTCGTTATTAATTATAATATGTTAAGTTACATTTGAAATTCTCTTGTGGCTTTTCTCAAATAAAATTTTATATGAATTTGAGATTTTTCTCTATAAAAGTTATGTGCAATATCTAAAAATTGACTATTTTTTTACGTAAAAATGTTGTTGATAAATTTCTATACTTTGCTTGTAAAATTTGGAATCAACAAAAAAATTTCTACAAATTTTGAGATTTGAAAAAAAAATTAAAAGAAGAAAACGAAGAAAAATTCATAAAAAGTCTATAAAAAACATGGTTACATCATCACTAGCAAAATATAACTAATGATGAGGACTAAAAAACATGTGATTTTAGAAAATAGAGAACTAAAATCGAAGAAAAATAAATGAGAGACGAAAATCAAATTTAATTTTATTTAATGAGAACGAAAACATATTTAACCCTTATTTATATAAATATAATTAATTAATTTAATATATATTTATTTATAATCCTTTTGGACTTGAATATAAGAAAAAAAGATCCACATATGGTGGACTAGAATATAAGCAAATCTTAACTAATTTCATCTTATTTAATGAAATTATCCCAAAATACTCTTTATTTAATTTAGAATTTATTTTCTAATAATTCTATTTAACGAACTATGTGTCAATAAAAAGATACTATTTTCACTTGAAATAAGTTTCAATGAAATTGAAGTGTTTGATGGAGGGTAATTTAGGCGGTGTAATTCATTTTTTAGATGATAACAAGAAAAGTAAATAATGTTATCTTTCTTAATTATTGTGAACTTAGAACGTTTTACTTATATTTAATTTAAATATGGAGGGTTCACAAATTAAAAAAAATAAAAAGAAGTCTCCATCTATATATGATCAACATTTCTTGTAGTCTATGGTGGCTATTAATTAATTGAACATATAGCTGGTATGTTAAGCGGTTGAATATTCATGAAATTATATTTTTTTTTTTGTGTGAACCAAAGGAATCTCAACCGATAGTTAGAGACTAATCCTTTTGAGGCGTAAAAAATCACCAAAATTAGGGGTGAGAATAGGTCAGGTTGCTCGTTAGGGGCCTACTACCCGGCCTACATCAGGTCCAGGTCAGACCAGGCTAATTTATCAAATAGATCAGGTCAAGGCTTTTTCAAAAGCCTATATAGCAAAACAGATCAGGCTTCAGGCCATAAAAAAGTCGTTTGAGTCTATAAGGTCAGTCTATTTAACTAAATATAAATAAAATACTAATATTTTTTATATTGCTATTATTATTATTATACATATTTTTTATTACTTTTCCTTATAATTATATACTTATTAGCTTGTATAAACATTTAAGTATGTTAAAAACTTGAGCCTATAAGTCTATTCATATATATGCTTATAATATATTCAAGTACCTTACTATAAAACATGCTTTTAAACAGACTTTCAGGCCATGTCAAGCTTTAAACAGGCCAGACTCAGACCATAAAATAAAGTCTATGTCAGGTAAACAGGCCAGACTCAGGCCTTGGAAAGCCTAGCACGGCTCAGGCCTTGGAAAGCCTAGCTCGGCTCGGCCTATTCCCACCCCTAACCGAAATGAGCTTTGCCTCTCCCAATAAAGTCTTATCCATACACACCGCCAGAGATCAAACCCCTATCAAGATGCTTAAAGGACCCCGCTATCTTTTCATGAAATTACATAAAGTCCCCGTCTTCCTTCCAAGTCCGGCCATTACATAGATGGACCCTCTCGTTAACCTCACATTATGGCCAATTTTAGGATAGACTCTCCATCTTTTGGTCACCATAGACACATCAAATTTTACCATAATTAAAAATTTAAAATCTCTATTTTTACAAAAAAATGAGTATTTTATTTTTTTACACCCAAAAGTCCTTTTTTTTTTTAATTAGTGGCGAACCGTGTGATGCACGGGGGCGGGAATATGAGAGAAATGATAGAGAGTGGAGTATTAGATTTAGCTAAGAATATATGGAAAATTAATAATAACAATTAATATCAATAGTAAAGTTCATTGTAAAGACGTAATAATAGAAAATTTACTTGAAGTATTGATAATTTAGTAAACATTTCTTTATAAAATTTGACATACAAAACAGTATTGGTCAAGAAATATGAAGTTTCCTCACTATATAAAAAATTATAAGTAGACATTGAAAGAAATTTCCTGAATGCCCTATAAAAAAATGTTGAAAAGTTATAAAGAAAATTAGTATATGATAGTCATTAAATGAATAAAAACATATATATATATATAAAGATTTGAATAATTATTATTATTATTATTATTATAATTATAAAAAATTAATAATTAATATTAATAATAATAACAAATAATAATAATTTCTAATTAAAAGATTTGAATAGTAATCTAATATAAATTTTGGAAGACTTCTTTATATACAACATTTGAAATTGTATCTGAAATATGTCAATCAAATTTTATCCTTAAAAATTAAAAATCCCTATTTTTACGAAAACGAAGTATTTTATTTTTTTACACCCAAAAGTCCTTTTTTTTAAATTTTTGTCCCTCTCTTCATGCTTCCAAATTTCATCTCTGGTAGAATAGGCTTCATCCATCCTCTGTTTTTGTTGTCATAATACCATTACCTACATACATTGATTAAGTTTAACTTCATTAGGTTATTAGTATTTGTTGAGAGAAGATGATAGGAAATGGTAGTGGTAGATGAATGATGTGGTTTAGATGACTGCATGAAACTGACACTGCACAATACTCTCGTAAAAAACACTATGTATTTTGTAATCTCTCTGTTTCTTTTTTCTTTTTTCTTTTTCAAAATGGCCAAGAGAAAGTAGCTAAACAAAAACCAAACAATACTGAGTGAATAGACACAAACTAATTACTGCCTTTGGGTGAGGAAGCAAGCGAGAACATACCTATGTATAAATAGAGAGTTTAAAGTGTGCTTTCCTATTAAAAAATCACTTCTCTTCCTTTATTTCACAAGAAAAAATTAAAGAAAAAATTGATGTCAAAGTTACATGCTTATGCAGTAGTTCATTCACCTTGTTTTGGTCAAGTTGGTTACAGGTGAGTTTAGGTGATGGTGAGAAAGATGAAGTTGAAGGTAACATATTTAAAAAAAAAAAACTAAGTTGACCGAGACTTATCTAATAAGATTTGTAGTCTTGATCTTGTATCAAATTTGCTTCATGCTCCATCTTTTATCAAATTTGTTAAATAGGACAAACAAATTTAAAAAAATTACAGATAGATAGGAAGAATTAAATAGGACAAATATTTTTAAGCTTAAACCTGATTTTATATAAAATAATTGGTGAAGATCCGCCATTGATTATAAACCTTTCTAAATCTAATTATTAATTTAAAACAAGTCCCAACCTTATTATTATTACTTAACACAATTCATAAAGTTGTAATAATACAAATAAAACTAAACCAAAAAGTAATGATAGTGCGGCTAACATTTATCTCCAAGTGAGGAAAACTCCAAACACAGTTTTGTTCAAGTGAGTTCGAAATCTTCTATATTTATAGTTGAAGATAGAGATCACCCTAAAACATATATGATATTTCTAAACGGCTCAATTCTCATTCTAAGTAATTAAGGACTAGTTTCAGATAATTAAGATTAGTGAATATGAATGGGAGTGAAGCTAATTGTAAAGAAAGATTACAAAGAGAGATATTTTATTTTTTCTGTAATCCTTATTGAAATCAGAGTATAACTATAAACCAAATCAAACATAAAATACAATTTACCATTACATTTTCCCCCTAATCCATTTCATTATGAAGACGATAAGTAGGAATTGCAACTAAATGCTTGGCCATAGGCATTGTAAGGCCAAACTCCTCAGTCATGTCCAAATCTGTTGGTTTCATGTCATTGGGTAGCTTCCAATCAAAGCAATGGACAAGCTGGGCTACCACTAAACGAACCACAGTTAGACCCAATTGCAATCCAGGACAGCCCCTTCTGCCAGAACCAAATGGTATCAGCTCAAAGTCACGCCCTCTCACATCTATGTTGCTTCCCTCAAATCTCTCAGGCCAGAACTTCTCTGGCTCAGTCCAAGCACTTGGGTCTCTCATTATAGCCCATGCATTTACAATCACCCTTGAGTTTTTGGTATGAAAAATTCTCCAACCATGCAATCTTCCACAGATTGGTGTGGTATTAGTAATGGTGCCACTGGATGAATCCTTAAGCTTTCCTTTATAACCATATCTAAATACTCCAAGTTGTCCAAGTCAGACTCCTCCACTTTCCTCTTCATACCCACCACAGTTTCCAACTCCATTTGGACTTTCTTCATCACTTGTGGATGCTTGAGTAGCTCTGAAATTGTCCCACTCAATTGCTGTAGCAGAAGTATCCATTGAACCCGCCAGCATATCCTGTGCAGAAAAATTTGTTAAAAAGAACAATTAAAAATGGGAACTTTGAGTGCTAGTTGTAAAAATCAGTTGGATATATTAGTTGTAAAAAGCTCAACAATCAACTTTGTTATTCCTTTTACCAGCAATATGGCTTTGATATTAGGCCGTTCAATCCTGTACTCAGATTCTTCAGTACCAACAAATCCCAACATGACATCCACAAAATCCTTGATCTTATCTTCTTTGTTCTCTGATTGCATATGCTCATCAATAATTTTCTCAAAGAAGTCATCAAAGATTTTGTGCACTACCTTCATGCGCTTAGTTAGCCCTTGAAGGTCAAGTGCACCAATGTAAGGAATGTAATCACCAATGTTAGGTGTTGCTGCTAAATGCATTCCCTCTTGCATCACACTTTTGAACCCCTTCTCATCCAAGTCTTGGTCCATATACTTCTTCCCCAAAAACCATTCTACAACTCATGTCTGCTGTGAGTGTTGAAATTTTGGCGCTGAGATCAACACAAACTCCATCATTGGCTGCCTCTCTTAGAAGCTTGACAAACAAGTCAAGCTCTTCTTCCCTGATGGGTTTGAAGGAGTTAATTTTGGTTTGGCTTAGCAATTCCAAAGTGCACATCTTTCGCATGTTGCGCCAATAAGAACCATATTTCCAAAGCTCAAGTTCCTCTGCTCCCAAGATATGTACTTTGCAGCCTCATGAGGTGGTCTACTTGCAAAGACAAGGTCATGGGTCTTGAGGAACAGTTCAGCAGCTTGTGGTGAAGAAACAACTATGGTTGGCACAAAGCCTAAGCGCAAGTACATAATAGGTCCAAATTTTTGAGATAGTTTATGCAGATCACGGTGAGGATTTGCACCCAATTTGTAAAGGCTTCCCAAAATTGGCAATCCTTTTGGACCTGGAGGCAGTCTCTTTGCATTCTTGCTGGTTCTCCATAGCCACAGAGAAGTAAGAGAAACTACAAAAATTGCTATCCAAATCATCCAAACCATTTGAGAGAGTTCAAATTGCTATTGCAAAGTGTTTTATGTCTTGTGTTTATACTGAAGAACTGAATCAAAAGAGGGGGTTATATAATCTAAACAAGACACTTGCTAAATACTTAGAAAGTGCTATAGTATTATATATAGTTTCTTATTAAACATTCTTTTAATTCTGTAAATTGTTACCAGAATAATCCTTGACAGGGAGTAATAAATATCCACGTGAAGAGTTCAAGAAATGGCGTTGAAACAGAGGAAAGATAAGTATTTTGAATAGCCATTCCTATTAC
Organism: Sesbania bispinosa; assembly: GCA_026901365.1. Lineage (NCBI taxonomy): Eukaryota > Viridiplantae > Streptophyta > Magnoliopsida > Fabales > Fabaceae > Sesbania > Sesbania bispinosa. The sequence goes on from QLOH01000344.1 coordinate 514,750, forward strand.
GTGCCAAAGTTTTAGTTGAGTTCAATGACTCAGCCTGCACACTTTGATGATGTTTGTCTCTTTTCCACCGTATCTCTTCTCCTCTCTCCTACCATCTTATTCTCTTGTTTATTTATAATTTTAGCTTTTCAAATTCGCACTATAATTGTTGATTTAAGAAACAGATCCATGCGGAATTTACAATGATCAAAAGTTCTATTTGACTTGAGAATACTTTATATGAGATAGTGACATGTAAATTCATGTGTTTTTGTGCAGAAATTGTTGTCAAGTTGAACACTTCTGTATCATTATTAGTATTGTAACCTACACGGTTAGACCACTTAATTACAGGTTATCTTCAATTCTAATATGGTGTTTTGTTTGATTTGAATTGGCAGAGCACATTAAATTAAAGAAACATTCACTTCATTATGTCATCTAATGGTGAGATTGATGGATTGTCTTGTTCTCTCCACTTCAATTATGAAGGGAAAATTTTCTTTTAAGACATATAAGAAAGATTTTCCAATTAACTTCATAGATGTATGTAGCAGGAAGACTAATTCTTTATTACGTCATACAGAGAGAAGACCAAGCACAAGTATGTTTTCAACCAAGAATTTTTGGTATAATGGTCTACAAGTTTGTCACGTAGCCCCTTCTACTGAATTTTTCTGTGTTTTATTATGTGTCCACATTATCCTGATATACTATTTGGATTTGAACTTCCCTTAAGTTTGATTGGTTGTCATATAGGTATTTTACAATTTTTTTTTAACGGGTAGACAATTCTGCTCGAGCTAGAATATCAAATATCATGATGGAACTAGTTTTTTAGTACAGTTTTTTTTTCATTTACAATTCTCCTGGAAGATTTTTTTTTTTTCATTTATAATACTCGAACCCGAAATCTTATTTAAGAAGAATTAAGCATATACTACTTAAACTAAACATTGCTGTTATATAAGTTGAATTAGTTTGTTTGTTTGTGACAATAGTGTGTTTTTTTCTTGACAAGTATTATTTTTGTCTTTCTTTAATGACTGTATCTAAGCACTAAAAGTTCGTGTGTTAACACAATTATGAAAGATCCTAGTCGTAAAATTGTTTTGTTCTTGCATCCTCCAAAATATTTATAAGAAATATATGAATAAATTATAAAGATCAAAGAAATGTTTTGAAATCAATTAATTGTAATTAATATTTATAATTTAAAATTTTATTTCATAAATATTCTTAATATTAATAATTAAAATAGTGAAAAAATTAATTATAATTAAAGTTATTATTAAAGTGGTAACTTATGCTTTAATAGTTGATACTTAAAAATAGCGTAATATATTCACTATCATGAAAAATAGATGAATAGTAGATAATAAATTAAGAGTATAAAATAACTTTATAATTAATACAATTTAAAATAATACTATGTTTCTTATATTTAGGACCAAGTTAAAATACCTTTTTGTCTCTTATAATAAGACCGGAGATAGTATATAACAAGATTAAAATTATAAATATAATTGCATAAATGTATATCATTAGATCATACCTGCAATTTCCAACACATTGAAAATCATTTTCGACCAACAAAGTTGGGTACAGTAAATACACAATTAGTAAACAATTGGGTCTTTTAAGGACATTGAAAAAACTTTATTGAGAGATACAAAACTCACTTCGGAATCTGCTGCACCTAAAAAAAGATTAGTATTTAGCTATGAGTTGAAGATACCTTTAATTAAAAAGATAAAAGAAAGATCATTCTCGAAGAGCATCTGGTGTCCAACCATTCCAAATCGTATATGAGATTCTGAGGTAGCAACGCAACTTGCAAGTAGCAACCATAATCCATTTCATCGATCTTCCCGCTCCAGCTAAACTCAAGCCCCACAAAGTACAACCAACCACAACAATTCTCATCATGTTTTTGTCTTCTGCTTTACATGCATACAAACACAACACAATTGATAGACAGGGAAGGGAGGTATAGGATCATAAAAAAAGGTGGTCCATTTTTACCATATAACAGTATAAATTTAATATTTAAAAATTATTAATGATATTATAAAGTTAAATTTACCTTCCATTCTATAATAGTTACCCATGATTTTTTTTTTGGTCAAAGAAATTACAAAGCCACAAACAGAGGCAACAACCTCAAAGAAAGCCAACGAATGGCAAGGGCCCAAACAATGAAAAATTATTAGATGGTCGCAGACCACCACCTTATTTATGGTCCTGACCAATTAATATTTGATACATAAGTAAAATTGGTTGAAATTAAAAATAAATTTAAAGTCGGAACATGAATTTTGTTTATGTGTCAAATGTTAATTGGTCGGGACGACAGATGACGTGGTGGTCCGAGACCATCTAATAATTTCTCCCAAACAACATCATAAAAGAACCGACTAAACAGTACACACCAAAGAAAAACAGACTCCACAGGTAAGCTCGTTTCCAAATTCCAAGTACAAACAAAATCTCAACCAATCTAACTCCAAGGAACCCTAGATCACGGAAGCCACGCCAAAGCACAGAGACTACGCAGGCGCAGCAGACATGCAAGAACTCGGGGTTATCATTGTTGTAATTTTTGTTGGCCCAATCACTATTGTAGCATAAGAGCAACGGGGGTGGACTCGAGCCTGTACAGTTATAACTCTTTGGGCTACCCAAAGGTCCAAATTAGATAAAAAAAAAAACTGGCCCAGTTAATCTCAGCCCAGTTATAACACAACACAGTGTCTCTCTCAATGCGTTAATTCCTTCCATCAATGCTATCTCCACCGTGTTTCTGTTATGTTCCGGTTGCCATGTCTAGTTTCTCTGCTTCATATTCGTTTGCAAGTTGCGGTAGTAACCATCATCCACACGTGCCTCCACTGACCCGAATTTCGTGTGCTTCAATTCCGACCCGAATTCCGAAGAGGAAGAAAGCCCCTGAAACATCGGAAACCCAAGAGCTGGTTCGGTTTGCTCGCGCGGAAGATTAGTGACAAAGAGCCTTTGGCGAAGACGCTGAACAAGTATGTGAGCCTTGTCAGGACCGAGCATTGCTTTTTGCTCTTTGAAGAACTTGGAAAGAATGATAACTGGCTTCAATGCCTTGAGGGTCTCTAATCTTTCCCTTCTCTATGCTCTATAATAACTCCACCTTCACAATTGTTAACAGTACCTATGAATTATGAAAAATGTTTGTGTGCTCAGAGAATATTTTGGTTTAATTGCACTTTTGTTACATCTTGTAAGATATTACAGCATTTTTTATTCATGTAACCCTATCTCACCTAGTGAGGAAAAAACTACTTCTATTCTTGTTGTTGCATTTTTTGTTATATTTACTAATATTCATGACTGAGGCAACCTTTCTCCCTTTATATTTTATTGAAAGGAAATCATATCATGTTAGAACATAGACATAGTAGTATGCATTGAATTAAGGAAGCATAAAGGATAATGTCAATGGCTGACTCTATGTCGTCACTTATTATGAGTAATGATGGTATATTTGGCATTTAGGTTTTCAGATGGATGCAGAGACAACGATGGTATATTGCTGATAATGGGGTTTACTCAAAACTCATATCAGTTATGGGAAGGAAAGGACAAACCAGAATGGCTATGTGGCTTTTCTCCGAGATGCGTAATACTGGCTGTCGCCCTGATACTTCTGTGTATAATGCACTCATCTCTGCACACCTTCATTCACGGGACAAAACAAAGGCTTTGGCCAAAGCTGTTGGGTACTTTGAGAAGATGAAAGCATCCGAGCGGTGTAAGCCTAACATTGTTACATACAATATTCTTTTAAGAGCTTTTGCTCAAGCTCGGAATGTGGAACAAGTGAACTCTTTGTTTAAAGATCTTGATGAGAGCATTGTTTCACCGGATATTTACACCTTTAATGGTGTGATGGATGCATATGGAAAAATGGGATGATCCGCGAAATGGAATCTGTGCTTGCTCGAATGAAGAGCAATCAGTGTAAGCCTGACTTGATTACCTTCAATTTGCTGATTGATTCTTATGGGAAGAAGCAGCAATTTGATAAGATGGAGCAAGTGTTTAGAAGTCTATTGCGCTCCAAGGAGAAACCGACACTGCCTGCATTTAATTCTATGATTTTGAACTATGGGAAGGCACGGCTTAAGGATAAAGCAGAAAATGTTTTCAAAAAGATGACTGACATGGGTTACACACCCAGTTTTGTTACACATGAAAGCCTCATCTCTATGTATGGCTACTGTGATTGTGTCTCTAAGGCCATAGGATTGTTTGATGGGCTGGTTGCTTCTAAAGCTCAGATCAAAGTTTCAACACTAAATGCTATGCTTGAAGTTTACTGCATGAATGGTTTACCACAGGAAGCAGATTCACTGTTTGAGAGAGCAAGTAGTATAAAAATATTTCCAGATGCATCAACATATAAACTTCTTTATAAGGCATACACTAAAGCCAACTCAAAGGAACTTCTAGGTAAACTGCTGAAGCATATGGATAGAGATGGTATCATTCCAAATAAGAGGTTCTTCTTGGATGCTTTGGGTGCTATTGGATCTTTACCAGCAAATTCAGAATCTGCTAATGCTGCAACTGATTCAAACAACCGATGAGATTCTTCCAAGGTTAAGCTAGAAACTTAGCTAGCAATTCACATCAAGAATTTATTGGCTCATCCATGGCCGGTGTACAAGCAGCTCAGTTCACTGGTGAGGTGGTATGTCATATCACTTTGTCACCACTTCTTCGTCAATCTATTTTACATTGTGCTAAATCTTCTGATGAACAGATTTTCACTTGATCTTCATATGACATCACTTTTTTTTTTTAACTTTTCATAAATAATATGATAATGTCATTTCCTTGAAATTAAATGATTCATCTTAGAAGATGCAGCTGTGTTGTAAGTGTACTAACCTTCCAACTCAGAGGCCTGCTGTTAACTTTCACCCGATAAGCACTGAAAAATTATGCATAGTTCTGGTGCTGAAAGCTAATATTCTTTGGACAAAAGAAACAAGAATAAGAGGATGATGTTTGCTTATTTTTTCATAGTGGTCTATAATATTTCATTACAAATCTATCACCATGTTTTTTTGGTAAATTATAAGATATATATTATCAACTAGTTGTTGTCTGAAATGACAAATGCTTTTTACTGGTGATAGTGCAGCACAAGATGACAATGGCAGCCAAAACTATGCATCTTTTACTATACATTTTAAATTTAAATTTATAACTTTATGCAAATTTCTTTTCTGTCTATTATATTTGAAAGAATTTGTTCAGGATGTTTAATCCACTGACTTTCTGGTTCAGTGACATGTTGAAAAGTACTTGTGAATGACTAGCAGGGGTCTTTTAGTCAATGTAGAGATCACAGGCTCCCCAAATGTCTGCAAACTACATATATTCTATTGTTTAAATGGTTGGCCACGACAATTTTTTCTTGGCCTCTTAAACACCACGCTGCCACACATATCCATGGAATAGCATACCAATAACTCAATTGAAGGTCGATTGAAATATTTATCCCTTGTTCTGTTTTCTGGTTATAAATAACTGTTGACTAATTTGTATTTGATGTTGATAAGTTTAATACTATTTTGGCAAATTGGTTACACTTTATTTTCCTTTATATCCTGGGTATAATTTGTCTGGCTTTGCCCGACATTACTGGGTTCATTTTTGTTCATAGGTAGTACAAGTTATTTCCTTTACAAGGTCTTCATGGTCAATGAAGATGAAGAATGCATCACACCTGACAGCTGCCAAAGCTAATTTGTCGATAACCAAACCGAAAGAGAAGGCTGCTGCTTGAGAGCATTGAGTAAATCTATGACCAACCAATGGAGATTCTAACAATGATGTTATTGATAATTCACGTACAAGGATCATACTGATGCAATTTGAAATCAAGGCTGGAAGGCTGACTTGTAGTGTTGTCCTGGACAGTAGTGAAAACAATGGATTAATGAAAAAATTTGTTGAAAATTTTTATTGTGCTAACGCTTAAGAATATTGGTATAATTGGATTTCTTCAATGTGCAAGTATTAAAACACAGTCACGGCATTTTTTTGATACATTAGCTTTTTTTTTTTTATACATTCAGTCACGGCATTTGGTTAATACTAGTAAACGCCTATTTGTTTAAGTTCAAAATTTGATTTAATGATATATTTTTAAAATTGATTTCAAAAGTTATATTTGTAATTTTTTATAAAAGTACAAAACAAGCTTTTATTAAAAAAATGCTTTTATAATTATTACAAATGCTTTTTTTTTAAACTTTTCTTTTAATTAAAAATTATTAATGCATTTTTTTAAAATATTTTTTACTAAAAAGTTTTTTAAACATACGACCAAGGCATAAATCTTTTCACTTTCTGGATGTTGTTCGCTGCTTCTCAAGCTCTGGGTCTTGGGAATTCTCTGTTGAATATCAAATTCCCCAGTCATGCAACTCAAAATGCTTTCAGATATTGGTGTTTTCTGACTCAAGGTAATGCAATAAAAAAATTAAGTACTATGATAAAAACCGTGGTAAAATTTGTCAGTACTTTGTTTGGTAATTTTGAGAGAAATAATAAAAAAATTAGGTACTATGATAACCGTTGGTAAAATTTGTCAGTACTTTGTTTGGTAATTTTGAGAGAAATAGGAAAGAGAGAAATGAGGTGAAAAAAATAGAGTTGTTGGTCGGCCCGCCCTCGCCTGCCCTCGGCTGGCGCGCCTCGTCTTTTTCTTTGGTGGCGCGCCCTCCCCCGCCGACCCTTTGCTTCTCCTCTCTCGCCGCCCCCCTCCCCCCCTCCCTCTCTTTTCCCCTCCGATCCTCTCTCTCACCCTCTTTTCCTTCTCCCTCTTTTGTTTTCTTTTCCTCCCTCGGGCCTCGCGCCCCCTTGGCGCCCTCCGTCGCCTCGCGGTTCTTTGGTCTTCGCGCCCTCTGCCGCGCTCCCCGCCCTTCCTTCTGCTCGTCTTTTGGTTTTCGGCCCTGCGAGGGAGCGATGTGTACCAGATGAAAAGACTAAACTCCATTGAAATAAAATAATTGGGGAAAACAACAGCTGATTGTAAAAATCGGGGTAAAATAGACTTTTCATACATCACCACCCCCTTCTCCCCCCGGTTTCTCAACAAAACTGGAGAGATTGTTTTTTTTGGTGGACCTCACCTCTGCAGTCCCACTCAAACTCTCTCTCCCCAACACTTCCAAACAAGATGGTACTGCAATCTCTCCCTATCTCAGTCTCTTCTACTCTCTTCAGAAATCTATACAAACAAACAATGCGTATGAGGTACAAATATACTCTCTCTCACCTCTTGTCCTTTCTCTTCCCAATTTCTTCACAAATTTGTGAAGAAATTTGAAAGCATGGCCCCACCTTATGTCATTTTTTCTCTTCACAACTTTCTCCTCTACCAAACTTAAAAACTATTTCTCCTCCCCCTATTTCTCTTCCATCCCCCTAATTTCTTCTACACCAAAGTATAAGTTCGGAGAGAGCGCCTATAGGGGGAAATTTGGTGGAACTCCGACAACTCAATAGCCATAAAAAACAGAACACTAGATTAGTCAGACAACTCATTTAGCTGTCTTCCAACAGCCTCCTATGCACAAATCTGTAGGAGCAGGATGAACCACATTGAGCCCTCCTTGTTTAACATATTCTTGAACCACAGTGAGCCACTTGAAGATTTAGCAGCATTCAACCCTCTTCTGACTCTGCGCATCATAATGGATATCAGAAGTAGAGAAATTTGAAGTATGTTTTCTTGAGTGGAAGAACAAATGAATAAGCATGTGCAAACTATACATAAGGGAAGCACCGAGGCAAGGCAAGCACTATAGACTCATTGAGTTTAGGAAAGTTAGCAAATGTTAGACAAAAGGGCTCGCACCTCTCTATCTCTGTTGCAATATGGGGGCAACAATAACATGAACAGAGATGCTATATAAATAGTTTTACTAAAACAATTTTCATACCTTGTATTGTTTCCATGTTATTGTCCTTATAGACACCAAGGGGTGATCCATGAACAGAGAGAAGCATTTCGCCAGGTTTGGGCTGTCTAAGGGTTTTGGGAGTCATCCCAACAGACAACACTGACCACTCACCAGTTCTAAAGACTACTGTTTTTTTAGGTTTTTGATTAGTTGGATTAGTTCTCACCAGTTCTAAAGACTACTGTTTTTTTCGGAGTTGAATGAACCAGTCATCAGGCCAACTCCCAGTCAAACCAGCCAGTTCGGTTCGATTTTCAAAACTATGGTATTCTACATAAATCATAATTTTGAATTCCATAGATTTATTTATATTTTTAATCATTATTTTTTAATAATAATATTTTTGGAAAACTTATGAAAGTAATTAAATTTTAATATCTTAAGTATGTATGAAGTCATAAAGATATATCAAATGTAATTACAATAAAAATATGATTAATATTTTAATAATTAAAATTTTAATATTTTAAATGTGAAAAATATTTAAGGAGTAATTTTTTAAAAGTGATATAAACGAATTCTTACACCAAAATATTACACATTCACCTTATGCTACAAAGAAGTGGGAGAGTGAAAAAGACAATTAAACAAAACAATTATTTACTCTTTAAATATAACGCATAATGAATAATTAGATTATATTTTATATTAGTGGAAATGAGATTAAAATATAATAATTTTTATATTAATTTAACTATACATTTAATAGAATAATTGAATGGGTAATGCGATAATTATTATATATATTTAATGCAATTTTCAAGTGAATTTTATAATGTAAATAGATAGATAGATAAAATAACAAAAATAGATATATAAAGAAATTGCTAATTAAATTATTTATCTTTATTATCTAAAAAAATCATAAAAGTTATTTTTTTATTAAAATAAAATAAAGACAAAAATAAAGAAAAAAAAAGTGTAATTTTTATTTTGGAGTAAACTAACACTTTCGTTCTCGACTTTTACAATGTCATGCAGTTTTATCCTTGACTTTTCTAAAATAGTACTTTAGTTCCTGCAATATGTACTTTAGTCTCTGACTTTATTAAGAAAAATATACTTTAACCTCTGACTTTATTAAAAAATATACACTTTAAGTCAGGAACTAAAGTATTATTTTAAAAAAATTGAAGACAAAAATATAAGACACCTTAAAAATCGAGACCGAAAGTTATTCTTTTACTCTTTTATTTTGTCTCTCATGAATTATCTTGATTGAAAGCGGTCCATGAAGAAAGTCACGTTCTGACTCACGGTCCCGCGGCACAACCCAATTACCCAACCCATGGTAAAAATTCGGTGCGTGTAAAGTGTAAACCTGTTGACAAGATTACGTTTCAAAATTATTCAGGTGAATTCTACGGTAAAGGTGTCTCACCGTGTATCTCTTAATTTAGGGGTATATAAACAAAAAAAAAATTTAAAATTTGTAATATGATCCTCCAAATATTTTTAGAATTCGTAATATGATTCTCCAAGAGGACCATATTATAAATTCTGAAAATATTTTTTTTACTTGCATACCCTAAATTAAGGGGTACACGGTGAGGTACCTATTAAGTGTAAACCTGTTGACAAGATTACGTTTCACCATTATTCAAATTGGTTGATGACAGGTGGGAGAAATTTTTTAATGTTTCTTGTTAGAGGAATTTCATTCACAAGTAATTACTTTAACTTGTTACCTCTGGGATATTTATGTATAATCGAATTACAAGTAGTAATGAAAATGTTAAAATTAATTAATTTTATTAGACTTTTAGAAAATAGTTTAATTTTATAGTTTTATCTTTATTTAATATTATTATTTAACTTTACTATAATTTAATATTTAAAAACATTAAAATTATTAGAGATAAATAAAAAATGGTAATAAATGTTATTTTAAAATTGTAAAGTTCCTTATAATAAGAACCATAAAAATGTAAAAAGTGTCTTATAAAAAAAACCGAGGGAGTAATATATTCATATAACAAAAAAACATACAACTTAATAACACACTTTTTTCTTTGTCTCTCCGTCACGTCACTAATCACCTCCTACATTTCTATCTCTTTTCTCTCTTTTATCTCTACATTTCTCTATGTTATACATATTATTGTTTTAAGAACAACGTTTATCTTATTTTTTAGGAAACGTCTAATATCAAGTACCTTGTGGGTGCTGTACCGGTGCCTCACAGTTTTATAACCATTAGATATATTATTAAAATATTTAAGGGTCCAGATTGAATACCTGATACCTACTGAATTGACCATTTAATAATTTTTATTAGATCCTTCCTTATTTTAAAAAAATGAAAGTGATATTGCTATGTAGCCTTTTATATAATAGAAGTATTTGAACTCATGCCATCTTTTATGAAATGATGACATTTTTTGAGGATTTTTTTGTCATTTTTTTATTTTTGTTGAATTGATGCCTTTTTTTAAATTTCTTTTGGTCATTTTTTTATCGACTTTTTTTTTCAAACAGGATGGCATTTTTTATCAAACCAATACTAATTTTTGTCATTTTTTTATCCCATTTTTGTCAATTTTTTCCTCGACTCATGCCATTTTTTTGTCAAATTTTTTGTCTAACTGATACAATTTTTATTGGACCATTAAGTATTAGTGATTGAGCTTTAGTTTTCATGTATCGATCAATTTGAACTTGTACTTTTGGTATTTATATTTTAATTTTAATGGGTTAATAATAGGTTTGAGGTTATGTAAATCCAAATGGCTAAAATTTATTAAATTGTAATGCAATAAATTTTGTGCATGATTTAAAAAAACACACACACAATTAGTTGCTTGTGGAACAAAAGGAATATTTTATGTTTTTATTTTAGTAAAAGAAAATTGTTACAAATCAAATAAAAATCACATTTGAACGAAAACAAATATGAAGAAATCCTTTTTGGCCTCTCATAATTTGTGAGGATAATGTGGGATGTCCACAAATTAAGTTTGGTGTTTTTTTGGACAAAAAAGTAAGTATAGTGAAATTTTTAATGAAAACTACTGTTAATTAAAAATCATTTTAATACTAGAAAAATTTACAAAACTCATTTTTGGGTCCTATAATGTGTGGGTAATGAGATGGGATGCCCATAATTTTAATTTGATGAATTTTGGATAAAATATTAATTTTAGGGAATTTATTAATGAAAAAACGTTTCTAATTAAATTTAAAAAATCACTTTTATAGCAAAAAAACTATGTAAAAAACAGCTTTTTTCCTATAATATGTGTGGATGGTGTAGATGCACAAAATTTAGTTTTGGTTAATTTTGGAAAAAAAAAATTAGTGATTTTTAGTGAAATAAATATTTTTCATTAATTAAAAAATCACATGTACCACCGAAAAAAAAATTTTCAAAAAATAATTTTTGGGTCCTCTGATTTGTGCCTTGAATTATAAAAGAAATTGTAAAAAATTATTTTGGATTGTCTAATTTGTGGGAAATGGTTTGGAATGTCCAAAATTTAAAATTTGTTAATTATGGTCAAAAAATATATTTTTAATGTATTTTTAATAAAAATGTTTTAATTCAATTAAAAATCATTTTTATCTACCAGAAAAGAATTGTAAGAATTATTTTTCGGTCCTATAAATTTATGGAAAATGATGTGGGTGTCCTAAAATTAAAAATTTGTTACTTTAGACAAAAAAATGTATTTTTAATGTTTAGAAAATATTGTTAATTCAATTAAAATTCATTTTATATTAGAAAAAATTTATGAAAATTATTTGTGGGCCTATAATATGTGGAAAATTGTGTGGAATTCCTAGATTTAAATTTGGTGAATTTTGATTAAAAACGTGTTTTTTAGTGAATTTAATGTTTTATTTAAAAAAAATAGGGGTTTTGTATTTGGTAAAAAAATCATCTTTTGATTTAAATATTTTGGTTAATGTTTTTAGTGAATTTAATTAAATGGTTGTAGTGAATGATTTGGCTCTCACACAATAATACCATACTTTTCTACATTAATAGATGTCCTTAATTACAATTATGTTAAAATTTAACTTTTAACATTAGTAGGTAATTTGACCCATTATATCAGGTAAAAAACTGGCATACCAGTACAACCACCATGCACTACTTCACCCTAGAAGAACCCTATTTTTTTATTAAAAATGATAAACATACTATATAGAAGTATTTTCAACGGTGGTGGGACATTTTGAAAGTGGTCCATTGAAATTCTGAATAGACAAATAGTCACGTGCTCACTCACTACATAACAAATCGTACATCATCTGATTCTGCTCCACGTCAACAATACCATTACCCAAACGGACGCGAAATTAACGAAAGTAAAATATTTCAGTTTTATTCGCCATAAAAGTAGCAATGAAGCAATGAACATGCACTCTCTTTCCCGAACTGAACCATCATAATTTCACGTGCCACAGTCCTCGCATCGGTTTCGGTATCTCAAATTTAATTTTATTGAATGAATACCATATAATAGTATAATATAAATAGTGAACGGTTGAAATTACACACGGTGTAAGTTACACCAAGTTTTACATCACTAATAATTTTAGATCGAATGTGATTTTTATTAATCCAACCGTTGAATTATGTTTATTCATCATCTTGATTATCGGTGTAAAATTTCATAAAATTTTAACTTTAATAAACGGATAATCAAATGGTCCTTTTTTTCATATATTTCAAATGTATATATGACATTAATTTTGAGACATTTCAATGAAATATCAAATAATTTCAGATTATGTAAAATTTTATATGTAGTAAAATTTTATATGTATGATCTATATGATAGTAACTTTCAATCCAACGGTAGATTACTTAATACGATGATTTGTTAAAAAGTTATTCAGCAGTGTGATTTGGTGTAACTTACACCGGTGTAAGTTGAACCCTCCTCATATAAATATTAAATATTAAATACTACGTATATATGTAAGTATAAAATCGCTGGAGTTCATTGAGCGAGATCAGAGCCAAATCCGTTGAGTAGTGATGGCTGCGATGCAGGTTCTAATGAAGAGAACCATCGCAACCGCGAAGGCCAACCATTCCAACTTTCAAGCATGCAAAACTCACAGGTTCTCCTCTTTTGGGCCCTCTGCCGCCACCGCCACTCACAGCGTTGCTCCGCCGCCGCAGCTTCCGCCGTTCGATCACCAGCCGCAGCCGTATAAAGGACCGTCCGCTGATGAAGTCCTCGCCAAGCGGAAAACGTTCCTCGGTCCTTCCTTGTTCTACTACTATCAGAAACCTGTGAGTCTACATAATAACCAACCTTATCACCTTCGGAACTTTTTTTTTTTCCATGATTTTTTTTTTCTTTTTCTCTGTTCTCAGTTTATAGGTATTATATGTGGTATGTATCCAGGAAATTGATGTCTGATTCAAATTTTGATTTGTTTTTTTAATGGTTGTAGCTGAATATTGTGGAGGGTAAGATGCAATATCTTTTTGATGAGAATGGGAAGCGTTATCTTGATGCTTTTGCCGGGATAGTTACTGTTTCTTGTGGACATTGTCATCATGAAGTTTTGAATGCTATCATAGAACAGAGTAAACTTCTGCAGCATGCTACAACCATTTATCTACACCATACAATTGGTGATTTTGCTGAGGCATTGACATCAAAAATGCCTGGAAACCTTAAGGTCTGTTTGTTTACTTTCTCTCTTGATTTGTTGTTTATAGTTAGTTGTTCCTGGATTTTTTTATTTTTTTTTTTGGTGTGGTAAATAGTATGATGATAACTGTATAATTTTATAATGCCTCTCTTTGAAATTTCATGTTTGTATTACGGATCCCTGATATGGTTTAACATTACCATGCACAGTGACCATTATTGTGAAAGTGAAAATTATTGTCAACATTCAGAGACACTATTTTGAATTGCAGGTTGTTTACTTTGTAAATTCTGGTTCAGAAGCAAATGAATTAGCAATGCTGATGGCCCGTTTATATACTGGTAATCTTGGTATGATTTCCCTAAGGAATGCATATCATGGGGGGAGTTCTAGTACAATTGGTCTGACTGCTCTGAACTCGTGGAAATACCCAATTCCAGAGGTTTGTCTTTATATCTGATCACAAATTCGCGATATTTCAATTGGTTGATTGATCCTACATGACACTTTTAAATTTCAATCAGAATTATAAGCTGTGGTATATGTGTATTTCACCAACTATCCAGGGGAACCTAAGAGACCCTTTTCTTACTCAAAAACTAGTTCGTGGTTGCAGCTGCTATAGTTTATTTCGTTTTCAACTTGTTTTACTCTGAAGACAGGATTTCAGATTCTGACATCCAAATTTTACAGTGTGTTTTGTAATATAATCAAGATGGGTAAATAAATTTTCTCATTTTGATATTTTTGGTCTATCATCAGGATTCCCCAAGATGATCATAGACAATAGACAGACATCAATTTGGAAAACTTTCAAATCTGTTTCAGAAATTCTGTCATCATTGTTTTTTCTCTGTTCAGTTTTTCAATGCAGAAACAAACCAACAATAAAATACATTTGCAAATACTAACTCCAAGATAGTATGGTTCTAACTTCTAATAATATATATTCTTAACAATGTTTTAAACATTTTAGGGTGAAATTCATCACGTTATGAATCCAGATCCATATCGAGGACTCTTTGGCGCAGATGCTAATAGTTATGCCAGAGATGTCCAAGACCATATTGACTATGGTACTTCAGGAAAAGTTGCTGGATTTATAGCTGAAACTATTCAGGTATGTATAATCTATCACGTTTAATATTTAGAGTGGTATTTACATGGCCTATTCTTTTCAACTTTTCCTTATGGCATATTCTAGGGAGTTGGAGGAGCAGTTGAACTGGCACCTGGGTACTTAAAACTTGTCTATGACATTGTACACAAGGCTGGTGGTCTGCATTGCAGATGAAGTGCAAACTGGGTTTGGCCGCACAGGAAGCCATTATTGGGGATTTGAGACACAGGGCGTCATTCCTGATATAGTCACCATGGCCAAGGTCTATACTATATAATTTTTTACCAGTTCCTGAAACCTTGACACCCTAATCATGCATTTGAAGTGCAACATCATTTGTCTCTTATGATGTTCAATATGTGTGTATATTTTTTAAGCATAACTTTATTTTTTGGCTTGAGATATTTTGTTCTGTTCTGATATCCATTGACTATTGTATATTTTGTTTTCTGCTATGTTTTCATTACAGAATTAGAATATATTTTGTACTAGCTTTCACTCTCCTGCAATTGTATCTCATTTTAATCTGTATTAGGGTATTGGCAACGGTTTACCATTAGGAGCTGTGGTCACAACTCCAGAGATAGCTAGTGTTATGGCCCAGAAGATTCAATTTAATACGTTTGGTGGGAACCCTGTATGTTCTGCTGGGGGACTTGCAGTGCTTAAGGTTCTTGATAAGGAAAAACGTCAGGCTCATTGTGCTGATGTTGGTTCTCACATGCTCGAGCGTTTGAGATCACTTATGCAAAGACATGATAGTATGTCATCTTGAATCAAACATCCTTGAAGTAGTTAGTTTTTCGTTTTTGTAATATGCTTCTTTATGGCACCTTGCACCTTCTGGCTATCTGCATACATGCTTTTATTAGTTAAGAGGCATAAATTTTAGGTTGAGGGATCTTCATTGCTTGATGGGATTGTGGATTTGAAATTAATTACTTATGAAGAAGTTAAATGGGAGAGTTTCTTAAAAAGTTCAAGTTGTAAAGACTAATTTCAACTTATGGAGTAGTTGAATTTATTTTATCTTCTTGATTCATTCTATTTTTTTTTCCCATGAGTCATTCTAGAAAAATTTATCCAAACTATCTCTCAGTATTGAGTTGTATGATATGTGTTACACACAAGACTGTATATCTCATGTTACTGGAATTTTGTTGATTATTCTCATAGTTATTATATAATGTGCCAGTCATTGGTGATGTGAGAGGAAAAGGCTTAATGGTGGGGGTAGAGTTGGTTACTGATCGAAAAGAGAAGACACCTGCAAAGGCTGAAACTGCTGTCTTGTTTGAAAACTTAGAGGTGAGACAAGAATCATTCCATGGTGCATATGAAGCTTTCTTTTTAATATATCTTCCTAATAATAGTCTAACCATTTACTACATGTATACAAATTGAAGAGCTTGGTGTTCTAGTTGGGAAAGGAGGACTGCATGGAAATGTTTTTAGGATTAAGCCACCAATGTGTTTCACCAAAGATGATGCAGGTATAATTCTGTTCTCACTTTCTTAACTGAGATGTGAGGTTTCCTTATTCTATCTTGAAGCCTTGTACTAGCAAAATATTAGTATTTCACTGATTGTTCACCTTGTATGCAGATTTTCTTGTGGATGCCTTGGACTATTCTATGTCAAAGTTGTGAAATGATTATGCATCCTGCTAGCATGAAATACAATCATTGATAACGAGGCAAATTGCTACAAGGCAACTACGCTTAAAAGTTCATATATATTTTAATTTCACAGCGTTTACTTTTGAATAATGAAATGTTCACCCCGTCCCGAAGAGGGGGTTTTCTTCTCCTAGTTGGACATTTTGAGTTAAACCTTTACTATTGTACATAATTTTTATTTTATTCTTGGGTTTCATGACATCAAAAACCTGCCTTCAATCTAAAGAGTAATGTTGAATGCGTAGAGGCAAGATCTGGCTGACTAATTAAACCATGAAATCAATAATGTTAAATTATCTAATCATCTTAATTTTTTAAATGTATCTTTTAAAAAGTAAAAAAGAGTATTATGAAAGTAAATATACTCATAAACAGCATTTAACCAATCACAGGTCAAATCATGAAAGAAAAAAACAGTAAAATCAAGCATGTCAATAACTTAACCCTTTTTTTGGTCAAGTCAATAACTTAACCTAAGCTTTTTCAAAAGTGAGTCGCCCATTTTAGTTTTGTCACTTTAGTCCCCACTCAGGTGAAAAAAAACTAAATTAACCCACAAACTTGATCTATATGTATCGCATCTGACAGGTTATAACTTTGGATTGAGCATCATGCCATCACCCTAAATTTTCTTTTATCAAATTAAGCTAAATTAATTGATATTCTCATCTTTTAAGCACTAAAATGATAATTTAGTGTCCATTTAGTTACAAGTTAAACACGATGCAGATCAATCAATTTTACTTAACTGTAGTCGCTTACATCTTTTGGAATTAAAGTTAACTATTAAAATGGTTTTTTACTTTTCATTTTTGAACGCCCTAAATAATAAACATGTCTAGAATAGAAAGAGATAATCGATTTATTTTCAAAACACTCAGCTTTACAATTACACTATAAACACTAACATTTTACATTACCAAATACCGATTTCTATAGAGACTTATCACAATCACCTATATATTCATAAATGGGCAGTCATATAATATTTACTACTGATGGTAAGGCCAGACTATAGACCAGTGAAAAAATTCGAGCAACCGAGACACTGGACATGACTTGACATGTAGACAATTGATGAGTTGGGTCATAACCATTCCATTGCCATTGTGTTCAGATTACACGTCTTTCTCTCTACACATGGATGACTAAGAGCATATTTGATTTAGTGTTGAAACTTGATAAATTCACGTTAGAAATTATTGTGTTGGGTAATTCAAACTTGAGTTTGGTCAGTTTCAACGCTAAACCAAACACACATTAAGCACTAAGCAGGTTCACGAGGACGATTGGCCCAAAGTTTGCTCAAAGCCCTCATGCGTTGAAAATATTCCCCAAAGCAAGTAACCATCGAGCAGTTTGACGTACGGTGAGTATTCGAGACATTTGTTGCAAGGCTTCCTGTCGTAGATGATCAGCCTGTTGGACATTAAGCTTCCTTCAATTCTCCATCAATTAATGTTCTTACATTGAATCATAAATGCCACATGTTTGCTACGTATACTAACCAAATTAAATGTTAAGGGTACATATAATGATATAATTATACATTTCTTTTGATTGAAATGACATGCAACGAAAAGGAAAAAACTTAGAATTGAACAACTATACACATATAACAAATGGTGTGTTGCTAAATAATACAGTAACATATCATTAAATGTCTGTGTAAAAGTTTATTTCACTCCCAGTGTATTGTAATTAAACACAAAAACTTATTGTATTGATAAAGGAGTATGAATAAAGTGAAGTATACATTACCTGGTTCACAAAGCTCACAAGAGCTTCTAGCCTTTCCATTGCAATAGTCATCTGTGGAATGTAGGTTCCTTCAACGACTTGTCCTGCTACAGCTTCAGCAAGTATGTGCTGGAGTTTTTCCATACCTTGAGAAAGGGCATCTTCTGCTTGTTGGCATGATTTTTCAAGGTTACACGCATCAAACCGTTGTTGCTCTGTTAATGGTTCTATCAAAGGGACCAGAACCTGCAATTCAAATTACATGCATATTATGCCATGGTACAAATATGGGAACAGAAAGTTTATCAAGTATTTCAATAGTTACATGGAACTTCCATAATAACTTGGTGTTTCTGTTGGCACCAAAAAAATATGAATGAAATCAAGATTGTGCCTTCAGCTATGCACAGCAGGAAATAAAACTTGTTCTCTACAAGTCTGTTCTCACTAGCAAATTTAGCTCTATGGGATAACATCCTTGTTTTTGAAGAATAAATTAAATTTAGATTATATGAATAGTGTCCTAGTCTCAACTTCTATCATTTGTTTGATATTAAGCATCACCTTTAGAAGTTCAGATGGGCGAAAGCCTCCAATCCACAAGAAAATCCGTTCAGCTGCCGTTTTCCACAAACCATAATTAACATAGAAAACATCAGCTTTTGCAGCAGTAGATTTCATGCAGAAGAGTTTGAAATAGTGGTTCATGATGCCATGTACAAGTGTCTCGAGCTGTGTGTCACTGATATGAGCACTTAAAGCACTTCTCAAGTCCGAGATTTGTCTATTTTGCTCCTCCACCCAGTGTCCATATTCCATCTTAAAAGTTGTTATCTCTGTATATTGGGGTTAAGAGATGAGTTTGATACAATAAAAAGACATACACAAGGTAAGGAGACCCCAAAAGGCAAAGCTTATATTATGGTGCTATTTGAAAGAGCTTATTTGAGCTTATCTTATGACAGAACACTTATGTAACTGTTTGGGTAAACTTATGAAAAGAGCTTATGACATGCTCATAAGCTGTTTTCAGCTTATTCAATAAGCTCTTAAGAATAGCTTATGAAGAATTTAAGTACACTACACCCTCTTCAATTTTCAATCAATTTTTTTAAAAGCTTATTCATTAAGTGCTTATTAAATAAGAGTTTATGTTATAAGCACTTAAATAAGCAGTATTTCCAAACGGGACCTATATCAACCAGAGTGAAGTATCTAAAGTTTACTGCAAAGTTTAAGAATTTGATCAATTGTAGTTAGATTCCTTAAGTTGTACATAGTGCTGATATAAGACACTCATGTTCAAGATGTGCTTATGGTACTACTATTTATATCAACTTATTGACAATTTAAAAGTATAGACTTGTACAACATCCGACCAATGTAAGTAGACAAAAAACAAAGGTAGAAATCAGTTACAATATAAATTTAAGGGATTTTAATCTATGAGACTAGATAGTTTAGTTTGGTTGCAAATATCAACTCAAATGATGAAATAGATATCATGCTGCCCACCTGGCACATAATGTGCTTAGGAAGAAGGTGAATGGATTCAGATTATTTTAAATTAGTTATGATTATGATTTCACACTAAAAGTTTCCATGGGACTTGAATAAAACATCTCTGAATATATATTGATGGTAGTTGTTAAAACAAGATTATAGAAGTTGATTTAGCAGGTAAATGATATAGACATCAATAGTTAAAACAACTAATTTCACCACAGAATAAACCTAGAAACTGAGATTATTAAATTACCAAGATATGGAATATCCACACAAACCAATATCTAGCATTAGCAGCTTAATAACAGACAAACCTGAATTCATAGAGCCAGCAAACCCAAATTAATAGAACCCAATCCACCACCAGTATACAATCCCTGCAGTTTTGTTGCCTCAAGAGATTGCCAAGCCAGGGTAAAAAACATTGTAAGATATTGAACAATATAAGTGATCCACAGTAGACACTAGTAGTAAATTAACCTCAGCATCACCACACCTGTTGTCTTGTAAGATCCACCCTCTAGCTCTACTGCATCAGCTTCGTACGACATGATTCTAATTGTTGTACGTAGGCCTGTAATAAAACAAATGTCAGAAATCAAATGCATAATTTGGTAAATCTGTCAATGTATAACCTTCTAACCTTTTTCCTCAAACGACTATTACGAGCAGCCTCTCTATTTTGTGCAAGACGTCGTTGAATCTGCATGTTTCATCATGTTAAATCCTATTTTTCACCACATAAGAATTAAAAAAATTGAGTGCAAGCCATACATCCAAAATTGTGAAGCAGAGGACCTCTTAATTTGCAATGGATACAACCTTCATTGGATTCCAAAATGTGGTTCAGTCTAACGCTATTGAAAGTAACGTTGAACCAGATTCATGTTTATAACGTGGTTTGAGTAAAACCAAACATGCTATAAAAATGGAGGGTTTTACATAAATGATCTTACCTTATCAGTGAGTCTGTTAGCTTCTTGGTCATACTTTGTAGATGTTCCCAATATTCCATGAGAAGCATCCTTTGAGCAGGTATTTAACAGCAGAAAATAATATAATTAGTATGAAAATAGTCATTATAATTTGCCAAAGACCAAAGCATGAATTATGTAAACTTGCACCTGAACCAGATTATCTAACTTAGTGTCCATCTCCTCAATTAAGGACATGGATGCACCTTAAATTACAATCATTTTTGAAATTTTCTTCCCACATGGTAATTTGGTGGATAGGAATCATATACACCAATCCTTCTTGAGGAAACAAACTGTGAGGATGGAGAATCCATGCTCATTGGATTGATCGGTGCAGCGATTTGATTAATCATACATCAGCTTCTGTTAAGAGTAATAAAACTCTTTAAAATTCAATCAATCATAAATTGCACTAAAGAAGCACATTCACTTACATATTAACAACAGAAATAATCAAGAAGCAATAATAAAACGAAGTAAAATTGAAATTATTGCCATTTGAATTTAAAGATGCACATTGGGTGCACCATAAGAAAATTGGCATAAAGTGCTGAAATCTTCCGCTGTTATCATGTTATTGTTATAGGAAAGAATGCAATAATAGAAACTTTGAGAAATCTTTCCAATCACATTAACTATCTTATCCCACATTTATTAATTCTTACTTTATTATATAAAAATTATACAAAAGTGTTGCACGTTTATAATTTCTCAGGTAAATATCGTATAATACACTATTATTTTTTTTGGTGAAGAATAATACACTATTAATCATATCATATCGCATGAAGCATAAACAAGTAGAGTTGTTAGTTCAGCCCACACCCCACTAAACCCTAGCCCATGTCGATTTGGGCCGGAAAAGCCTGGTTAGCCGAAAATAGTGTACTATATTTATAAGCCCATATAAAGAAAAAGCTTATAAGTGTCAAAAGTTCACAAAACCCTGTGGGCAAAAGCTAATTCATCATTAATTGATTATTTAGCCCACTTCAATATTTTGATAAATAAAATCGAATTAATATAATTGAACAAAGAAATATTAATATAAATTTTCTTTTAAAAAATAAATATAACTTTACTAGTAAACATATGTTAATTGACATAAAGATAACAATTTATCCCCAGCAAGCAAACCAGGACAAGCAAAAGAAGTCAATGTGATTGGTTAAGAAGCAGAAGAATGAAGAAATCTCCAAGGCTCCCTCAACTATGTGATATCATATATATAACCAATCTACTCTAGAAGCTGGATCGCAGGAGATGATGCATTTTTAAGAAACCCTAGTCATTTAAACAATTCAATCCCTTCTGGAATATCACTAAAATGTAGACAATTTTGTGCTTGGCCATAGAAAAGTACAAATAGTTGTTTTGTGCTACAAGTGGTTTCTTTTTAGGTGTTCCTCCATCACAGCAGGAAGTAGAAGCAAAAGACATAAAGGGTTGCCGAGAATCAAGCAGCACCATTGTTTCGACTTTATGTAACAACAATACGGTGAAGGACAAAGGAGAACAATTTCTTAATTCAATTGCCAACCAACACAATCAAATACAAACTTTAATTTTGATTTCAAGAAATCCCAGATTATCAAAAAGTAAGTAGCACAAATTAACTATGCATAATTCTTTTAAGTTATCCACGCTTGAGCTTCTTCCTTCATCTCACCAACCATAGACAACAAATAGACTCTAGGATATAATTAGTCCTCATCCAAAAAAGGCAACAACCCAAAACCCATCAATTTTGGTATGTACGTGAAAGCAAAGCCAAATCAGTATGGTATGGTACTATACACTTTTTCAAATTAAGAGAAAACAAAAATGATTATAGAACCAGAAGAAGAAAGTACCGGTGAAGGTGATCGATAGAAAGCGCACAACACAAGCCACAAGTTACTTCCAAAAAATTAAGGAAAAGAGTCCTCTATTATTATCTCCTTCTCGTACTTTGGTTCTTCCTAGTTTTCCTCGGCAGTTAAATCTTTAAAATTGTAGAAAGAAAAAAGTACTCCCACGATGTTTGAAAGCGACTTGAGAAATAAGAAGCTTTTTTTTTTTTTTTTACCCGCAAAAGACACGACACCTTAGCTTGGTGACTCACCACCAAAAAACACAGAACCAAATTCCCATATCCAATCCAATCTCTTCCAATTGAACCCTTCCATCATGGCTATAGACGAAAGCTTAATTAAAATTAAATAATTAGTGTAATAAAATAAGGGCCACTACTTTTTTTTATTTAAAATGAAGATAATAAAGTCCACTATTATGACATTAATTGAACTTTATGTTATGTTATTTTATAATATGGAATGAAGACTTGGTGTATTGGAAACTAGAGAGGGTTGCATTTATTTATTTTTTTTATATGTGTTTGCTGACGATGTATATATGCTTCTTTTGCTTTATTTGTTTGTGCTAGTCAAGGCTTTCACACAGGAATAAACGAAGCATCGTAGTCATGGTCATGTTTTCCACTACCAACACTAATATGCGCACCAGGTAGATCCTACAGATAATTGGTAGGGTTGGCTCAATTTCCCTCCCTTACGTCATTAATTTCTTTCCCAAAATTCGGATTGCTAGTAGTAAAAAAAATGGTACATGTATACCGCTATATATTTAACTCAAGTGGTACATATTTATTTTCTTTAATGTATTGGATTTTGTGAATGAAAAAAATATACTTTAGATGTTCCTGACTTGAACCTAGAGCTGTCAAAGTGAGCCAATCCAACTCATTCGGGTTGACTCACCACGGGTTAGGCTAAAAGTGAGCTAAGCCGAGTTGACTCAATTTTCTGGTGAACTGAACAAATACCACCCGGCTTGACCCACCGGTGGGTTAAGTGGGCTAGCTCAGCTAACTTAAAAATTATAAAAATAATAAAAAAGGTAAAAAAAATTAGAAAAAAATATAAAAATTTTTAAAAAGTAAAAAGTGAGTCAACTCACCTCCACCTCAACCCGACCCGAACCCACTTTGGCTCGCGAGTAAGTGTGTGACCCGCGAAAACGTGAGTCTATATTTTACCAAACTCAACCCATCGATGAGTCGGGTTGGCTCATCGAGCTCAACCCAATGACAGTTATACTCGAACCTCTGTGCACACTCCACTTTTTCATTTTTCTTTTTACTTCATGGAAGCCGAATTCTCCATCGCACCACTTGCCCGGAAGAATGAAAGAAATCAAGAATTATCTATAAGAAAAAAATACTCTTACTATTGATGATTGATATAAAATTATGTTGATTGATGACATCATATGGTACCTTAATCAAATGATGATTGATATAAAATATACTCCTACTATAGTCTAAATTAAGTTCTGAGAAAAAAATTCAATATATTTATTATTCTCGGTTTCAAACTCAAAATTACTCCTTCCGTCCCTATTTATAAGACCCCTTCTAGAAAAATTGGATGTCCCTTAATATGAGACCCTTTGCAGATTTTTAGGTAAATTATTATTTTTCCATATTTGCCCTTCATTAATATTCAACTTTTTTTATTCCCCATATATGATGAGTGTGAATAATTAATGAAGTTTTACCCATATACTCAACTACCCAATTGCGAAAGTGAATTTTGGAGTCTTTCACCATGTCACCATTAATGTTTTTAAAATATAGTGACTTTTAAATAGGGATATATTTGGAATGGTATTATTTTTAAAAAAATCCAATACATTAACCAATTTTTCTTAAACTGTGTTGAAACGATTTAAGAGGGTCTTAAAATAAGGGAGGGAGGGAGTATTAACTTTTGGCTAAAGAAACACGTTAGTTGTATAATTATATTATATTATATTTGTATATCTGATCATTCAACTGTTGAAACGTTTTGGAGAGTCACATGCCTCTGTAGAGCTTCTACTTCACTCAATTATTTGGATTTTGGAATCAATCTCTGTTCCAGAGGCAGCAACGAAAAATTCTTAGCTGATTTTACCGAAATCGTAGGCTAGCTCCCACAGAGAATATAAAATTTACATGCGTTAACCTAAAGCGTCATATTATTCTTTACTTGGAGTAGCTTGCAAATTAAAAAAAAAAAAAAGTGAAAGTTTTGCTCAATATTGTTTCTTAGTTTTAGTTAATATTTAATTGAACTATATATGTATATTTATTATTTACTAGTTAATACATAAAGTTATATGGGTTTTGCACCACCAAAACCGAAAAATAAAATTATTTTAAAACCTCTTTAATCTTCATTAATAATTAATAAAGCATGTGATCCTGGATCTGATCCTTGGATCCATGTGTATAGAAAAAATATTATTGGGAGGGATCCCCGCTTTACGCCTGATAGTATTCCGAGAGATTAGTCTCTTATCTACCCGGTGCGAGGAAACTCTGGGAAACCAAAAAAATATTCTTAAAATTCTTGTTTATAATGATTCATTATTTTTTATTTAAATATAACATACTTTATTAAGATTTAATTACTTAATAATCTTTAAAAATTATACATACTGATCATTTCAAATTAAAGATTTCAACTGTTGAGGAAATTTAATTTAATGCCTCTTGAAGAATAATGATGTATCTTGATCTATTATATATTATATTTTACATGAATTATATGTATATATATTGAATATTTTTTCTTATTTAATTTATATTTTTATACTTTACTTCAATTTCAAAATATCTATAAAATGCATCTTATTAATGATTTCTAAACGAAAGAGCTTCCTTTTTTCGGTTAAAAAATAGTCTTTTGAGCTTCATTATTATTGACACACTTCATAATCGAAATTCTTGTGAGATTCTTATAAATGTCGTATTA
This sequence comes from Sesbania bispinosa, assembly GCA_026901365.1. Lineage (NCBI taxonomy): Eukaryota > Viridiplantae > Streptophyta > Magnoliopsida > Fabales > Fabaceae > Sesbania > Sesbania bispinosa. Next base: position 540,181 of record QLOH01000344.1, read on the forward strand.
TTGTAATAATTAAAAATTAATGAAAAAACTTGATTGATTACTTTTTTAATAAGTACAATTAAACACACTTAATAGTATTAGAAGGGTTGCAACGAATGTGAGCTGTTATTGTTAATTTACTACGATTTATATTCATAAAATGATAGTGGACATTGCCACACCTAAAGCACATATATATTTTAGCCTACTGAATATGGCATAATTATATGCTAAAGGAATGTCAACTACAAGAAAATTATGTTTTAATATTGAGGAAGAAACATTTCCTAAAGTCAACAAGGGATCCATATCATGGGGTAATTTTGTCTTCCAAAAACTTGACTAGCTTCAGGGATGACAAAATTATTCACGCCTGGTATCAATTTATTCTTATAGATATTTGTGATATCAATGAATACTCATAGACATTAATAAATCCGTTTAAAAGAAATTTTTCACTCAGGGTGCAGGGATTTAGCTCCTCTAAAATGTGGGATTCAACTATGGTGGAGATCTTGTAATTATAAACGAGTACATGTACAATAAATTATGGTGTTGTTTAAATCTCATCCATCGTTTTTTTTTTTTTCAATCAATGTTCATTAACTCCTTACTTTACATTCTATATATAAAATGAATCTCTCACTAAATCCCATGTTGCAGTTAGCAGATACATACTAGTCGTGTCCACCTTTCCATGTTAACATGTTTTGGATTTGAGGGGGGTTCTTATTCAGATGATCTAGGTTTCTCAAAAGGATTGAATTTAATTTCTTGATCCACCGATATGCAATAAACTTCAAAATAGTCATGCACCAACCGAGACTACCATTGCATAGTTATGATATAGAATACTGTCACCCCAAATCGTCATTGTTGAATGATAACGTTGATGTGGGGTTCTTATTTGCCATTGTGACTTTTGTAACCTTTCACGAAGAGACATTGAATATGTACTTTAAATGCTTTTCATGACATATTTAGTCCCTTGAGACTACATTTAATTAATGTCACTTTCTCGTTTATTTTGAATGTTGATTGTGAATTTATAGACTATATATCTTTAATTAGTTTTGTCCCAACATTAAAGATTTCTAGCCTTTCTCTTTCATTGTTCATATTTTCTCTAAAATGAGTAGATCCAACCACAATGCAGTTGAGGTATCGATTTCCTATAAACAATGCGAATGTTCTCGTATATGAATTGATTTATGTGGATGTGTTGGGTCGTTTGTTGGTTAATGCATTTAATAATAAGTGTCAAAAAATCATGAATGAATTCCTCAAAATGTTTTCCACAGGATTGTTCATACTCTAAATGAATTCCTATGGTGCTGCTTCTGTCATTCCTTCCCTGCAAAGGTGCAGTACAAGATATGAAGACAGATTAATAGGTTGGAAACCTCCTGCCGAGTTCGGATCCTCTCAAGTATTTCAAACCTCTCCAGCTGATTTAGCTACGAAATAACTATAGAATAACTAGGGAATCAAAATCCGTAGCTATTCAGCAGTTATTCCTTAGCTAAATCGGCTGGAGAGGACTGGAGGGCTGGAGAGGATCCTAGCACACCCCCTGCCCCACCCTGGATTAAATGCAATGTGGATGGAGTTGTGAAGTCCCAGGGCACCCTTGCTGGTTGTGGTGGGGTTTTTAGAGATTCTCATGGTAAGTAGATTATATGATTTGCCAAACTTTTGGGAAATACATCCATCACAAAGGCAGAGTTGTGTGGAATCTATTCTGCTCTCTCTATAGCAAAGGATCAGAATATACAGCATTTGTGAATTGAAACTGACTCATCAGTTGCAGTAGCTCTCATTCGCCAAGGTTGTATCTCATCTCACCCTTGCTATCAGCTTGTTCAACTCATTCAGGATTTCCTAAAGCTTCCATGGACAATTTGTTTATCTCATACTTATAGGGAAGGAAACTCAATAGTTGATTACATGGCTGCTTTAGCTTATGATTTTCCCCTAGGCCTTCACTTGTTTAGTTCCCCTCCTCAAGGGTGTAATCTTCTCTTATTTCATGATTCTGTGGGGATCTCCTTCCCTAGAAGGGGTCAATTTAGTTCCTGGGGTTCCCCCTTCCCTCTTTACAAAAAAAAATCATGATATGAAAGGGGTCACATTTACAGAAGTCACTCCAACACTTATATTAGTATTTGATCATAATGATAAAGGGTAAATAATGAGACCTCATGTCAATAAGGTATTATCGAATCATATAGGGGTATGATGCTTTGTTTGTGCAATTGGTTGGATAGAATGGTACATTTGCACATATCCAATAACAATATAGTGGTTTTAAAAGTTTTTCCCACGATTCGGTGTTATATGTTGACACATTTTAGAGGCATGTAGGTTAAATTTCCTTTCTGCCCATAATTAGGTCTAGAACACAAGTCTTGTCAATAATTAAATAATATAATCTTTGTAAGATGACTATCGAAATTCTTTTATATGAAACTTTAATTATCATTTTTAAATATGAAAATGATGATCCAAACATAGAAATACATGTATATGATGATATGTTTTTTTGTGAAGTCGAGTATTTTACAATATTGGTAATTAGCATAATTAATTGGAAAAGGATTGTTTTGCCTTCACAATGTGTTTGTAAGAAAATTTTGGGGAAAAAAGAGAAGAAAAAATATATAGGAAATATATAAAAATAAATTTTTTTATTAAATTTGCATATGAAATAGTAAAAAAATAATAATAAAATTAGTTTTATTATTTTTTTAAAAAATATTTGAAAAGGTGAAATAAAATGAAAAAAAAATGATATTTTTATAATTAAAATAAATATAAAATATGTTCTCTCAATCAAAGGGGCATAAAAAAGCTAAAATGTGGATTGTGGAGTTATCATGTCAACTTTTCACTGTATTTTATTTCTAAGGTAAATAAAAAAAAGTATACATTTTGATTTTATGTCCATATTTATACGGTAACGTTAATGGGTTATAGTATCCTTGTATTTTTATTTGTTTAATTTTTTTTTCTTAACAAAAAAACTTTTTTACAGGTAAAATAAATTAAGTTAAAATTGTATATTATGATTATCATTCATCCAAACATATTCTTAAATTAAATGATTTTATATTTATAGCAAATTAAACATGTAACCATCATATCATGATTTAAAATTAAGTGAGTACTGACACTGAATGTTGAAAAGAATAAAATGAATTATAAATTTATTATCATATAAACTTCTTTCTGACGATCCCTTATTTACTTTTATTAATGTTTAATAATATAATTGAATCATATTGCCCATAATTATATTAAATTTATCTTTAAAGTCGTCTATGGTCGCACCCTAACTGAAAAATTGCACTTCCATACCTCCCATGAAGAAAAGAAAGAGAAGAAAGAATAAGAAAAATTAAAATAGAAAAAGTGAGATATATCATAAAAGGAATGGGGAGATAGAAAGTGAAAAGGAAATGAAAAAGTGATGTAACAAAAAAGAAGAGCGAAAATGTAAAAATTGTTTGAAAAAAAAAGTTTAACTAATATACACTGACAGTATAAAATAATATCCAATAATATGTTATCACATCATTTATTAAACTCAATAAATAATGTGGCAGCATATCATTGAATGATTGTGTATATATATAAAATCCCTGAAAAAAAAATTATAGTTTTATACCCGGTCACACGGCAATATATATTGTCATATGTTAATAATTTATGAAGTATATAAAGGACAAGTAACGGGCTCAATAAACTAACCATGAATGTCCCAGCCCAAAAGTTTCTCTTAATCGGTCCATAATTCAATGTTAGGGCCATTGCTTTTCCCACCAGATTTTTTGCTATTCCCACCCTAATTTTTTGAAAATTATAAAAACTCAAAACTGCCCTTTAATTAAGTGATTTATGGACAACGTTGTACGCGAACCAATCCCGGATAACGGTGTCCGTACGCATTTTTAAAAAAAAAAAAGGATTACGGACACAGGTGTCTAAAATAAATCCCGAACAATTCGTAAGCCAATTTTTTTAAAAATAAATGGGTCACTGACATAGTTGTCCGGAATTGATTCCCGAATAACTATGTCCGAACACTACTTTTTTAAAAAAATGACTTACGTACACAATTGTACGAAAACCATTTTCCGAACAACTATGTCCGTGAAAATTAACTTACGGACACAGCTGTCCGGGATTGATTCACGGACAACTGTGTTCGGAAATAAAAAACATGAAGCAGAGAAGGGGAGGGCGGGGAAAAGGGAGTGGGAAGGAGAAAAGGGAATGGGGGAAGGCAAAGAGGAGGGAGAGGGGAGAGGGGGAGCAGCAGCGGGAGGGGAGGAGGGGGAAGGGGTTGGGGCGGGTAACAAAGAACGAGGGTGGGGGTGGGGGAGAGGGATGGGTAGTTTGGGAAGAAAAAATGATGGGGTGGGAAAAATAAGGGCCCAATGTTAGCAGTGCTGTTTGATATGAGAGGTTTTATTTTTCGAACAAAAGAATGTCCCCGCCCAAAAGTTTAGGAAAATTTTACGGTATCCTCTAGTGAGAGAGGGTTTTGGTATCTTCTTTGATAATTTAATCAATTTCTCTCAACTTTTTAAATGGTCTTAGTATTTTTACAGTTACGGAACAATATTTAATTATTAGAATTTGTATTTTTTATTTTTGAAAAGATTTTTGACCCCCTATAACCATTATCCTGTATTTTTTATTATATTTCCTTATTTTTCACATTCTCATTTGCAATACATATGTGTCTCATTTAAAATCTACTTTATGTCTTCAAAATAATTTAGGACAGAGTACATGACTTGTTCCTATGTAGTTTTGGCCTTTACGCCTTCATTAAATAAAAAAAAAATAACAAGAAGATACTAAACCTCTCTAACTGGAGGGTACCAAATTGTGACCCAAAAGTTTATTGACCGAAAAAGAAGGTCTGAAAGTTTTCAAATGAGAGATGCTATTAATATTTGACAAAAAGAAAAAATTATGATTGGAAACATATTTGAAAAATGAATGTGGAAAAACTAGTGTTTTACCCGTGCGTTGCACGGATATTATTATTCTAATAGATTATTAAATATGTATAATTCAAAAATAATAATGATTTATTCTTTTTAAATATTTAATTCTATATTTATTAGTATATAAAAAATATTAAAAAAATTTAAAATAAAAAATAGATTTGAAAATCAAATAGAAAAGATTAATAATTAAAATGGAAACTATTATAAATTTTGTTTCACTCCTTGTACACTATTTTTTTGTCACATTACAACACTTAAAATTGTTATCACATATAAGGATCATAAGTCCTTGTTGAGACTAAACCCTAAATACAACAATATGTAATTGACCATGCAAGAAAACTGGTTTTGGTAAATACGCGCTAATATGTGATAATGTCTTACCTTCACTTTTATTAATCCGGTTCAATTGCAAAGTCTAGCAGATAAACCAAAATTGCTCATTAGCATGACAGACACTCCTATTTTTAACACTAACTTATGATAAGGAAGTGCAAAACACCTCAGCTTCAATACCAATCTCCCCATTTACCTTCCGGGACTCAAATACACTCTCTCTTCTCTAGTAAATAATATCATGACATATTCATTAATTGAATGAACAACATCTAATGTAAGAGCAAGAATTGTTTTATCCTAAACAAAGGCAATGTTTCCAAAATTTGAAAGTAAGTTAGGGTATGCAAACAAAACTATATCTCCAAATGTATTACCTGTAGAATTTATCAGTAAATCCTTCGATATTTCAGTATTAGTCGCATCATCACCATAAGTGCATAAATCACCATCACCTAATGCAAGAATTCACTCACGTATTATCTAGTATCTAACCCGTGAGATGCACGTGTATTAAGTTTAAAATACAATGTCTAAGATCAATAATCTATAATATTTATCTCCTTTTAAGAAAAATAATTTATCATATGTTAATAGAAATAATTTAAGTATAATAACATCTGTATTTTTTTAAAACATGACTATGATGATTAAGTAGAGAGATAAGTGTTTTAATATAATATTAAAATAAAAAAATGAAAAGTGTGATAAAAAATTAAAAAAAAAAAAAAGAAAATGGCAGGAGCAGGACTGCTCCCGTGGGGGATACTCAAGTTATAAAGAATCACGAAGTCAGAATAAAAAACTAAAAAAATGTAAGTAAGAAAACATGACACGTGTGTGTTTTTATATAATGAAACAGATAAACAGGAATGAATAATTAGAGATTTTATTTTAATATAATAATAAAAAAGAAAATTAAAGTGTGATAAAAAAGAAAACAATAGAACCAGAACTAATTCATGTGGAGGATATACATTGTTCATTAAAAAAAACTATCACAACACTCAACGCATTGGTAATGTTAATGGTTGTAATTCTCAATAAAACATTTCCACTTTTGCTTTATTATCTTGTGCAATATTGCAAAGGTTAGAAAAATCGATATAATTATAAATTTAAATTATATTGATATTTGAGATCCCTGATCTTAGTCACTTAAAACATATATAAAGTGTATGGACAAACCGTTGCTGGAAGAGTTAATCCCATAATTACGTCGATGTTCACGGAAGGAACATGACTGCCTTCTGTGGAGAGTATTTGGGTTTATAAAAAATTCACTTTACTGAAGTGAGCATAAAAAAATCTAAAAAAATAAAAAAAACAGAAGTGAGAGAAAATGTGACATGTGTTCCACGAGAACAATTTTAATATGGAGTATATAGAATAAATAGGAGAGATAATAAGTGAAAACATTAATGAATAAAATAGAGAGATAATTGTTTTAATATAATAATAATAAAAAAAGAAAGTGTGATAAAAAAAATTAAAAAAACAACGGGAGCAGGATTGCCTCTCATGTAGGATACCTACCTGGTTCATAAAAAAATACTTTTTATGCATGAGACATGTCACATGTCTGACAAAAAAAATTAACTTGAGTGAACCAATTAAAAAAAACTGTCCAGGTGTGGCCAAAAAATAACAATCTTGAGTGAACAATACTTAAAAAAAACTGTCCGCGTGTAGTATTATAGATACGATTATACCAACCTTTTTTAAACACAATTTTTTTAAAAAAAGAAATAAAATCTGAATAAATGTCTTTTGACACATTGCCAAAATATGATATTTTCATACAGATTCTCATAATACTCGGTGGTTTAAATTTTACTGTAACATGCTATAAGTTTATTTAACAGCACAAATACATTTGTATTTTAACTTTTAAATGAATCAACGCATTGTTAAGGAAATTATAAGAAATTTTCCTAAAACGTTTCATGGAGTGTATAATCATTTATCGTCTGCTTTGATTCCGGAACTTTTTCTACTTTTATACTGAGGGTGGAAGTACTTTAGTGGTTGAAGAGAAATTGTGACTTTGTGAAAGGAACTTCTCATATCATTATTATACGTCTTTAATCAATTGATGAGCTAAAAGTTCATTGACTACTCTGAACACTGTCTGTCCAACTTAAGATTTTACAATAGTAATGACGTGTTTAGAAAAGTATTATTTTTTTGAAATGATAATATTTTATTTTCGGTTTTTGAATGTTTTTTATTTTTATACACAAGTAAAAAACTTGTGTATAGATACACAAGTTAATTATAACCGTTAAATATATTAATTTTTTATTAAAAGGTGGTGATTTGAAGTTGATTTCCAGTTGTCCACAGCCTTAAAAACAGACACCATTTTGCAACTTGGGACAATGATTACATTAAATTAAAAACTTGAAAGAGCTCCAGAGTCAAATGTTGCTGGAAGCGTAGAAATTTTCATTTGAGAATAAATGCTTCAAGCCAACACATTTTGTTCCTCTCGCTTCTCTAATGGGAGTGTGATAAGGAATTCTAGTGTTTCTTCATCCTCACCAATATTGCATAGGTTTCTTCCTGTTGATAAATTTTTGGAATTGAAGATATTCAGCGATTGTGTTTATTTTATATAAATAAGAAAGAAAGAAAAAAGATAATGGAGAACCTTGGCTCATGATGGATGAGAGAGAGTGACAAGAACAAAGAGAGAGAGAAGGATTTTTGTGCTGCATTAACCTGAAAGGTTCGCTAACCTGCCGTGTTATTCTCTCCCTTTTTCTCTCTCTGTCTACAATCGCAGATCTGGAGGTAGCTATTTCTCTCACTGTTCCTTTGAAATGTTGAATCCGGAGCATACCCTGATACCCATTCAAGCATTTGATCTACACCAATTTCTCATAGATAAAGCTCAAATTTTTGCATTTTGGAATATGAGGGAGGCAATGTGAGGGAAAGTTTCCACCTTTATGCAAGGTCCTAGCTATAATGGTGGCTACCATATCGGAAGACCCATTAAACTCCTCATGGCAAGCATCAAACAATGGCAACATACGCAGAAGAGGCAAACGGAGGAAGCTTCTATCGATGGAGGATATTTCGACGTTATGTGCAAGCATTGGTGTGCAATCAGAGACCATTCATCAATTTAAAAAAGAATCAAATAAAAAACTGAAACCCATTAAAACCTGTAAAACCGGCTAACTTATTTGTGTATTGGTGCACAAGTAAAAAATTTGTGCACCTTACACTCCCCCAAAACTTTTACTAAAAAATTTCGGAATCAAGTAGTTTTTTTTTTTTTTTTTGGGAGAGGTCCAAGTAGTCTATAAAAGTATAAAATACGCTTCGGAGTTTGATGATTGTGGGTCTTTTCAAATAAATTAAGAGTGTGTTTGGTAAAATTAGCTGAAAAGCTCGCTGAAAGCTAAAGTTAGCTGAAAAACTATTGAATGTGTTTGGTAAAACTAGTTGAAAATGGAAAAATGATATTTAAAGACAACATAAATTATTAAATAATGATAAATGGGTGGTTGAGGGCTAAACTTGTAATTAATTTTTAGCTACTAGCTGAAAATTGAAACTTTTTTAAAAAACCTACCCCAATTAGCTTTTTAAGAAAAGCTTGTAGCTACCCAAAAAAGCTACATTCTCAAACACTGCTGAAATAGTTTCAGCTACTATTTTTACCTTCGAACTAGTTGAAATAGCAAGGCAAACATAGTCTAAATAAGTTGAGGCTCATATACTGAGTTTTTTTTTTACGCTCTATTGTTTACATAAGAAATGTTTAATTTTATTTTTTGTAAACGAGACATGCTTAAGTTTTTTTGTCGAAAAAATGCATGTTTTTTTTGGGCTGCAAGAAATGGTTACCATTTTTTTAGTCAAGAAATGATTGCGTTTGTTTTTGTCAAAGAAATGATTACGTTTAAACCTTTAAAAATTAGTCAGATACATTTCTCTAGAGTCAAGTGAAATTTTGTCGGCCCAATAAGCCGGGTAACAATAATGAGTTGCTTTTCACACCAGCTTTTACTTTTCCCACACTCCCCTCTTTCTCTGGCTTTCTCCGAAAAGTATGAAAATCAGTTAAAAGAAAACCAGCACCAAGAAAATGTGGTGAAAATCCTGTTTTCCATGGTTTGGTTGATAGTAAAATATAGGAAGAAAGAAAAAATTAATATGAGACGTATGAAAACTAAGATAGGACAAAATTTGGAAGCTCTTTTCCAATTTTATCCTAAATATTTTTTAAAGGGCAAAAGAGAATTAAAAATATATATTAAACATTTTTTTTTTTCAATTTTAACTTTTCTTTCTCTTCATTTTCTCCTCTTTATCCCTCAATCCAAACAATATAAAAATTCACTCATTTTCTCTTCTCTTTCTCTTTTCTTTATTTTCTTTCTACTTATTTTCTTTCTTTATCCAAACAGTGTGTTAATGTCTTTTCCAAAACTACCCTCCTATCCCCAACCCCTTGTTCGCTCTTCTCCCTCTCCATCCCCTAACCACTCCACCCCCACCCTTTTTCTCCCTTTTCTGTCCCCTAACCACCCTTGTGAATGGATCATCTCTTGTGGATCTATCTCTATAGCAGCATTAGTTGCGGAATAGTCTGTAGAATGTTTCTATGGCTATTTGACAGTAATATTTGCTGGAGAGAGGTGCATGTCTGGAGAGGATCCGTATCCAACAACCCCACCCCATTTTCCCCTTTCCCTCCCTCCTTTCCCATACCAATTGGGGATAACAATGGGTATCCTCTGCGTACGCTACTATAATATTTATCTTTATACTCACGTTTTAAAATAATTTGCACCAGTTCCTATACACGAATGAGTAGTTAATTATTATAATGTTTATCCTCATACTCGTTGGGCACCTATGTGATCACACTTGTGCTTCTTATACACACTTTAGTTAAATGAAAAATTAATAACTCAATAAAAATATTATTTAGTGAAAATTATAACTTAATTGAAAAATACTCCAAAATTATTTAAACATAATTATCAAATATTGATGACATAACAATTTAATTAAATCGAAACACAACACATGATCTAATGTTCAAAATTTCAATTAAATATTACAATATACTTCCACATTACATTATTTTATAAACTTGGGCATCGTGTGCTAACATTCCCAAAATCTAAAAAGATTATTATTAACACTAATTATTTATATATTATAAAGTAAAAAAATACACAAATAAATATTTTAAAAATGTGTATAAATATATTAGATTTTTTAATAAAATCAATAAATATACAATTATATATGATATTATTTAATAAATAATTTAATTAATATGTGTGTGTGGGTATGGACCGAGTTAGAAACTACAATTTTTACGAGCTATTACATGTACCACATCCATACTCGGCTTACGAGTTTTTATCCTATCTATTATGAATAATTTTTGTGAATACCCATTAGATTTGAGCTGAATTGTCATATCCCTACCAATCCTCACCATCTATTGCCACTACAAAACCTATAAATAGTTCAACACCCCATATCAGAAAGTTTACAACCCAAATGTTATATATTCTTTCTTTACTATAGTTACCACTGACTTTATGATCTAAATGTTTGCAAGTGCCAACTAGTACCACCATAGATGTCCATGTCAGGGTGTATTGGAGAGTTCGACTTTGATCAGTGATAAGAAAAAATAAAAGTATATAAGTATTGAACAATTTTCACCATACGAGCTAATTTTTATGTTTGAGTTAGGTCTGGTTCAAAATTTAAGATCTCTTATAGGAAAAGTTTGAACCCCAAACCACTAGTTAAGTTAGAACCGTCCATTTTTAACTGATCCACACACTTGGTAATTTAATTATTTTCAAACAAAAATTCAATAATTTTGTCTGGGCCTTAAATTTTTAGTAGTCTTGTGTTATACTTGATCAGGACTCTATTAATGTCGGATCGATCCAGATTAATTAAGTGAGCTCGATATTTAATAAAATATACAATTTTAAATATTGTGCATATTGTATAGTTAATTAAAATCAACAGATGTTTTATAATATTTTTTAAATAAATTATAAAACAGTGTCACGCTTTAAAAATATATCAATTTCAAGTTTAGAAGTTTTATAATTGATTATTAATTTTATAAAAACAATTGTATGATTTCTAGATAGGTTGAAAAAAAAAACTAAAAATGTGACCCCAAATATAATTTTATGGAACCTAGATTTGAAATTATGTAACAAAAAAAAAATAGTTAACATCAAGTTAGTGTTGGTTTAATTTCCCGTTATAAACCGTGAGAATTAATTATAGTGAAATTGATTTTAAATCACTTTCATCAAACGTGTTTTGTAAATCGTTGATTACTCATCTTTTACTACTAATTCTATAAATCTAACTAAACCAATTCTAACAAAATGTAAATCAAAGAGACCATTAGTTAGTATGAATCAAGGTGGGGTGATGAGACAGGATCGGCCTAACCCTAAAGCGGGTAAAGCCTCCACTTTAGACTCCCAAAAATACCCTTATTTTAAGCCCCTAAAAATATTTTATTTACTATTAATATTTTTAAAAAATTAAGCTAATAATTATTTAGTAAGTCATATTAAATTATGAAGAGTAATTAATTTTTTTTTCCTTGAGAGGCCTCATTTTATCCAAACTTTCTCTTTTCTCATAAATAATAATTATTAAAAATTGATTCTATCAAATCTTAACATTGATTTGTATCATCACTTACTTTATTTCTTTTTTTTTTGTGTCTTTTCTTCTTCTGATGGTCTTATATTGATAATACTACCTTCGTTCCTATTTAACTGTCCACTTTGACTAAAACACATATTAAGGAATGCAATCATTACTCTCGTTTTCATGGAAATAAATTGTAAATTTTCTAGTTTACCCTTTTATCCCTCTTAGTATTATTGGCTCTCATTAGTTTTCAATAGTGGGTCATTTATTAACATATGGGTAAAATGGAGAAAAATGTAATTATTAGTGCATTGGGTTTGTAAGTAGACAGTTAAATAAGAACAAATTTTTTCTTTGAAAGTGGACAGTTAAATAGGAACGGAGGTAGTACATATTTTCTCTTATTCTCATAGCTAATCTCTCTTTTTTATTGAGTGTAGAGATTTGTCATTTAGTTATTATATATAAATAAGCATGTCACTTTACTTAATTAGATTATAGTGCGTGAGTGTGGGTAGGTTTATTTACTTAAATAGATAATTATATTTAAAAAATAGCTTATAAAAAAATTATATTTCAAAAATTATTCTAATAAATATACATTAATATATTAGATTAGAGAATAAAAAAAGTCTTATAATTATAAAATTTGTTTTAGATCCTTATAAACATTAAGCACTGCGAAGAGATAAGATTTCAACACTGGTTACGAAAACAAATACAACATTACTAGGTAAGATAGCATTAGCATGTGCCCCATTGAAATATATTTTTAATGATATATATGTATCAGTATTAATATATTCTCTTTTCATTATTTTGTAGTAGTATTGTTTTACTTGATGGTTCATTGCCCGCATAAATTACTGTAAAATCATGACAATAATACAGTCATCAAAATATTTTTGTTTTACTTCGTGATTACTCTAAACTTTTGATAAACACAAGTGAGCATCACTCTATCCTTTTAATTTAATTTTTTTTTAAAGGATTTGAAAACAAAAAGGTAAAGACATAAAGAATCTACATAAAATCATAAAAAGATTTTAGATTTTCAATTTAAAAAGTTTATTTGCTATATGCTTGATTTTAGATTTTAGTAGACACATTTTGCATATGCTTGATTTTCGACAATAGCATGTGATATTAAATGCAAATATATAATTTATTATTATTATTATTATTATTTATTTTTTTGTCCACGTAAGCTAATTTGTTTTCTAAGTGTTGGTCGATACAATCGAAATTTTAGCATGATTCTTTATATGAAAAATGATATATATTTTTTTTTTCAGTTTTCACTCTAAGTCTCAATGATGTATATACCTCGAAGGTAAAGAAAAAAAAAAATAAATTATAAATATTTTTTTATAAGCCAAATAATTGAAATTAAAAGGAGTACAAGTGGTACTCCAACCCATTACAAAAATATCATTTATGATATGTGTATAATGCACCACTGAAAAAAAATTATAAATACAATAAGTAATATAAGGGTTGGTCAAGTAGAACAAGACAAAATCTCGTATCTGACAGGTCGCAGGTTCGAACTCCCACTCATCCTCTTGGGGTGAGGTAAAATGTAAGTATCATCCCCTCACCCTAATTTTTTTCAGTGGACTGGGGCACTATCCTCTCACCCTAAATTTTAATCACCTTGATATAAAATAAAAAATGAATGTAAAAATCAAAATGTAAAATAAAATTAAAACTGTTGTTTTATTCGCGGTCCCTGCTATTCTATCTTCCTTCACTCTAATAATCCCTCTTCTTAATCATAACAATGCCAATTTCACTTGCATTCAAACAATGAAATCACTAGAATTATAATTTTTTATATTTTATTTTTTTTAAAACTAAAAAAACCTTCGTCCAAACACACCTTCGAAGTTCCCCTTATCCAGAATACTTAAAAAAATATCCTCGTGACTGTGTTCCGTTTTAATTTATGAATTTAATTAATTAATATTTGATATTTCAACAACCTCTCCCACGCTCCTTTAGTCAACCCTAGTTAAACCGGGGTGTAGTAAGTAACCATGGTTGGAGAAGATAACCGGTAGGAATAGTTGTAGACTAGTCGTACAATTTCACACGTGAGATGGTTCGCACATGTGCCGAATCCTTTATCTTTTTCTTTTTTAAAAAAATAAAGAACGATTGAACGAATTTAATGTTTTAAGATTTAAAACTTGACTTTCCGGTGAAGAACGGGCAATTAATGAAAATCATTCCTGTTGAAACCCAAAAACGAACCATTTCCAAATTAACTAAACCCACACTTGTCCTTACCTGCCTCTTCGGGCAGCCCGTAACAAGATCTTTTCAGTTTTCGGACGCTGCCCGAACTGCCCGATACTTGGCTGAGAAATTACGAGCATTCGGTCTCCAGTATCTGTGTGTTTCCTTCTCTCTCTCTTTCTCACCTCTGATATTTCTATATTTTGGTGCTCTGTGTTTCTACGATCACGATCCAACGGTCCAAAATGTACGGGGCTTGTTCTTCTTCTTTTCTGAGGTTTTAGAGCTCCGAACCCTCAGATCCAGGTTATCCGACTCTAGATCTTCCTTACTGGTACGTTATTTCAACCTCCTTCTTCTATAATTCTTGCTAATTCCATGTTTTTTCCTTGTACCTTGCTTTGTTGATGCTAGTTTCAGCTTTGTTTTTCTCTCCTTTCACGATCTTTCAGTTTCTGCGTTGAAATTCCTGCTTCTCAAAGCTTTTTACTGAAACACTTCCACTCCCGGCGAGCTCTTTTGTTCATGTTCAACGTTAAAAGCAAAAATTCTACTTTTTCATATGCTTTACTAATTAGCTTTAATTATTTTTTTCGTGAAATCAGTTTTGTGAAATTTTCATTTTTATCTTTTGTTCTGCGTCTGATAATATTATTTTTAAAATAACTTTTTATTTTCTCCCTAGTTTATTTGGAAAATCTTTGTTTAAAATTAAAACTTTTTTAACAAATAATAAAATAATAACTGGTGTCATAATTCTGGTACTTTCGGAAACAAGATAAGCAACTGTCGTGATTTTGCAGAAGATCTAACGACGGTGATATCATTTTGTTATTTTTATGAATAATTATTGTTATTGTTTACAGGATAACATTTTTCTGGTTCGAGAAGGGATTTGTTTGTTTGTCGTACGGAATGGAGACTGAACAAAGCGCGATGACGGTTACGCTCAGTTATGGCGCGTTGACGTACGCCGCGGAAGCGCTCGCAACTTTGGTAGCTTCTGCTGTCGTCAAAGCCACACTTTTGGCCACGGTGAGTCACTGCTGCCTTGGTCGCTCCAAACGGATATATTTTTAAAAGTCTAAAAAAGCGAGTTTTTAAAAGAACCAAAGTCTAGAGCTTTTACTGGACCTCAACCTTGACAAGATCTAACCCTATCCTATATCTTTTCTTTTGAAAGCAATTTTTGAGTTCAAGTTTTTATGGTTTAATCAATTATGGGAAATTTTTTTGGTCTTTGTCGTCAATATGCGCCTATGATATGCTACGTGCTAATTTGCGCATGTGGATCAGTCACCGGCCCGAGGGATTTTTTTTTTTTTTTGTTTCGGTGACCGATGCGGGATAAGCCTTGACTTATCCTTGGGCGCACTAGGTCAGCTAAGGTGCGCCGGTGGTTTTGAAGTTTGAACTCTTTGGTTTTGGCGTTTGCTAACGTGCGCACTTTTGTTTTTTTCTTCAATTTTTATTCTTATAGGAAAGAAAGAAAGGAAATAGGAAAATAATCCGGGAAATAAAAATTAAACTATTTTTTAGAAATTTATTCTTCGTTTTTTTTTTTTAATTATTAGTACAAGATTTCGTTTGTCCTTTGCTTAGCTACTTCCCTGTAGCGGAAGTGGGTGGAGGATATATGATTATGAACTGTGGTTGTGGGATTAGTTTAGTTCCGATATTTTTTTACCATGTGGGGCCGGGTTCAGAGTATAAAATATCTTTTTGTCGTGTGCGAGGGTAAAAAAAGTCAAAAGTCAAGAAAGTGAGGGGTGGAAGGGATTGATTCGTAAAATAAATCGGTGGTGGGATTATTCGTTTGGATATGCCGTTCAGCGTAAAGCACGTTGCGCTACGCGTGTCGTTTGTGTGTTCCTCGCATCATGGGTGGGGAAAAAGGGAGGAATCTTATACGATGGGGTATAGTAATATAATTGTAGTGTCCACTTTTTTAAGTGTATCAGTCAACTTGTGTAGCGCATTATATCAAAATAGTAGTTAGGAGGAATATTTAGTATTGTCTTATTTAAATATGAATTTTAGACGTCTATATAAAGTACACTTGTATAATTTAATATAATTTAATAATAGTTATAGTTACATATTCTACTTTTGTATGTATAACTAATAATTAATTTATTACATTATATTATAATATCGGTTTTTTTTTACACCGAATACTTCTTAAAAACACATAACAAGTAAGCTTATTTATTACTGCTTGTAAAAACAAAGCTCGTTTATTTTTCTTTCTAAAGGAGTTTTATTATAAATATTTTGAAACGTTATTATTTATTATTATTTAATTAAAATAAAGATAATAAATTCCGATATTTCAAAGTACGGGTAGATACCAACAAAGTGCATATCAGTTAAATTTTTAATTAAATTATATATGCAGTCATTGTAGGTTTCAATTTTTGAGGAAAAAATTGGGTTTGTTCTTAAATTTCAATTTTAGTACATCATTCAAAATACTTTAGTATTTCATGCGAGTTTCAAGTTGACTTTCTTTTCCATATTTTTGTTTAAAAAAACGAATGCTTTTTAAGTAGCCAACAAATTAATAGAATATTGTTTAAGGTATAGATATAATCAACTCTAAATGATTGATCAAGTGAAGCAAGTTGTGGACGCTACACCATCCGATATTCTATAATTTTATTTTGCAAAAAAAGTCATAGATATATATTGCATTAAAAAAGAGGTGAAGATGTAACTTGGAAATTGTTGTAATTGTTTTCTTGGCCTTTGGCCTCCATTCTACCAAAAAAAAAAAACTTGGAAATTGTTATTTACACCTATATACTAAATATTTTTTTGGTCGAAATATAATATCTAATATGTAATAATACAATAAAGTCGAGGGCGATGGATTTGTATGCCTAAGACTTACACCTTATCTTAAAAGAAAAATAATAAAAAGCTTAGTTAATTATTTGGCAGTCATGGCAATTTAAATTCTTCTTTTCTCTCTATTCCCTATATTTATATAATAATTTAAAAACTAAAATTAAATACATTGTAGTAGATTTTGAGATTAAGAACACAGTAAATTTATGGCTTAGCGGATATCATTATTCCTTCTACGGAAAAATTTCTTAACTGGAGAGTCTCTAACTTCTTCATAACAATTTTAGAAAACCTCGAATTCTGATTTTTGATTGAGCGGTAATATCTTATCTTAGAAAAATAATTTGCAACACACTTAAATGTACTTTTTATTTTTAATTGCTTAATAGCATTAGAGTTAAACATTTGATCTTGCCTTTGTATGTATGTATCTTGCTCTGAACTAGTGTGTTTGGATTTGTTATGATCTCCTTAGTTCTATTTGTCTAAAACGCTAGAATCAATTAATTTATGTACAAAGAATCATCAATAAAATGGTTGCAGGATCTCTATGGGTTGCTATTAATCAACATGCCTACAACCAAAGGAGAGGACAAAACCCATAGTCAAGAGAAGCAACTTGATGCAGAGGGTGAGGATGGCAATGACGATGATGGTGATGAAGATGATGATGGAGATGGTGGATTCGGAGAGGGTGAAGAGGAATTGTCATCTGAAGATGGAGGTGGATATGGCAACAATTCCAACAATAAGAGCAACTCAAAGAAGGCTCCTGAAGGTGGTGCTGGTGGGGCAGAAGAAAATGGAGAAGAAGAAGAAGATGAAGATGGTGATGATCAAGATGATGATGACGACGACGATGAAGACGATGACGAAGAGGATGAGGGTGGAGAAGAAGAGGACGAGGAAGGTGTTGAAGAGGAAGAGAATGAAGAGGACGAGGAGGAAGAAGATGAAGAAGCCTTGCAGCCACCAAAGAAAAGGAAGAAGTAAATTTTAGTTTAGTTGAGCCTCCTGGTTGTATTGTTGTGTACCATTTCTCATCTAACTTCCATGTCCTTTTCTTCTTCTTTTTTCGTACTAAACTTCCATGTTTTAATTTACTTTATAAGGAGGCCTATGTAGGACATGTTTTAATTGATATCATGTGTTTACCATTGCGTAATTAGAATGCTACATTATTGAGCAGGCAATGTTAAATTTAAAAGAGAAAAAAATTTATGATCTGAGATTTGACTTAGCTTTTAGCCTCCTCCCTTGACCTATTGTTGATACTGGAAGGAGGAAAGAAAGGAGGTTCTATGTCTAGAATGTAAATATCCTTTTCCCTCTTGCTATTGACTGAACTTGCTATCTTTGAAATTTCTAGCCCCTTTTTTTGGTCAAAAAATTTTAGCCTAAATAAGGAACAATTAGTTTTTTTTTTGTTCAAGAACAATTAGCTTTGGGGGCATGCAAGGGCTTTTTAACAGGCTTGCCGCTATTGGGCCCAACTGCCATCTCGTTTAGAGATAAAGTATTTGGTTTAGCTTTTTTACATCTTAAAAATTACTTTAATTACAATTAAAAAAAAAAACAAGAGCTTTGTTCGATAATTTATAGAATCTTTTATACTATTGCAACTTGTAAGAACTTTCTTCTTTTTTTTCACTTTTACCATAAAAATTCAAATATTTGGGCAGGTCTAGTTAAGTTATATTTTGTCAGGTTCAAACTTGACCTATATTATATTTTCGTGGGTCAAGTCTAGTCTGTTATATGTTAGAAGCCATTTTTTCAGGTCTAGGTTGATTATGGATTAATATGCTTACTTTTTAATAACGTAAATATGTCACAAACATATGTATTTAAATACATCAACAAGACTATCTCTAAATAGATCAACGAGAGAAATTAAAAAGTTATATATTATTATACTATTTATTATGTATGATATATTTATATTTTTATTGAAAATAATACTATTTATAAATAAGCTAGCCTGCCAAGTCTAATAGGTTTATTTAAAAAGCCTAAGTATTACCTATTTAATTAAAAAGACTTTCAAAAGCCAATGCGTGATATTTTTATTAAATGAGTCAAGCCAAACTAGTCTTTGAATAGGTTGGGTCGTAGGCCCCGATGAGCGGATTGACCTATTTCCACTCCTATCTCCTACCAATCATTGAAAGACTAACAACAATAGTCCTTACACTTTTACCATCACAAACACCATCAAGTTCCATGCATCACTTATTTGTCGAAAAAAAACTCAACCATAGAACATCGCAAATCCGCAATTGTCGACCGGACTGGACTGTCGATCCAATCAGAGCTGTTTTGGTAATCAAACCATTTAATTAAAAAATCGGTAGATTTTAGAATTAGCAAAATAAATAAAAATCCAATGTCAGAAAATTAGTTTATTCTCCTAATTTTAAACCATTTAATTAATATCAATTTGATCACGATTCAATCACAATTCAACCAATGAACTATAAATAAGTGTTTTCATTGATTTAATTATTAATCTGATTTTTAAAACATTGAGTAGTGTTATCATGACTTGATAAGTTAATCAATTCCTTGTAGCTTTAATATATTACCTACTTTGTACTACTTTTGCTATTGCATCTTGTGTGGATGTTAACGTTGAAAAACACCATTGACCCCATGTGATTTGTTTGATTTTCGAGAGACTTTTTTCAACAACATTTTTTAGGTACATGAGAGGGAATATAAAAGAGAATGAATATTTGAGCATTGGAAAATTTTATTTTATAATGGATTTGTCAACGGTCAACCTATTAATTTTCTCAAATTCCAACCCTCTGATTAATTTTCTCATGATTTTCTCCTTCTTGATTAGTTCATGTTCACAAATTTTGTTTACTATTTCTAGCTTGTATAATAAATATTCAACTTTTTTACACCCATATCTTTACACTTTTTTCTATCTCTTCCTTTCATATCACACAACCTATTGATGTGACACGGGTATCATTGATCTGGTTATATGTGTGTGTGACATATCAATAACAATCTATGGATGCATAATACATGGGCACTTGCTTCCTGATTTCTATTGCTGATATTACTATGTGCAGAACAGTGCTCTTAACAGCGCTTTACCTAATAATATATAAATGTTAGTTACTGAATATTCTTGCAGCAAGGGTTTGCATTTGCTCACTGCACTACCTGCAAGCCCTCCTTGTCATTTGCGTGTTCATATATGGTTCTGCTGATAGAAAAATGGCGTACCTTGAAATTGTTTTTCTGTAATCAGAGACATTTTGTTTATATTGCTTGTAGGTGAATTGTTCCATTCTCATAGCCATGTGCTTGTCCATATATATACCTGTAATTTATGAACTGCATATAGATGTTCTGATTTTACATGGCAATTACGCCTTATTTTCTTTTTTCTGCAACTTCACTAGCTTATTTTGGTTTATCTAATAGATGGTTACTAGCGGTATTGTTAGTGAGCTTAGCTTTTACTACACATGTGGCAAATTACTATGAACTTGAGCACTAGTCACCAAAATGCTTATATCCAAGTTCCAAATATACATTTGGGAAAGTAACAAGTATCATTCATTGGCCAAATAAGTTTGAGTTGGGATATTAAGTATTAATCCCATATTGGATAAGAATAATAAGGAAAACAATATATAAGTACATTTTCATTTTGAATCTATATTTAAACTGATGTAACTCCATGTTATTTTTACAAACTTAAGTTTGCAAATGTAAGTTATGTTTTTGCAAACTTCAATCCAAACACAAGTTTTGAGTTGCTTCAAGCATCATGCCATTTTTTTTTATAAATGCATCTTATTTTATGATGCCAGAAACTATGCTTGGAGAGTAATTTATGAGATTTAATGTGCATTATATTAATGGAGACTCTTCTTTGCACTAAGAAGGAATAGTTGTAAAATTCAGCTTATCAAAATACAAATGAAGCTCTTAAACTGCACATCCTTGGACATGCTAAATGTAGAAAGTATGCTGTTACATGTTACATTTGAGAATTTCAGCAGCAAATCTGTGATCCAGAGTGATAGTCACTAAGGTTGGTATTCTTTCGTTTTTGCTCTCATTTCAGAGTACTGTATGTGCATATTGCCATTTTCCAGGTACTCTTTGTGTGGACAGATTTGCACCTCATGCTTTGAGAGGAGGTGCCGGGGAAGCAGAGCTACCATTGTTATTCATAATACCTTTTAATTTTTCTAGGGTTATTTACTGTAATCTATCTATACTATTACATGTGAGGATATTTTTGAACACTATTCATTCAAGGGAAAAAATTTGTGACTTATTGGGCCTTAAAGGTTTGCATTATGGGCCCAAAATTTGGAGATTAATATTAAATAGGAATAGTTTTTTATTTACTATTCATTATAAGATTTATTTTTTTGTTGGGTCAAAATCAATTGTGAGTCATTGACATTTTTAATATTGAGCTTTTTTTATCGGGTTGTACATTTATGTTGGATCGATTCATATACGTTGTAGATAATGACTTTATGAATTAATATGTACCCTTTACTAGAGACAATCCTGTTAACATGTACCATTTACAAGTACCCCTTTGCATTTTTTTAAAATTTTTTATTCTCTTTTTTGTAAAGTTATTTTTTATGAATCACATTTATTCTCACTCCTATTGTTTTATTTTTCTTTTTTTAATTTCCTTTTATTTCTTTTCACAGTTTCATTTTTTATTATTATTATATTAAAACATTTTCTCTCATTATTCGTTCATATTATTTTGTTTTATTATAAAAGTGATATTTTTATAAACCATGAGTATCCTCCACATGAAGCAATTTTGATCATGTATTTTTCTCTTTTTTATTCATACTTTAATTTTCTTTTTTATTATTATATTAAAATAATTTCTCTCATTATTTATTCATGATTATCTGTTTCATTATATAAAAACGCACATTAAAGAATACAATAAATTTGTTGATTTATATTACTTTTAACATGATATTTCAATATATCATTTATCTTTCAATTTTATTCATTAATGTTTTCATTTACTATCTCACTCATCTATTCTATTTATCTATTTAGTTTATATTAAAATTCCTATTTATCTCACTTTTAATTTTCTATTTTTTGTTATTAAATTAATATATTTTCTCTCATTATATGATCATATTAATATGTTTCATTGCAAAGTGATTTTTGTTATAAATCACAGGTATCGTTCACGGGAGACATTCCTGCTCATACTATTTTCGTTTTTTTCCTTTTTTATCACACTTTAATTTTTTGTTATTATATTTATAATAGTTTCTCTCATTATTCATTCATATCTATTTTCATTTTAATATAGCAAATTTTTTATAAACCATAGGAAGCAGTCCAACTCCGGTCTTTTTTTCTTTCTCTTTTTAATCACACTTTAATTTTTATTTTTATAATTATTATATTGAAACATGTTTTCTCATTATCCATTTATATTTATCTATTTTATTACATAAAAACTCACATAAAGAAATACGATATGAGTTTATTTACATAAATCTTAATGTATTTTTTCAATATATTATTTATTTCTCTATTTTATTCATTAATGTTTCACTTATTATCTCTCTTATTTATTCTATCTTTCAATTTACTTTCATGCACTCTATATTAAAATTATTTCCATAGTATACGTGTTATTTTTTTCAGCTACGTTTTCCCAAGTTTTTATTTTCTTTTTCTGTAAAGTGATATTTTTATGAATCACATTTATCCTTCACGGCAGACAGTTTTGCTCATGTTGTTTTTTATTTTTCTTTTTATTTTTTTACAAATTAATTTTTTATTGTTATTATATTAAAACATTTCCTTTCATCATCCGTTTATACCAATTTGTTTCATTATAAAAGTGATATTTTGATAATCTTGGGTATCAACTATCCTCTATGTGAAACAATTTTCCTCCTACGTCTTTTTCCTTTTTTTTTCACACTTTAATTTTCTTTATTATTGTTATTATTATTATTATCATCATCTTCATCATCATCATCTTAAAATAATTTCTCTTATTATTTATTCTTATTTACATGTTTCGTTACATGAAAACTCACATTAAGCAATAGAATAAATGTTTTCATTTATTATCTCACTTATCTATTTTATTTATCTATTTATTCTATATAAAATTGGTCATCCATAACATATGTCATGTTTTCCCACTTGCATTTCTTTAATTTTTTTATTAGCAATACAGTAAAATGATTTTTTACGAACCATACAACTATCTTTCATGTGAGGCAATCATTCTCCGGCCGTTTTCTTCTATTATTCTTTTTATTTCTTATCACATTTTTATTTTCTTTTTTATTATGTTAATATAATTATCTCTCTATTTTATTCATTAATGTTTTCACTTATTATCTCTCTTATTTATTTAATCTACTCTATATTAATTTTTTTTCTCTCAGTACATATGTCACATTTTCTCACATTGTTATTTAAATTTTTTTATTCTCACTTCAATAAAGTGAATTTTATAACCCCAAGGTACTCTCCACATGAGGTAGTCATGTTCCTTCAATGAACATCCATATAATGGTGGGACTAACTCTTCCAACAACGTTTTTGTCAATACACTTTATATAGGTTTAGGTGACTAGGATGAAAAATCTCAAATACCAATATAGTTTAAATTTATAATTACTTTATGATGTCTTGATTATAAATTTTTTTGACAAAATTTTAAATTAGAATTATAAAATTTATAATTATTTTATTTTCTTTTACTTGAATAAAATTATTATATTGTGTTTTGATTTATTATATATTTAATATAGTACGTTTAAAAGTTAAGCAAAATTTTCAATTATAGGTTTAAAGTGATTTTTTAATAAACTACAAATACCCTCCATCATAGTTAGTCCTGCTCCAGTCATGAATATCGATATCATAGTGAAGTTAACTCTCCCAATAATGATTTTTTCCATGCACTTTTATACAGTTTTGAAATGATTGCATTGTGAGATCTCAAATGTGAATATATTTTAATTTTATTATATTAATGATGTATTTGTTATTATTTTCTATAAACATGATAACAATATGATATTCACATCGGTTGGATAATAAATCCGTACATCGCATGTGTTGGATACTAGTTAGGATATATTACAGATACTAGCATGGTAGGACAATAATAAGACATTGTGTGTATATTTGATTTGGCGTTGAGTAGTAAAGCTCAAACTCAAATTTAAATCCCTCAATGCAATTATTTACAACATAAAAAATATGAGTTTATCATCGTTCAAACGCTAAATTAAACCTACCCAATCACTTGCAAAAAAGGATATATACTAACAAAGGTGCCTGCATCTGCTTAATTTACTTTCCTGTCTTTTGGACATTTGGTATTGTGCAATGAATTGTCAAAAAATTGATGCTGATATGTGCAATTGATAAAGTTTCCGAGCCACTCAACTCAATTAGTTTTGATTTTGATTTGTGTAATTGTGCTGATCTGGAAATTAAATTAGAGGAGAAATCTTTGAATATATCTGATTACAGACTTACAGTACAGGGTAAATAAATAGCTAGATAAATTAAATTAACTATTTTAACTTTTTATTTTTTTTATTTTTCCTTTATGTTTCCTCATATGGAAAAAAATGTATATAATTTCTATTATCTTTTTCAAGTAAACAAAAAAGATATCATCTCTTCATTTGCTGTACTCTAAATTCATCTCCTTTCCTTATCTACAAAGTGATTATTGGGACTGTATTTTTACGTTTGAAATATATTAATAATTAATTTGAGAAAGAGACTTGGGCATGTGCATGTTGGATACCGTGACTGAGCAGGCGGTGACCACCTTCATTGTTCTGTCTCCACTCTCCATGCACACAAAAACAACACATTACATTTCCCTTGGCCCACTTTTGAGCTTTTCATCCCCATCCTCATTCAATGGGCGCTCCCACTTGAATAAAAAACAATAAGGAAAATATCAAAACATGGTCCTATACATTTTCCTTTCCTTTATTAAAAAACAGTGTGCCCCACCCACAAGAAAAGTAGTATATTCATAAAACAGACAAACAAAACCCACAGGCCGCAACAACTTCACAATTAGGCATCAACCTTATCCAATACTGTTTACACTCAAGTGGAATGTGAAAACGCCCCTTCCTATAAATCAATTGCTTTTGCCTTTTGGTAACGTTAAGGCAACAAGCAAGACCAACCCAACCCAAATTTCATTTCAATTCATAATATCCGATCGAGGATGTCTGACATTGCTATGTTGGTGGCGGAAGAGTATGAGAGGAGGGCCAAGATTTTGAAAAAAGCTGGTGCTGTAGGAGCGGTGGAAATTGACATGGTTACTTGTGCTTCGCTATTGGTGGCAAGGATGAAGGAAAAGAAGAAGCTTGTCCAATCGGTTTTGGAACCCAAAACCCAATTTGCTGTTGCTGCTTCTAATAGCTTCTTCTCTGCTTGAATATATGTCATCATGTGATGTTTCTATTCATCATCTCTCATCTCTGTACTCTGATCGGTTATGGCTGCAACAGGTCGTGCCTGGTTGTTATTTATTTATTTATTTATTTTCTGTCATCTAATTTTTGTGGAATCTTGTATATAGCTATGTTTGGAGTTCGAATTAAAGGAAAATGTTTTTAGAGAGTTTCTCCGACAAGTTGTTTATTCTCTCTCTTTTTTTTTTTTTTTGTCTCCGGCTATTTGTTTTCTAATTTGTATCTTTGGTTGAAGATAGAAAATTTATGAAAGAAAAATGAAAAAAATAATAAGTAAATTAAGAAAAAAGTACTAACTATGAAAGTGAAAAATGAAGAGAACCCGCTTGTATAAATCACTTTTTTTTAATACAAGTATCTCTGAACACTATATCTTTATAATCGAGCAATTCTCTTTGGTTGCTTTTAATATCTTTTTAACTATTTTTTATCACTTTTGAAAGTTGCTTTAGAAAGCAATTGAAACTTATAAAACAACCCACGAGAATTGCTTACAATGCTTGAATCCCAAGAAACAATGATGCTTTTTGGGTTAGATTGCTTTCTAAGCTCCCATGAATGCTCTAATTGAGTAGAGAGATGAAAAGGGGAAAAAGGGAAATTTTCATATCATATGAAAATATTTCAATTCATGTGTAAAGTAAAGCATATGAAAAAGTGAAAAAATAACGTGAAAGAGTAAACTTGGTATATGAGTAAAATGGAAGTTTTCTCTTTTCTGTCCCATTTTCTTTACTTAAAAGAAAACAACTTTTTTTGGGGGATCTGTCGATTTATAATTGCTTCTCCCTACAGTCTTGCGCAATTCAAAGGAGAGAAAATTGATGTTTTTTTTTTTTTATCCTACTTCTGTCTAGATGGAAAATAACATCGTTGCCTTCACACTACGGGGTTCTAAATGGTAATAAAACACACTATTATAAGTCAATATATGAAAACTAAAGTCCCCATTTTGAGGTTGGCCTTGTGAACGAAATAATCTAATTTTTTTCTCTCAAAAGATTATAATTCATTAAGCTCCAAAGGGTAGCCATACGATATCCACAACTGCAATCAACATAGCAATATTACAATACTCAATAGGTAAATTTTACAATGCAAAGTATGCTCCCTCTAATTTAGATTATTTCCATAGATTATCTCTTCTATAGAAATAATCTAAATTTGAGTGGGCTGTATTTTTTTTTATCAATAATATACTGGCCCAATCCAATATCGTGAGGGTTATATGATTTTTTTTTCTCATGTCTAAAATATACCAAAAAAAAGTGGAAGTGGTCATAGAATTAAGATATTAAATCTTTTTTTTCCCGGTAATCATTAAGATGTTAAATCTGATGAAGCCAATAGGCACTAGCATTAATTTGACCCAAAAAAAAAACAGGCACTAGCCTTTCCATTCTACTCTACTCTACTTTTAACCATGAAAAAATGGATGCTAACTAATTCAGCTTGGTGGTTTGGGCTATTTGGACAGCTCGAAAATGGATTAGTGTGAGATTTTCAAGTTTGGCCCAGTTTTCTCCTCTCATTCTAAGGCCCATAGGATTGGTGAATCTGAATATTATTAGATTACGGCCCACTATGTGGTATTTTAGCTTAGGAATGCCTAGGGCTGTAAATGAGCCGAACTATTCATGAACTATTTGAGTTTGGCTTGTTAAATACTCGATCAAGCTCATTTGTTTAATTAAACAAACAAGTCCAAGCTTAAAGTTGGGCTCAGTTATTTAAATGAGTCAAGCCCAAGCCTTATAAGCTTGACATTAAGAGCTCGTGAATAGCTCACTTATTATATATATAATAATTAATTAATATAAATAATTAAATTAAAGTGAGATTAATAAAAAATAGAAAAAGAAATCATACAGTTATAAGTTTATTTTTAAAATAAATAATAAAATAATAAAGTAAAATAATTACTCTATATATATGAAAATAAGTATTGAAATATTTTTTATATCGGTCAAGAAGTTATGTATTGAACTTCGAAAAATATAATATTTTAGATTTTTTTAACTATATATATATCATATATTAAAAATATATTTTGATTTTTATATTATCACTTAATAATAAAATATTTATTAAATACTAAATTCATAAACTTTAAAAATGATTTAAAGAAAATTTTCATAAGGACAAAAATAATGAAGTTATAAATGAGCTAAACAAGCCAAGCTCAAACTTTGTTTTTCTTAAACAAGCCAAGCCCAAGCTTTCAGTTTGGCTCGTTTAAATAAATGAGTCAAGCTTGAGCCACCCATTTTTTCACAAGCCAAACTTAAACTTCAGGTACTCGGCTCGGCTCGGCTCATTTACAGCCCTAAGAATGCCAATGCAGGCCTGCTCGCACTTCCATCGTTCTTTTGACAAAAAAAAAAGTTGCCCGCACTTGGTTTGTAAAAATTAGTGTTGGGTGGATTGACCTACTTTTAGAAAATGGGTTCGACGTTGTAGTCCAGCCCAAATATGTGCAACATTATGAGCCATTTTTTTATATAAAACTTAATAATAATGTTACTTTTATAAATTTATTTTGCAATCCTAAAATAAATTTATTTCCATGGATTACATATAAATTTATAATTTGGAGGTGATCTTACAGGAGAGTTTTCTACAAACAAAACCTATATGATATAACAAATATAGCATGTCAGTTACGTGAATTGATTCCATACTTTACTAGTCACTATTAAATATGAAACATTCAAATAAATTTACCAACGGGGGTTGGTTCAAGTGGTACATGCTTGATTCCTCTTAAGCAAGGTCTCGGGTTCGAGTCTTGTGGATGGAAAAAATCCCCGCTGGGAGAGCTAGCCCATGGAAAAAAAAAAATCCCCGCTGGGAGAGCTAGCCCATGGAAAAAAATCCCCGCTGGGAGAGTTAGCCCCACCATGATGTGGATGTTCCCGGCTCGAACAGGATTGCCTCCCGTGGAGGATACCTGTGGTTAAACCAAAACATTCAAATAAATTTTCAGTTTTAATTATTTGATATTTTTTAATTTTAAAAAAATGGCTAGTGGGCCTCGCTGGGAGAGCTAGCCCATGGAAAAATCTCCGCTGGGAGAGCTGGCCCCACCATGATGTGGATGTTCCCGGCTCGAACAGGATTGCCTCCCGTGGAGGATACCTGTGGTTAAACCAAAACATTCAAATAAATTTTCAGTTTTAATTATTTGATATTTTTTAATTTTAAAAAATGGCTAGTGGGCCTCGCTTTCCCCCCAAAACTAGCGGGTCAAGCAGGGTCGACCACATAAAAAAAAAAAAAAAAGCCCGGGTTATAAGCTCGAAATCTTGACCCGACATGCAAAAGAATACCATCAAAAGATATAGTTGATATAGTATAAATTTAATTTTTTAAGAACAATGTTTATATGCAATCAAAAGAATTTTGCATAAGACAATTATAATTTATTCAAGGGGGTTCTTATCTTTAATAATGAGACTTTTGAAAAGTCTCTATTTGGCTTCTTTAATTTATAACTCTTTTTTTACAAGGCACAAACAACAAAAAGAAAATAAACAAAAAACAAAGCTAATGTCTAGTAAAAAAGATTCCCAAAGCATCGACGCTCGAATACAAGCTTACTGCAACAAAAGGTATCATGCACTGTCTAAGAATATTGTTCCTCCAATATTGTGCATAATGGATCCATGAATTGGACAAGCAAAATTTGGACTTAGTTTTCAAAATTAAAAAGAACAAGAAGAAAATTTGAAAATGGAGTAGAAATTAGAGATGATATAGGCAACTCCTAGAATTGATAAGTCTTGATGATGAATCGCCACAAACAAGTGTTACTTGATATAACTCTACTGAGAACCAAAACACTTCCTCTCTAGAGAAGCCAAATAACATCAAAACTAAATACAAAGTAGTGTTTCCCCATTTTTTATGAGGAAATAGTCAAAGTGGCGCCTAACACTAGCAAGTGGGCTTTGATTCCACTTGGTCCAAATCAATATGCTTACATTCATGAGGGGAAGTCTACAAAAATGACTTAAACAAGGTCGTGGACTTAGCAAACCTCCTAAGCCTAATATGAAACTAAATTACAAACCAAACATGACACAACAGTAATCCGGTCATCAAGCCCCTAATTCTTCAATAATCAAATAAGTCACGAGTCTTCTCTTGTCTTGGATTTGGGTTGGGTCACCCTTGAGAAATGTATCCATCATTTGGCTAAGTTCACCCTTGATCCTCTTTGCTCTCCCTCTAGTCATTGGCCCAACCAATTCCTTCAAGGTTGTTGTTATGCTTGGTAAGTATACCAATTATTGAATGCTAGTTTACTAATTAACGTTAAATTTGAGAACTTGACAAAACTGAGTATAAACGTAAAATTTCAAATCTGAATATAAAACTAAATTTAAAAGATATATGAATTCAATCATGAAAAAACGTTAGAAAATTAATTTCATATTTTTCCTTATATATTCTTACCCTTATCAGTTGATATAAGTATTTTATTAATCCATTGAATTAATTAAGAGTTGTTTATCCCTAAATCCTTTCTATCTTCCTCATTTCACAACATACATATAGTAAGATTTTATATGAAGTTAAATTAATATTTTTTTCAATTTAATTAGATATTCAATTAAAAATATTTTTTAATTTTTAATTAATATTCAAAAAATTTAAACCAATAGTAGACATAAAATGATCATCGAGATAAATTTCTACCGATTAAATCAATTCTTATAAATTTGTAAAATTAAAAAAAAAATTATACCTATATTTTTTATATTTTATTAATATTTACACACACATGTGTATTTATGTAATGTACCGTGTATATATCTCAATAAACACATTATTGAGTTTTGCATATATAAATGAGTTGTATTATTTTGACTTATTAAAATTCTTGAATACTAACATGCATCTCATTCTAAGTAAAGTCATTCCAATTTTTTCTGGCTAAGTACTACTCCTACCTTTACACTCACTTTGACTCTCATCTAATCTAATTAAATGCTGTGAGCTTAACGACGTTACTGCATGACTAATGAAATTAAAAGCGGAACACGTGACGACCAAGAGTTGCATTGAATGATCATTGGATGAGCCTTCATTTGCCGCAAATTTTGTTTGAATAATACTCCCTCCGGTCCTATTTACTTCCTCTGTTTCTTTTCATATGTTGTTTATAGGTTTTTACACAAGGATTAAAGAATTAATGTAATAATTATATCTCTTTAAAGAGTTATTTTACAAATATACTATTTTTTTTCTCTAATTAATGCATTTAGTAACATGTCTCTTTTATTAATGAAATAAATAGTATATGGAATCGGGGTTACTTGAGGTTTTGACTTCAGATTCATTATTATACTTTGATAACGGTGCATTATCTCTAATTAATTAACCAAAAGTTATTATTAGTATCTCCCAACCATTTTAGTACTAATATGTAATTAATTTTTCATTTCAATTTGAAAATTTTTGAAGGATACCACCAAATTTCTTAAAAAATCTGAAAGCTTCAATTTGAAAGATTATGTGCTTTCCACCAAATTGTACTATTAAATTATGTACGAAATAAGTTTTGGATTTTTCATAAAAAAAAGAACGAGGAGTTATCCTATAAGATAAATCTATAGTTTGAAACTAAGTAGGAGTACAATATTTCTTTCTTTTCCAAAACTGCACTGCATTACCCGTTTTCATCAAGTAGAGTCAAGAAGTGGAACTAGGATTGAGACGGACACCACTAGGCACTTATTGTTTTACTACCTCAGTTCTGAAATTTTTTCGGAAACATAAATAGCTGCACATCTTTGTGATATATAACTTGGATTAAAAACATTTAAAAATTTTGATGGTGGTGTTTGTGGAACTTTTAAAAACATTCACTAATAATAAATATTTAGAATAAAAAAACCAAATTAGGGAAGGGGTATAATTAGAAAAGTATAATTTATTATTGCATTGATATCTGAAAATGACACTTATTTAGGAACAAATTTTAGAGCCTAAAATGACAGATAAAAAGAAACAGAGAGAGTATAAGACAATGTTTGAAGATTTTCTATGGTCCTATTTATAAGACAAAGTGCACAAATCTAGAAGCATTTATTATTTTTTTTTCTCATATTTGCCCTTGTTGACTATTAAAGACTTTAAAGTGACACAATTACCATGGTAGTGGAGTTTGATTTTAAATAGGAATAAACTTGTAATCTTACGGAATAATTTCTTAAAAATCAACGCATTAATTACTTTTCTTAATATGTGTGTTTTTGTCTGAATTGTCTTATAAATAGAACCGGAGGGAGTAAAACACATAATGAAGTCAATGAGTTGTCCGTTCAACCAAGAACTCGCGTTATTCCCTCAGTCCTATTTATAAGACAACGTTTAACATTTTTTCATGGTCTTATTTATAGGATAAAATATATAAATCAAGAAACATTTATTATTTTTTCTCACATTTACTCTTGTTGACCATTAACGATTGAAAAGTGACAAAATTATCATGATAATGAAATTTAATTTTAAATAGGGGTAGACTTGTAATCTTATAGAGTAATTTCTTAAAAATAAATGCATTAATTACTCTTCTTAATTATATGTGTGTTTTTGTCTGAATTGTCTTATAAATAGGACCGGATGAAATATTTTATTTAGGGTCCTGTTAAGGACCCTAAATATGAAAAAAAATGATTAATTCATCTAAAAATATGCAAAGGGTCTTATATTAAGAAAAACTCAATTCTTCTATAATGAATGTTATAAATAGGAATGGTGGGAGTAATTTTTTTACAATTTAAAATGGTTCATTTGCATGATTTATACACAAACACACACATATATTTAAATGTTTTCTTAATATTTTTTTACATTTTAAAAATATACTTACCAGTAATAGAGAATTAACGGATTTTGAAAATCAATAGTTTTTTTTGGTAAAAAAATCAATAATTTGCTAGCAATTTAGCTCATCCACCTCCTTTTTTTACTAGACCTTTTTTTTTGTTGGTATTTGCTACATGTATCTCATATTGTCAATGACAGTTTTGTTCGAGATTAGTTATGGCTAACGATACTCACCCTTCTCTAAAAGTGTCTAAGTGTTAAATGAGAATCAAATTCAAGGGCTCTTCCTATAATTTCAGTATGCATTAACAACTGAAGCATAACTCTTTTAGGTTTTTTTACTAGAGTTCGAACTTTCTTTCAATTACATATGTTTATCTTACTACAATACCAAAAAAAAAATGTTTATCTTACTAACGAGAATTTCAAGATAGCTTTGTTTAAAAAATAAAAAATATAATCACGCTCCTCTAAAGTGAATAGTGTAAAGTAATTAAAAGCTATTAATTGAAATATTAACCTTTAATAAAAATTTTAAAATGTTAACCATTGAGATTTAAATAATTCTATGATTTATTATATATCTACACATATGTTACAAGCTCAATATCATTAATTTTTCATGTTTTTATTATTTATTTTACCTTCTAAAGTGAATTAATTTCTCACTTAAAATTCAAATCTCATATACTTGTTGTTCACATAAAAACACATTTAAAGTGTATTTAGTGGTAGAATTGATTTTGGATTAACATGATTATATAGAATTAAATTTGGATTAACATGATTATATAAAATTTATTTTGAGTAAAATTGATCTTGAAGAAATAATATATTTGTTTGGACAACTTGTATTAAGAAAGTGATTTTTCATAGAGAATAATATATTTGGATACTTTTTTTTATCAAATTACTTTTGAGGTGTATGATTACCAAAATAAACTTAATCTCCATGTATTAATTGTTCTTTATGTTGATTTTTTATATCACAATTAACTTTTTTTAATATATATTAACATTTTAAATATATAATATTTTGATATACTTTTTAATTTATATTAATTTAGTAAAATTAAAAATAAAATATGATCTTTAGTTTCAAAATAAATTTAAGTAGCAATACATGACAAACAACCATTTTACTCTAAAGAGAGGAGTAGCAGCTAGTCTAGAATCACCAGTAATCTAACAATGCAACTTTATCTTTGTAACAAATAATTTAAAAACTGGACAGTAATTGAATTAGTTAAAGTATTGATTTATAATTTATGGTTCAGTGTGAACCGGTAATAATTAAATATATATTTTTAATATTATATAATATTTTATGTAATAAAATAATAAAAAATCATAAAAAAATATATATGTATAAAATATAAATCAACATAAATGATTGGATTGGAATTACCAATACTCTTCGTTTTTTTTTCAATTAATTAAAAATAATATATTATTAAAAGAATTGCTTAGTTTTTTAAATAGTAATACCTTTTAATTTTATCATAAATTTTTATATTGAAATATTATTTTTTATTTAAAAGAACAACAAGGGCCACATACAAAAAAAAAACATGAAAATTAATGGATTCTAAAAGTAAAATCTGCAATTCACCATTCCTTGGTGGTCCAAGCAATTTGAGCCTAGCTAGTAGCAGCACAAGTGTCCCATTTACAGGCTTACAACTACGACTTTATGCATGCCCTTTGTCCTACGATAATGAATTTGCTCCTCTACCTCCCCTCCTCTTCACCCTTCATTCAAATTTAATAATACTATTATAATTAACCAAATTAAATCGAGCTTATGTTATGGCATATTACGCCTGCCTCAATTATCTCAAAACCATAAAGAATTTTGCTTTTCTCAGTCTGTTAAATCCTAAATTCATACTTACACTTTTTTTTACTAAGAATATCTTCAGCCTATGTAATCAGAAATTAATCTCCTTCAAAATGTAAAGATCACTAATATATAACATTTTTCTTTTTCAATAAAGTCTTTTTCATACACATATCTTATACGTAAACTGTCTAGTTAAACTGTATAAATATTTAAGATAGTAAGCTTAAACATTTGTCACTCAAAGTGATGTAGGCCAAATAGGGTTTGAATTTGCACTTATACAATGGCATAGGTAATTTGCCCTTTCACAATCAAGGGACCATTTAAAAAGAAAAAGACTACGACCAAATTTGGATTAGCTTAGTTTATAGAATCTTTTTAATTAAGATAAGTATTTGTTTTTTATTTATGAAAAAGCCTTTATAATTTAGTTATCGATTGACACTTAATTATGAAGAAATTAGGTAAGAATTTCTTTAAATAAATTAAGATGCAAAAGTAAATTTTAATTTATGTGAAAAATTTAGGAAATCATATTTCAACACTTAAAATTTAAGTGTGGGAAGGGAGGAAGATAGAAAAAAATTAAAAGAGAAAATGATAGATATAATAATTATTAGGGTTAAATATGTTTTTAGTCCCTCAAAATATAGCAAAATTTGGTTTTTGTCCCTCATTTATTTTTTCATTGGTTTTGGTCCTCCATTTTTTAAAATCACATGATTTTAGTCCTCATCAGTAGTTATATTCCGCTAAGTGATGATGTGGTAATATTTCTCGTAAATTTTTCTATGGATTTTCCTTCAAACTTTCCTACAGATTTCAAAACCGGAAGAAAATTTGTTTAGATTCTAAAATTTACGGAAAATTTACTATGTATTTTCTTACAACGAAGCATAGAAATTTTATAGCAGGATTTTTATTTAAAAAAATTATAGTTTTTTTTTAAATTTACTACGCATAAATTTTCTAGAGAAAAAGTCACAAGAAACTTATTGTAAATTTTTACTCAGGAAAAGTCATAGTAAAGTTGTGATAGTGACTTAACATAGTACAGTTAATAAGAAGGACTAAAAGCATGTGATTTTAAAAAATGAAGGACTAAAACCAATGAAAAAATAAATGAGGGATAAAAATCAAATTTCATCATATTTTGAGAAATTAAAAACATATTTAACCCTAATTATTAGGATGAAAAAGAAAGATAAAAATAGTAAGTCAAAATAAATGTAAAAGAAAGTGTAATACTAGTATAATGAGTGTGAAAAATTTTGAAAAAATTTTCATATTTGTACACCTGGACTTGGTGTACCGATAACCATAATTTGTTGGTTGAAATAATAGCAAACACTGGTCCAAAATCCAAATCAAACATCATAAAGGGAAATTACAAATTAGTGCGTGGTCCAGCGTGGAAAATTAGGACATAATGATGAATTTTGCATTAAAAACAGCATTTATGAGCCACCAATACAAACACTACCTGATTTTGTCTTAGATAGGACTTGGGAGAAGCTCTGTATCAAATCTATTGGATTTCTCTAATTTTCAGTACCTTAATTTAGGGGTGTTCGTGGAATGGATTGGATTGGTTTTGAGGGAAAAATCATCTAATCCAATAATTTCGGTTTTCTTATTTATTCATCCAATCGGTTTTGATTTTTTTCCAAATCCAATTCAATCCAATCCAATTTTAATCGGTTTGGATTGTATTGTATTTCGGTTTCTCAAATAAACTAAAAAATGAAGTCATGAAAGTAAAATTATGATAAAAACATGCAATTATCTTATCTTATTCTATAACATACAAATTACTCAATAGCTTCCAATCCCATTATTGAATATTATTTGTTAAATATAATTACACAATAATAAATTTTTTACATCATCACAGAAAAATAATATCAATAATGATAATATATCTAATATGTTCATAAAACTTTGGATCGGTTTGGATTTGATTGGTTCTCATAGGCAAATCCGAAATCCAACCCAATCCAATTAAAAATTTCGGTTTTTCGCGATTTGCGGTTTTTTTGGTTTACGGTTTTTTGGATCGGTTGTTGCGGTTCCAAATGGATTGGATTGAATTTGATCTCCCCTACCTTAATTGTTTCTTCTTAATTCTGGTATATTATCATGCTCTTGCATGTGACCCTGGCATGTGGGCACTAGCCACATTAAAAAAGTTTCTCTGACCTCTGAAATTGTTGCAACCAATAATATGAGGAGTCACTTTTTCATGCATCAAATCTTTTAACTCCTTCACCTACCCATTTTATTAGTGTATTAAGAAGGGGTCTTCATAGAATTTCAATGTCTATGCACTGCTCCTTGTAGTTGGACTAGTCACCTCTTTGAGAACCAAGTTGAGTTTCACTCCATGGCAATCTTTGGACTTTTCTCACAAAAAATATCTAAATATTGGGATATTTTCGATGTGGACTCTTAGAATCAAGCTTGTACCATTTCCAACCAAGATAATTTTAACAGAAATTCTAAATAACAATAATTCATATATGGTTAATGCAGCAGAACAGTGAAAGTTAGAATCTTAATTTCTTTTTACTCTGACCTGGAATTAGAAAATCTAATCCGTACAGAAAGCTGAGAATACAACAATATTCTTCTGAAGAATCCTAAAAGGGGAAGAAGAAAACAAATCCCTCTGTATATACATGTAAGAAATTAACATAGTCCAATTTATTCTCCTAGAGAGTAGAGACAACTTAATTTCTATCAATGATGATCATAGATATCTATGCAAAGTGCTACCACCCCTTAATGCAGATAACAAAAACAGAAACTGGTCATCACTCCCATCATCATAGTCTACTTCTACCTGATTTTGAAGCAAGTGATAGTTGGCAACCACATCTTCTGGCAACACTTTTTTCCTGCAGAGTGGGCATGTAGCACAATATTGCTCCTCTTGCAAGAACCACTTGTCCAAACAATCCTTGTGAAATGTGTGTTCACAGTTCAAGTTCCTAACTTTTTCCCCTTCCTCAAATTCTGATAAGCATACCCTGCAGTCTACATGCTCTGTCTTCAGTCTTTTGGTGTAGCAAGTTGTGGGGTTCTTCTCTTCAATGAAATTGAGGTATTGGGTGGTGGAAATAGGATCAGGTGTATGATTTGATTTCAGGTACCGAATGATAAGGATAAGTTCAATTAGCATGTACGTGAATAGGACTATTGTCTTGGCATAAAGATGGTAGAAGAGCTCAGAGAGAGCCCTCATGGCTTCTTGCTTGCTACTAATGGATTGGACTCTTCAATGCACAATTATTTTCTTCTTTGCATATATAAAAGAGAATAAATGAATGCAGCCAGGTATACTATAGTTATAACATAGGGACTAGGGAAGGGGAAGAATTTTTTTTTTGTGTGGGATCCACAACAAACTTTTTTTTTTTTAATGTAAGACCACATGTATTGAGATAATATTATTTGAGCCGGGTATGACCTTTATGAGCGGCAAAACTCTCCCTCTAAGTATTCAACACAACTGCATACCTAAAGCTCGAGACCACTAGTTAAGCTAGAACGGCCCCCTCACTGGTTGATCCACGTAATCGGTGGTGATCCACATCAAAGTTTAGAGATAATTTACCAATTTCAATTTTTCTTATCTTCCTACCTTTTTCATCCAATATAGGTGAACTTAATTTTTCACCCTTTCTCATTTTAGGTGTATTAAATAAAGGTATCCCTTGATTTACAATTCAAGACTAATCCCTTTTTATAAAGATCATCAAGTGGACTTGTCTTTACCAACATTTAAGGTGTAGACTTAATTTTTCTCATTTAATCCAAGAGTAAAAAGAACATTATATCAATTGTTCATTTTCTATTTTCTTATTTTTCATTCAATTAAATAAAAACAGATATTTATTTTATCTTTCTCTTTATTTCTTTTACTTACTTTTCCTCCTATTTTTTTCTCTCACAGATAAATAAAGCATAAAGATAGAACATATAGATGATATTGTATAGTTGCATGTACTAGTTCTTATTATTTTTTCTTATAATAAACTGTGTAGAAAAAAATACATAATTGCATAATGAAATAAAGAAGGGAGACACTTATTGCAATTTTTTTTATAAAATTTAATTACTATATATGGTAAATGTAAAAAAGTTTTACATTAATATTTAATAATATGTTATCATATTATTGAATATTAGTATATTTAATAAATATTATAATATTATTAAACTTTTTAAATGACATATCAATACATCATTAAATATTAATATAATTTTTTTTTACCGTGACAATGTATAATTATTGAATTATTTCTTTTATAAAGGCAAATGGGGGAGGAATCCTATATACATTATACCAAACTGGTGAGTTTTTCTTGCGTTAACATTATAACACAGTACTCATTGGCATCATTAACAAATACAAAATTTTGATATATATTTAAATAATAATACTAATACTCATTATTTAAATTATTTTAATATTAATTTACATTTTTACATAGTTACATCTATTGAGAGTCATCTAAGACTTGACAAACAAGAGGCCCACCCTGATTAACAATATTATATTAGCAAGGTGATTTGCACACGTGTTATACCTTCCCTGTAGACATGATTATGACTCAGAACAAGAATGCATCTAAATTGAAAGAAGAGATTAATTTTTCTCGTCAAAGCAATGCATTTTTTTTGGTCAATAAGCAATGCTTAGTTAAGTTAAAGGGCATTTTCGCACCATAAGCAATCTGTCCCATCTGACTCAATCACCAGCTAATTTTGGCGATATTTGGAGACCCAGAGAGTGGTAGGCCCCGAAGTTCACCTTTTCATCAGGGAGCAGGATGCAACCAATAATATAGAAACCTCTAACTTCACAAATATAAAAACCTCTCACATCATCATCTCTCACTCTCATTGTGTTTTGGTATGGTATTTCCATTAAGTGAAAGTTAACATTAATAACTGAAATACTCATTAAATTATTTTAATCATATTTGGTAAACTTACATTTTTTAGTACTTACTAACATTTTTTAAAACACAATTCCAAGTAGCATTTCAAGATTTCGGCTATACTTAAAATTACTTTTGTATCATTTTATCTTTTGATTTTTTTATAATTACTAAACTTAAAATTTCAGTTGAGTAATTAATTAATTATGACCTTAATTATCTATTATTTTATCGTCAGTTATTTTTTATAATTACTAAACTTAAAATTTCAGTTGAGTAATTAATTAATTATGACCTTAATTATCTATTATTTTAATGTTAACTTTAATTACCAAATACTTTCTATTCAATTAGCAGCTAATTTTTTAGCTTTCATCTTTTAACTTTCAGCTAGTATATTTCACCTTTAACTAACTTATTTGCTAGTTTTGCCAAATATATTCAGCATGTTATTTCACTTAACTAAAAAATGAAATTGATAGACGCAAAACCGGTCAAACCATTTTAACCTTGTTTGGTAAAATATCATTTTTCTTTGTAGCTACTACTGTTTTTTGAAATGCGTTAAATTTTAGCTCCTAACTGAAATAATTTTTTATATTTTTATCCTTAATATTTTTCACAATTACCAAAATTTAAATTCTGATTTTGTAATTAATGATGACTGTATTAGTCATTTTACAATTATCAACTACTTTTAACAAACACTTAGAGTGTTTGACATGTCATTTTAGCTAACAGAAAACTGAAATTAGTAGCTGAAAAACTTGTTAAAACATTTGAATTTTGTTTAGTAACGCAGCGTTTTCAGTTGTTACTAGCATTTTCTGAAATGCTAATAGCTAAAATGACTTTTTACATTTTTACCCTTAAAATTTTTCATAATTATGGAATTTTAAATTTTAGTTGTAATTAATGATGACCTTATTTCGACCAAAAAAATGATGAACTTGTTTATCATTTTATATTTATCAACTAGTTTTACCAAACACTTTTAATTCAATCAGTTAACATTTCAGCTTCATCTTTCAACTAATGTTTCAGTTTTTAGCTAATTTATCTGCTAATTTTGATAAACACAATTTTCAATCAACTAACTTATCAACTTTCAGCTTAAATATTTTATTTTTTATCTTTCAACTCACTTTTTAGTTTTCAATTAGTTTATACACTAATTTTTCTAAACACACTCTAACTCAAAGTAATTCACCCCAAGCTACTTAGCCATCTAATATCAAGTGTTACATAATAGTTGGAGGAAATTAAAGCACCTACAATCGAATATACTTCTCCCATGAAATAAAAGCTCCAATTAGCAGGGGAATTCTTTATAATAGAAGTGTGGAACAGTGAAATGAGAAAAAAAAATTGAAAGAGAAAGAAAGTGAAAAATGTTATCGATAATGTAATAGAGAAGGAAAAAAGAGATCGATAAAAAAAATAAGATGTAAAAGAGATGGATGAGAAATAAAATGTATATATATATCTATGTGTGTGTGTGATGTAGGAAATAATCAATATAATGTGTCAAATTTTTGCACATACATCTTTTAATAACATTTATAGAATGTAAATTTAGTCAATTCAACTGTTGGATAGGTTTTATGCAGTAGATTAAGTTAACTAAATTTCCTACAAATTTAAAACTAATTTATATTTTATTTCACTATTTCATTTTTAATTTAATGTATAATATTTATTTAAAATATAAGTAAATATTCACTATTAAATAATATACTTACGTACAATTTATTCAAATTATATAAAATTTGATTAACATGAATTAAATGATATTATATTAGAAAAAGTTATTAAATGATGTGACACAAACAGAAGAAGATGTATCAAGTGAAAGGTCTTTTCTTATATAAGAGTGAGATGGACGAATCTTAACCATAAGATATTATCATTGATGATGAAGATCAAAACATAAAATCACATGACTTTTTAAAGTAATTATATAACTATTAAATAACTTACTCATGAATGGTTATATGGTCAAGATTTAGCCCCGTTACTCTCATATATAAAAAAAAAACTCTATCAATAGATATATCTTTGTATATATGTACATACAGTATGAGGATCAAGTTACTCCACTTAATAACTTTTTATATTGATTTTCATCAATTCAACTATTGAATTAAAAGTTCTATGTAAATAGATATAGTCTACAAAAATTCATACTATTCAAAAATTAATGATCAAACAACTTTATTTTAACGTATAATATACTTCTTAAAATATAAGTAAAATGACTACAAATTAAATTATATACCTAATGTGTAATTTATCTAAAACTTGATGTATGTGATCATTAATATCACATTATTTAAGGATTGAATTTGTTAAATTTATATTTTATAAAGAGTTATTAAGTGTATATTTGGTTTAATATTAAAAAATATCAAAACTTAAATTTGGATTTTTCAACTCTAACTATTTGTGAAAAG
Organism: Sesbania bispinosa; assembly: GCA_026901365.1. Classification (NCBI taxonomy): domain Eukaryota; kingdom Viridiplantae; phylum Streptophyta; class Magnoliopsida; order Fabales; family Fabaceae; genus Sesbania; species Sesbania bispinosa. The sequence continues at coordinate 581,869 of QLOH01000344.1, forward strand.
TAATTTTATTAAATTCTAATACTAAACGAGTATTGGTTTATATACGTGTATATGAGAGAGAGGGTTAAATTATGGTAATTAGATCTTACCATGCATTATTGAAATTAAAACATAAAATCATTTACTTTTTTAGGTAATAATTTTTAGCGTACGGACAAGTTGTGAGAGGACATCCAACGATATATATCCCAATTAATCAACATGTTTGCCAGCCCATTAATTCTTAGATGAGATTAGCCAATAACCATTATCTCTATCCAAGCCCACCACGTTCTTTATAAGCTGTTCTCTTTCACTTTGTTTCGTTAAGTGATAATTAAATTGATGTAACTTGGTCGTTGGTTTGGTCCCCAATTCCCATGTCTCAAGCAAGTAGCTAGGACGTGAACTACTGTTACAGACCTACTTTATTCCCGCAAACAAATTTTGTTTCTTGTAATTATTATCTGAAACTTTTAAGTAAGTACGTAATTTCAATAAATATATATTAGAATATATATGCAGCCATCTTAATTTTCACAAGATAGATTGCCTTTTTAAATGTGGACTTCAGTATGTAAAGGAAACATACACATGCCTTTTTTTACCAAAAAAAAAAACCCATCATATTAGTTGCTTTTATTAAAGTCAAGACCTTAAATGCGAATTTCTTTGATTTTAATTAGGTCAAACTCGACGGTGCATGTATATATAACCATACAAGTTTTTTTTAGGACAGCGATACATGTTATTTCATAATACATTGAAAACAGCTTTTAAAATGTTTTTTTAATGTGGCTTCATATTTTTTTTTTTCGAGAAAAGAATTAATTTCAAAACCTAGGTATGAAGGTCTATATAATTAGGACCAAACTAATGGAGTAACTAAAAATGGAATAAATATATTTACTAAGCCCTTTGTCCTCTCCATAACCTTGTAATAATGAGCAAATTTTATGAATAGCTTTTTTAAGTCATAAAACAGTACTACATTAGCATATAAATGGGGAAACTAATCAATAAAGGCCAACAGGACAGGGTATCGTATCTGACAGGTCGCAGGTTCGAACCCCCATTTGTCCCTTTGGGGTGAGGTAAAATGTAAGTACCTCTGTAAGTGCTCTTTGAGCCCGGAGGCTTTCCCTGCCTTGGACTAGGGCACCATCCCCTCACCCTAAATTTTACTTTAAAAAAAAAATTAATAAAGGCCGACAGAAAAAGCGGGCGTTTTGGTCATTCAGAAAACATAACTGCGTCCTTTGTGAGGGGCCTATATAGATCAAAACAAAGACCCCAAAAATTGGGATGGTAGAATTATGGTAATGGTATATATGGCCTACCTTGTGACTTGTGAGGTACACAATAAATTGTCCTACCAAAATCCAAGTAATTTGATTGTCTCTCTCTCATAATAGTCCATTAAGACAATTATTTAATCATGTAAATAAGATATGTTATAAATAAGAGACCTAGCTATGTGTAGAATTTTTATTTTTTGCAAGTGGATAAGTTATATTTAGAGAGTACCAACTTACTTTTTTAGAAAAGGATTCCGATCATAATTTTGTTTTTTAATTAAGTAAATTATGTAAACCTTTTCAGTGAGGGTGGCCTCTTGTCTTTGTATTTTGACTGTACCACATTATATATCACTTCTAAGTTCTAGCTAGAGTTATATATCAACAACCACTAAACTAACTGTTCCATTAGGCCAGGGGGTCCTACCGCCGACCTCAGCTTGACATATTAAGGGACCTTACACTTCGAGCTCTTCGCCTAGAACAACTTAAGCTCGAGCTCGAGGGGTTGTGTTCCATTAGGCCTAGGGGGTCCTATCGCCAACCTCAACTTTACATATTAAGGGGCCTTATATTTTTAGATACTGGACCTCACCTAGGTGAGGCCCATTAGCGGGAACCTATAAGTGGGGGATCCCTGGTTGACCTAAATCATCTGATACCTTTTGACTCTAAGGACTGTGTTCGGTGCCGCCTAGGTACCTGAGCTCGGTCTCTTAGGGACTTTTGGGAACAGATTGGCGCCCACCGTGGGGCGGCGGTAAAACTTCCCCCGCCGACCACTCGAACGACATGACGATGACAAGGAATATGCGCAACAATGGCTTAGGGGGAGAGGAAGAAGGAGACGGGGACACCGCCCTGCTACAGCGCCTGATGGGGGAGATGCAGGAGTTGAGGAGGTGGAATGAGGAGGAAATGCAAGAACTGAGGAGGCAGAACGAGAACTTACGGGATACCGTGGCAGCCATCAACCAGGAGAGACAAGACGATGATGCCGATAGAGAAAACAGAGAAAGAGAGATGAGAGATCTCCGTCAGCAAAATCAAACTCTTCAACAAAGGATAACAGCGATCGATCATGGGAGAACGGCGGAGGAGGAAACAGATGGGGCCGTAGCTGAGTTCCAACCATTTTCAGAGAATATATTGAATGTCTCGTATCCAGAGAATTTCAAAGATCCTGTATTACCAATGTACGACGGAACGACGGACCCGGCAATGCATGTGGCTTCTTTCCGATCTCAGATGATTGGTAAAGGATGGGACGAGGCTCTGCACTGTAAGCTGTTCGGTAGAACCATGACGGCATCAATATTAATTTGGTTTATGGAGCAGCCGACGAGGTCAATTGTTAGCTTCGCCGATTTCACCAAGAAGATGATGGCGCAGTTTTCAGCCAGGAGGCAGAAGAAGTGGACGACGGGAAGATTATTCAGTGTGAGGCAGCAAATGGGGGAATCCTTGAAGGACTACCTGGGAAGGTTTAATGAGGCCACGCTCTTGGTCACTAGCCCTAATCCAGAGTTGTTTGTTTCTGCCTTTGTGGAAGGCTTGAAGGCCGACCCTTTTAATGAATCCCTAACACAACGCCCACCGACGTCCATTGAGGAGATACGATTGAGGGCAGAATGCTACATAAAGGGAGAGGAAAGTAATGCCGATAAAAGGGAGAGGCTGGCTGAGACTAAGGTCGGAAAGCGGTTCGATTCTACAAGAGGCAATGAAGATGGTGATCGAGCAACTAGGAAGGTTCAGAGGTTTGAGCCATCAGGACGTGGGTTCAAAGATAATCGCTTTAATGCCCAGGTAAGGAGAAATATGGACTATAAGCCCCGGGCAGACTTGACTCCGTTGAATACGAGAAGAAGTCAAATCATGAGGGAGGTGTACAATTTCGACCTACTCGATTTTCCCCTGCCGACTATAGGGGCCAAAGGTCCTTATAAGGAAAGATGGTGCGAATTCCACAAGGTTAAAGGGGCATGATACGGAGGAATTTTGGGACCTCATGAATCAAATAGAGAGGCTGATTAAGGATGGATATTTAAAAATATATGTGGCGGGAAGAAGTAAGCAAGAATTCTCTAGACAAGGAGGAGGTCGGGGGCGAGGTCGAGGACAGGAGTCACGACCCAGAGAAGAAGGAGCTGACCCAAATGAGGAAATCCGGGGAACAGTGACAACAATTGCTGGAGGATTCATAGGAGGTGGAGAAACTAGCGCGGAAAGGAAGAGATACTCTAGGTCTGCAGTACAGGAGGTGATGAACATTTCAGAAAGGGAGGTAGAGCACCCACACTTTTCCCCGATAACCTTTTCTGATGATGATTTCAAAGGAATCACCCCTCATGAGCACGACCCCATGGTGATCGAGAGAACAATGGCAGCATACAGGGTGCAACGCCTGTTGGTGGACCAGGGTAGCTCGGCTGATATCCTGTATTGGAGCACCTATAAGAAGTTGGGTTTACCCAAAGAACATCTGCTTCCATTCTCGGGGTCATTGATAGGCTTTGCAGGAGACTCAGTGGAGGTCAGAGGATACGTGGAGCTGCTCAAAACATTTGGCTTGAGGCCTAATTCAAAGTCGGTCATGGTGAAATATTTGGTCGTCAATGCTCCTTCGTCGTACAACTCAATACTAGGACGGGCAGCGCTGAATGCTTTGGGTGCAATAGTTTCAACGGTCCACCTGACGATGAAGTTCCCTTTATCTGGTGGGAATGTTGGTGTAGTGAAGGCAGACCAAATGGCAGCAAGGAGGTGTTATAAGAACAGCTTACGAATTAACAGAGGAGCATGGGAAGATGTAGGGGAGCCACCTGAAGGAGTATTCTTTACCGAGTTGGATCCAAGGGGAGATTTTAGAGACGATCGGAGACCTCAGCCAACTGAAGAAGTGAGAGAGGTTCAGATTGGGGATTCAGGAGATAAATGTACCAAGATCGATATGTCTTTAAAAGAGGAACTAAGGACCTAGTTGGTTAGTTTGTTGCGAAAGAACTCGGATTTGTTTGCTTGGACAGTAGAGGACATGCCGAGAATTGATCCCGACTTCATATGTCACAAACTTGCCCTGGATCTTAAAGCTCGCCCTGTGAGTCAACGGAAGCGCAGGATGGGAGATGAGAGGAGGCAGGTAGTAGCAGAAAAGACTGAGAAGTTGTTAAAGGCTCGATTCATTAGAGAGATAAAGTACCCGACATGGTTGGCTAATGTTGTTTTGGTGAAGAAACCTAGTGGCAAATGGAGGATGTGTACCGACTTCACCGACCTCAATAAGGCATGTCCGAAGGACCCATATCCACTTCCGAGCATAGACCGCCTTGTAGATGGTACCTCGGGTCATCAACTGCTCAGCTTGATGGACGCTTACTCAGGCTATAACCAAATCAGAATGCATCCCATGGATGAAGATAAGACCGCTTTCATGACTGATAATGCCAATTTTTGTTATCGTGTTATGTGTTTTGGATTAAAAAATGCAGGTGGAACTTACCAAAGGCTGATGGACAAGGTCTTCCAAAAGCAAATAGGGAGAAACTTGGAGGTATACGTAGACGACATGGTGGTAAAGTCGGCAGGTGAAGAAGCACATTGTCGCGACTTGGAGGAGATTTTTTCTGAAATCCGCAAGCACAAAATGAGGTTGAATCCCCAAAAGTGCACTTTTGGGATAACTTCAGGCAAATTCTTAGGGTTTATAATAACAGAGAGGGGTATAGAAGCCAACCCAGACAAGTGCCGAGCAATTTTGGAGATGAGGAGCCCTACTAGTGTGAAGGAGGTACAACAGCTAACGGGAAGGTTGGCTGCCTTATCCAGATTCCTTTCTAAGTCGGCAAACAAAGCCCTACCACTTTTCCAGTTATTAAGAAAGAGGGAGCGATTTATTTGGAGTGAAGAGTGTGAGGCCGCATTCCAACAGTTGAAGAACTTCTTATCGTCACCTCCAACCTTGACTCGGCCAAAGGAGCAGTTGCTGCTCCGGTTGTATGTGTCTGTTTCTGATCATGTAGTTAACTCGGCTTTGGTCCAGGAGGAAAATAAGATTCAGAGACCGGTATACTTTGTTAGCCACGTGTTGCAAGGTGCCGAGTTGAGATATCAGAAGATTGAGAAACCGACATTGGCTGTAGTATTAACGGCTCGAAGGTTGAGACCTTATTTTCAAAGCTATGAGATTGTGGTGCGAACTGATCAACCAATTAAGCAGGTACTCCAGAAACCTGACTTAGCAGGAAGGATGGTAGGATGGTCGGTGGAATTGTCGGAATATGACGTACGGTACGAGCCGAGGGGTCCCATTAAAGCTCAAGTGTTGTCTGATTTTGTTTTAGAGTTATCCTCGCCTACTAAGGAAGAGGGGGACAACAACAATCATTGTTGGACCTTGTCAGTAGATGGAGCGTCAAATATGAAAGAAAGTGGAGCCGGGGTCATTCTGGAGGGACCAGGTGGGGTGTTGATTGAGCAATCGTTGAGATTTGACTTCAAAGCCAGTAACAATCAGGCGGAATATGAAGCTCTGCTTGCAGGATTGCGTTTGGCAAAGGAGGTTGGTGTAAAGGGTTTGGTCGTAAGGAGCGATTCTCAGTTGGTTACAGGGCAGGTGAATGGAGAATATCAGGCAAAAGGCTCTCAGTTAGCCAAATACCTGGTCTTAGTTAAACGGATGGCAAAGTTCTTTGACCAGTTCAAACTGGAGTTCCTACCTCGGGATCAGAATGGACGAGCTGACTTACTGTCAAAGTTGGCGAGCACCAAGAGGCCGGGTAACAATCGCACTGTCATACAGGAGTCCATCGCAACACCCACTATTGAAAAAATAGAAGTGTTGTTTACAGAGCAAGAGGAAGCTTCTTGGATGGGTCCTATAATAGCTTACCTAGAGCGAGGCGAGCTGCCAGAAGAACAAACAGAAAATAAAAAGATAAGGGAAGAGGCTGCTTATTACACAATTGTGGCCGGAAGACTATACAAAAGAGGATTCGCTACACCATTGCTGAGGTGTTTGACCAGGGCCCAAGCTGAAGGGGTCATGGTTGAAGTGGATGAAGGACAGTGTGGAAGTCATATTGGATGAGGTGCTTTAGCTTCCAAAATCCTCAGGGCCGGGTATTACTGGCCGACCTTAAGGAATGATTGTATGAGCTACGTGAGGAAGTGCGAAGTGTGCCAGAAATTCTCTGATCGGCACCGAGAACATCCCATGACCTTACAGTTGGTCAGTTCGCCATGGCCCTTTCATATGTGGGGTGCAGATATCATAGGGCCATTTCCAATAGCTCGGGGGCAGGTTAAGTTTTTGATTGTAGCTGTCGATTACTTTACCAAATGGGTGGAGGCTGAGCCAGTGACGACTATTACGGCAGACAGAGTCAGAAAATTCTATTGGAAAAATCTGGTGTGTAGGTTAGGAATCCCCAAGTACATAGTGTCTGATAATGGCACTCAATTTGCTAGTCAGTCAGTGGCAAAATTTTGTAACCAACATGGGATAACGCAAAAGTTTTCTTCGGTAGAGCATCCACAGTCCAACGGCCAGACCGAGTCTGCTAACAAGGTTATATTAGATGGATTGAAGAAGAGGTTGGGTGAGGCCAAAAGCCTATGGGTGGAGCATTTGCCTCTTGTGTTATGGTCGTATCACACTACTATGCACTCATCAACAGGAGAAACGCCCTTCAAGCTGGTATATGGCACCGATGCAATGATCCCAGTGGAGATCATGGAACCCACATTGCGGACTGAGGTGATTGACGAAGAAAATAATAATGACGAGAGACTGGTTGAATTAGACTTATTGTCCGAAGTAAGGGAAGCAGCTCATATTCGTGAGTTTGCTTGTAAAAGGAGGGCAGAAAAGAAATACAATTCAAAGGTAGTGCCCAGGAAGTTGAAGATGGGAGATCTGGTGCTGAGAAGAACTATCAGAGACGCTTCATCTAATAAACTCACCCCGAACTGGGACGGCCCCTTTCGTATTCGGGAAGAAGTTGGCCGAGGTGCATTCAAGTTGGAAGAACTCAGGGGAAGGCAAGTGCCTAGGACATGGAACCTGGCTAATTTGCGTTTCTATTACAGTTAAATGTTTCTTTATGTTTTTAGTTTTCTGCAATTTCTTTATGAGATTTCGTTAGAATAGGATTAGGAGCTTAGGGAGATATTCCTGCTACAATCTGTGGATTGCTTTAATGTTTGAATTCTAATAAATTGGTGCACTCTTTTCTCTTCCGAGGTGGAAGAGTTTTTAATGAGGCACTTGATATCTACTTTGTTTAAGACATTACAGGGCAAACATAAATTGAAGCTACAAACACCAAGTAGATTGGTGTCGCCGAGCACAGCTCGGTGGTGGAAAGTTGAAGCTACAAACACCAAGTAGATTGGTGTCGCCGAGTACAGCTCGGTGGTGGAAAAATGAAGCTACAAACACCAAGTAGATTGGTGTCACCGAGCACGGCTCGGTGGTGGAAAAATGAAGCTACAAACACCAAGTAGATTGGTGTCGTCGAGCACGGCTCGGTGGTGGAAAAATGAAGCTACAAACACCAAGTAGATTGGTGTCGCCGAGCACAGCTCGGTGGTGAAAAAATGAAGCTACAAACATCAAGTAGATTGGTGTCGCCGAGCACAGCTCGGTGGTGGAAAAATGAAGCTACAAACATCAAGTTTATATAATACACCCCCTACTGCAACAAAGGTACTTATAAAGTTACTACCCTTTTTACTGAGTTTTGAAGGATGAGTTATTCTCCGAAAGGCCATAACGTTTAATCTTATAGTATTTGCTATTATGCAATTAGAAAGAACGTATGCATCATTATTCCTAATATAATGACGCATAATTTAACTCGGTCTCCATTGAAATAAATTCTGTTAGAAGTGATAAAACATCTCATTGGCAGGTGCTTTTAATTTTGGCCCCAGCGTTGATATGTTCAAAGGTGAAAAGTGGAAGGTTTTTGATTAAAAAGCTTACTCAGTTAGTTAATGAATTACTTATAACATTTCCCTGAACATCAATAAGCTCAAAATATGATGACTTAGTTGATTATTTTTTCCAAAGTACATTTCGTTGCAAAGGCGTTTGTTGAGTCGTCGGGATGGTGCAAAGTTAGACGTTGGGTAAAAAGCTAAAGTTTGAAGTAAATAGACAAGTCCATTAAAGTTGAAAGTAAGCTAATAACTACATTAGCCTAGCAAAAGTTCAAAGTAAAGGAAATAAAGGTGGGACACAAAAAGGTGAAGGTAAACATAGATAAAATTTTTCATTCTTCATCATCAGGGATGTCAATTAGCTTCCCATCCACAATCTCTTTGAAAGCTCCCACTTCGGCTACATCTATCCCAGGATGTAAGAATTTGACTTGATCGATTGCTTTCTCAAACCCTTGCTCATTGAAACGATATTTCAACCTTCAAGCGATTTGCATCTTCTTTACGTCCATCCTGCTCGGCAAGCAGTCTCTCCTTGGCAGCTTCCAGCAGCTTCGATTTCTCAGATAGAAGGACGTTGGTTTTCTCCTTTTCATTTTTCAGATCGACCAAGTCACCCTCTAACTTTTCTTTTTTCGAAGTGCAGTTCTGAAACTTCTCTTGTAAGTTTTTTAGTTCGGAGGCTATTTCTCTTGCCTTTGCAACCTCTGCTTCTTGTTCCTCCAGCTTTTTGGTCTTTTCTTTTAGCTCTTTCTCCAACAACCCAAACCCGGTCTCCAAGGCATGGCCCAAAAACGCAGTCTGTGTAGTGAACACTTGCACCATCTTAGCAGTGTTCACCATTCCAACTTTCTGAATCCTGACAAAGTCATCAGGCTTGCAGAAATGAGTCTTGACGAGCTGCTCAGTGGGTAATCGACGATCAAATACAGAAGATACTGCGGAACCCGGTTGTCCTTCGAAACCTTGAAACCAGTGCCACCATTTTGGGATGCTGGGTGTTACCAAGAGAGCTCGGTTGGATGAACCGGGTTGGCTACTCTCAACGTTAGGTGTAGGCTGCTGGGGAGAGGATGAGGTCGGTTCTTTGTTGGCACAAGCCTTCTTGTTGATAAGTTTATCAGATATGGTTGAAGATGAAACTTCGTGCTCGACGCCGTCCACAAGTACAGGCCCGGAAGCTTGCGAACCCTGCTTGCGTTTGTTGGTCCTGCTGAAAGCTCTCATTGCCTTAGCATCCATTTGGGGAACAAAACCTTCCTTTTTGCTCGACATTTCAACTGAAATAATACAACAAGAAAATTAGTCAGGCTTAAAAGGCTATGATAGCATAAATAAATCAAAACAAGAATTACCAATATAAGGTTGGAGTGCTCCGGCATCTCCTTTATTCTCAATCAACACACTACAGTTCACGGGATAGAAGGACGCTAACAATTTTACGTCCACAAGTTCGAGGTCGGTCAGGCTACTCTCCCTAAGTCCTATCAACCTATTTGGATTTTTAGTCCAATAAAAGGGGAACTTCGGTTCCCCCAGAGTGTTAAAGAGTAGCTTGGAGGTCCCCTCCGTCCCTCGTAACCGAAAGTAGTAGGGCTTAAAATCTTTGTAGGAAGAATGAAGTGGATTTAGTGAGGGTCTTCCAGAAAACCCATTCAGTGAAGTCCAACCTACAGGGCGATTTCCTAGTTTTGCTTAAAAAAATAAGAGAATACTCTAAGGGAAGGAGCAATATTGTGATATTGACACAATATCTCGAAAGCTCGGACAAAACCCCAGCTGTTTGGGTGAAGTTGAGTCGGTGCTACGTTGAGCATATTCAAAACTTGGCACTCGAAGTAGGTAAAGGGTAAGGGGACTTTCAGTTTCGTCAGACAGGTTTCGTATATAAAGGTAAAGGCAGGAGATGAGGAAGGGGGAGGACTAGAGCATACATACTCATTTCCTGCAGGTGGTTCCAAAATTAAATGTTTGCTAACCTTTGGGAAACGGGTGCGAATCAGGTTTCTAAAGGGAAGAAGAGATTCTGAAGAAAGAAGAACCGAGGTTCGTGTAAGCACTGAGGAATCTACCCAGGGAAAAATGCTACTAGCCTGGTTACAAGGGTCAGTGACATTTGTTAAAGCTTCTCCTCTCACAGTATTATCCTCACCAGCCACAGGGCTTGCACTCTGAGACATGGTGGACAGCGTACCAGTTGCAGAGAAAATAAAGGTAAAAATAGGAAAGTACCTGGATAAGGTCTACGGGTTGAAGGAAAGAGAAGAATGGAAGCAATATAAATGGAGAAATGGTGAGTGAGAGAAATGAAGAGGAAAGAGACGGGAGAGTGAAGGGAATAGAGAAGAGTAACGATTGAGAAGAGTGGGATAGTGGGTACTTAATAAGTTAAGAACTTAATGAACCACTATTAACTGGCAATGAATTTTTATGATAGTGGGTATTTAAACAAGTTAAGAAATTAATGAACCACCATTAACTGGCAATGGATTTTTATACTGGAAAACAAGAAAATTAAAACCCACAAAACGCATGATTATGCATTAAATAACAACCATCATGACTCTGTTGTACGTCTCTAAAAACAGACCTTGGGAAGTGGTGATATGTCTCATCATCAAAAGGTGCGCTTTGATCTAAGGGCGAGGGACAGTTGACAGATAATTCACGGCTCAGATTAAAAACCTTTGAGCTCCGCGATTTGACGTCACGATTATTTATAAAATAAAACTATTTATTTATGACGAAACGCCAAAGACTCTGGTTATCAGAAGCGTTTACGGCTTGAATAACATCAAGGCCTGAACTCGGGACCACGCTTCTCTTTAGAAGCACCAAATCTCGGGGCTTACCTAAAGGACCACTCAGAACTTTGAGCTCTTCGCCTAGGACAACCTAGGCTCGGGCTCGAGGAACAGTGTTCCTTTAGAGATATCCAGCCTCGGACTCGATCAGGACCACAGGGTGAAGGTCGGCAAGTTCCACCTCGAGAACGACATCGAGGGCCCAAAAGAAGGGACCTTACACTTTGAGCTCTTCGCCTAGAACAACTCAAGCTCGAGCTCGAGGGACTGTGTTCCATTAGGCCTAGGGGGTCCTACCTCCGACATCAGCTTGACATATTAAGGGACCTTACACTTCGAGCTCTTCGCCTAAAACAACTCAGGCTCGAGCTCGAGGGGCTGTGTTCCATTAGGCCTAGGGGGTCCTACCGCCGACCTCAGCTTTACATATTAAGGGGCCTTATATTTTTAGATACTGGGTCTCACCTAGGTGAGGCCCATTAGCGAGAACCTATAAGTGGGGGATCCCTGGTTGACCTAAACCATCTGATACCTTTAGACTCTAAGGATTGTGTTCGGCGCCGCCTAGGTACCTGAGCTCGGTCTCTTAAGGACTTTTGGGAACACTAACCATGGAGGGTTATATGATGACATGTGTCTGAATGTAAAATAAAATTCCGTATTTATAATTAACATATCATAAATCAAAATTTAAATAAAAATGTAGCATATACCTTATTTGTATTGAATTTGGATAAAAAATATTAAATAACTTTAGAAAAAATAGAAAAAAAAGAACAAAATTTACTTTTAAAAAATGAAATGCACAAGTTCACTTCTTTTTATCAAAGAAGATATCTTCGAATGACCACATTATATTTTAAATAGAATCAATCCTAAATAAATAACAATTTTATGTTTTTTTAAAAAAGAAAGCTTTACTCCCTAAATATATCGTTAAATGTATTTATATGATAAGGACAATCCTTTTCTCCCCCAAAAAAAAAATCTGTACTCCCCAAATATATAATCCTTTATTTTTAAAATTAAGTAAATCTAGACTTCTTATTTTTTTCTATCCAAAACCCTTGAAAACAATTTTAAAAATTTAAAAGTTAAAATTTAAAATATTTTGCAAGATGCGAGGTTAGAGTTTAAAGATAAGGAAAATTTGAGGGATTAAATTTATGTAGGAAGTTATCAGAGGACTAAAATCACACAACCAACAAAGCCCGACACAATTAACAGATAACTGGGCTCCTTAAGCATCTTGACATGGGTTTCATCCCTGACGGTGTGTATGGAAAAGAATTTGTTGGGAGAGGCAAAGCCCACTTCGGTGATCTCTACGCCTCGAAGGGATTAGTCTCTAGTTATCGGTCTGGGGATACCTTTCGTTAAAAAAAAAAAAGACTAAAATCACATAGGATTGAAAGTGGAATTTAATCTTTATGATATGAAAACTTGTCTTCATTTTCTTTACCGACAAAAGAATTTATGTCAAAACCTATTTATGAAGATCCAAAGACGAACATACTAACCAACGAGGGTTGGTTCAAGTGGTACATGTTTGTTTCCCCTTAAGCAAGATATCGGGTTCGAGTCTTGTGGATGGAAAAAATATCCGCTGGGAGAGCTAGCCCCACCATGATGTGGATGTTCCCGGCTCGAACAGGATTACCTCCCGTGGAGGATACCTGTGTTTAAACCAAAAGACGAACATACTAAATTACCCCGGTCCCACATAGCCGAAAGAGGAACAGACTAAATAAACTCACTGGAGTAACTAAATAGGGATGAGATTCATGAGCCCTTTATTGTCACCATAACTTATTTTACATATTTGATGAATATGTTAAAGAATATGATATTTTTAATTTAATGTATGTATTTAACATTGACTCTTGGTCTTGGCTCCCTATATTTTCTTTCTTTGGCGAAGCTTTGCACTAATGCAATTTGAATGGAGAAACCTTTTACATTTATTTTGATGTCATGTCAAGGTTGGTTACTTGTGGGCTGAGTCTCTTCTGAATTGGATCATCAGCCTCATGTCAAGTGAACAGGCAAAGAGTACATCAAGAGGAATAAACAAGTTGATATATGAATGGCACTGTTCATTCACAACGATTACCACAGGAAGGGTTCATTGTCAATCAATGAATAACATGTTAACCAATTCCATTAATGGGACCACTTGATCTTATCATAGTGCTTAATGACAATCAGTAATTGCGGTTAAGACAAGTTTGGAATTGGATACCAGACATGAGTCATGGGTTTAGGACACTAGTTCGATACTTCATCGCTATTTTTTTTTTTTTTGGTGTACACCACATGTAATTGGGGGAGATTATTAGGCTTATGTCAAAGGCTGACACTGACACATAACATATGTTGGTTTCATGAAAAGTCTTTGTCCACATGAATATTATTGAAGAAATATTTGATTAGCCAATTATATACAAGTACAATCACCATCAAAATTTTTCTGTCAAAATCTCTCTATCAGGTGAAATCAAATACCTTTTGTTCATGGCAACTCATTCCTCACTCCCTAGTCTGTTTAAAGCATTTAGAATCTATAGCGGCAGGTCATGCCTACAAATCTATAACAATCTAACTATTGCAGTTCTCATTTAGAATGCAGATGATTACCATAGTACACCATTCCTTGGGGTTGCATTTGTCGGAAACTAGATGCTGCTTGAGCCTGCTGTGCCTGTGTCATATTTATTGGGAGATGCTGAGTTATAGGTACTTGCTGTTGCTGTTGCTGCTGCGTTATTTGCAGAGTTTGATGAGTTAGAGGCATCATTGGACCCACTATATGGGGTGGGGGTGGTAATGGTGGTAATGGTGGCATGCTAGCATAACCATATGGAGAAATAACCCCTCCTGTGGACTGCACATATTGCTGAGAGGATGGATTTAGCATGTGATATTGACCTTGTGATGCAGTGGCTGGATTCTGCATGGTGGGTTGGGGCACCAAAACTGAAGGATATGAATGATTTGGTGTTGCAAACAACTTTTGTGCCTGCATATAAACATTTGCATCTGACATAGACATTGACTTCTCAGGTTTTGACATAGACTCAGAAGCCAGACCAGCATTTTTTGCCTCCTCTGCTGCAAACGTTGAGAGAACAGAAGTCATGATTAATTGAGATGATGAAGAAGCTGCTAGCTTATCTGCAACCTCAGCTGCAATTGCTGCAGCTGACTTCTTAGTTGTTGCTTTTGATTTTGTATTTGTATCAATAACTGAAGTCGATGTGGTTAACGGTTTATACGAAGAATTTTCATCATCAAGTCGTTTCCTCATGTCGCTAGCCTCTTCTATTTGTGCTTGTGCTACCTGCATATCATTAATGAGATATATCAGCATAAAATTCAAACTTGTTAGCATCATTAGCAACAAAAACATCTCCACATTCCAAAGTGGAAGGATACTGAACAACATATGAATGGCACTCAATGCTTAACAGGATCCTAATTACTTCATATTTGAGTCATGATACTTTCACTGAGTAATTTTCCATGAGTTGAGTTTATTACACCGAATGCCCTTGAGGTTTATGAAAATTATACAAAACACTCTCTAGGTTCAAAATATACAATGGATTCCCCTATTCGGCTATTCCCCCCTCCAGTTCAAATTTGTTCCAGAGTCCAACACATACTCAAAAATAAACTAAGGAAGGCCTTTGTATAACAATTTTCTAAGAAGCAGGTGTGTGTTTGTTAGGTTACATAAATTTCAAGGAAGGTCAGGGTAATTTATTTAATTATTTTGTTAAATGTTTTACAACTACCAACACTAATTATGAGTACTTTATTGACTTCACCATAATAATTGTCCAATTACATCTTGCAGATATATGTACAAGAGACAAATAAGAGAAGTAATTAAATGATGAGAAACCTAGATACGCAATAAATAAATATCACATTTACATCTTATAAGAAACTACTCAAAACAGACAGTCTTCAGACGAAAAGAATCATGATGGTATGTACCTGAATCTGAGTACGAACATTCTCCAGTTCAGATTCCTGGTACAAATATCCACAAAGGATTGCAAATGGCATCAGGAACTCAAAATATGAATCAGAAACCTAACAAATGTAGAATTAAAACACAGATTCTTATTGAGCACACCGACACAATAACTTGCCTGTTCATGCAAAGCTTCTTTTAGCCGAGATACAAGTGCTTCTCTACTTGCTTCAACTAATTTAAGATTTTCAATACATTGTTTCAAAACATTTTCTTCCTCCACTAGTTCCTTAGATAGAGTTTTTCGCTTAGGGTCCTTTGCTGAAAAAGAAAGCAATATAAGAATCCTAGTTTACAAAAAACAGGAGTTAATTCTGTTGTGTTGATACTTGATAGCTTACCAGTAGCGCATGCAATATCAACATCTTTTTCTATCTTCCTCACACGATGAATAGAAGACTTGCATTTACTCATCTCTTCATCTTCATTGGAATGTTCACTAAGCACTACATGAAAGGCTGAGACTATTTTTTCTGCTGAACCTCCAACTGACAATTTCTGGATTCCATTAAAATTTATGAGTGATCCATGCAAGAAGAATTACAAACTAGTTTGAAGGATGTTATAATCTAAAAGCATAAAATGTTCGAGTGAAAATATGGGGAAGTGGAGCCACAAAGGCCTTCAGTCTCACCATTTTAATGGAGCGAGGATCCTTTTTCAAAATTCTTATAGAACGGGATCTTTTTTTGTTGATTTCCGATGATGGAGGCGCTTTTTCTCCAAGTATTACATATTTAAGGTCCTGTACCTGAGACCCAAACACTCTCCTTTGCACCCATATATCAACCTAAGGGTAAGTAAGTACTGAGTTAAATAGAGCAAACTGCCTACAGTGAAACCGGTATCATGGTATGCAAATCATTTTCAACATTTATATGAACTTTCAGTCAATGCATGAAGAATTAAGTTTGCAACAACTTCATAGCCAAATCCCCCCCACACACACACACCCTTTCCCACTTTCTAAGGACTGATTGAAATGGTTGTATTCACTCGTACTTAATCCAAACCCAGGAAAAGAGGCTTACCAGTCTAGATACCACACGCTTTTCTTGATCACCACCTTTCTCAAGAACATCCTTAAGTGCAGTAGGAAGAACCTTCCAAAACTCAATCACAAATTCATTTCCTTTACGTCTGCTGTTCTGCAGGATGTCATTCGCAAGATACAGAAGGGGGACTCGTTGAGCCATCTCTGAATTGTTAAATTGTTTATTCCATGTTTCAATAACCTGTTCTGCTTGGCTCCGGTGAAATATACACCAATGTGATAAAGCTATACAAAAGTTAAGACAACAAACTATATGGCATCAACAACCAATTAATCACATATTATTCCTGGGAAAGAATACACATGCATTTCATGGAATAATTAGCAAATCTATCCAGCAATCAGAAGACACAGTTCAATAGTTCCTAAGTTCCTCCCTGTTCATAAATCAAAGACAGACGGAAAGGACAGACAGAGTCACAATTCCCATGGCAACTGAAAATATAAGTATATAACTGCATCTTTACATGACAGTAACACCAAATTATCAAACAAATTTGGTAATTTCAATTACAGCAATTCCATTTCCCAAATTAACACACTGAAGCAATGTGACTACATCACACTCCTTAGAACAGCCAAGGCCAACAACTCAACACACTTTCAATATAGGCAGCAAATTAGTTTCATTTAATTGCAGCATATATAGCAACTTTCAAAATCCCCAACATGCACATCCCAATTTGATTAAGCAAGGCAGAGAATTTAACCAAAAGCACAATAACTAAGTAAAAATTCGATTTTTCAAAAGGATACTTTCAATGCACTGCTGGGTAGTGTTAAGCTTGGACAGCTTGTCCGCGAGTATCTGCTCGCTGAACGCGCTATTCATAGCCCCCTTCACCTTACCAACCAACCTGCAAGAGAAATGAATTGAGCGAAACCTTAGCACCCTATAGAGCTATTTCATAGAAAAGAAATGCAAGAATTTATAAACTTCAGAAAACCAAAACCCTAGAATGAGAGAAAGCACTTGAATTGAAGCAGGGGAAAACCAAAGCGAGAGAGAATACAGATTAAAATCAAGCTGAGAGTGATGGAACTACTCAATCGAATAGAGAGTTATATAATAATTGAGCAGTGGAGTTACCAAGCGCAACAATGCCAGGAATTCGGAACCTGATGTCAGAACCTTGTTATGGGCATGACACGAAATGGTGACAGTAAATGTGTCAGTAAATGAGTTACTGAAGAAAGAGAAGGGAAGAGAACAAGTTAAACTTTTGAGTCTCTGGAATTTGGGTTGTCCGTTGTTTGGCGCAAACTCTGGAAGTCTGTCTAAATGGCACAAAATAGTCAGATTGGTATCCACTCATAACATGTGACTTCTCGAATAAGAGGTTTCAATCTAGTTCAGGATGTGGTTTTGAGTGATGGTATCAGGTAAAAGGTTTCAGTGCTGGTTTTGAGGTTCTATTTTAGAATATATATAATATATAATATGTATGAAAAAAAATATGTTGACCATTAACAGTGGTTAAGATTAATCTCTCACTCAAAAACACACTCATGCTGCATAAATAATATATATAAAAATATAATGTGTAATTGAATTGAAATAGAATGATATAGAATGGAATTGAATAAAAGAAAAAGGTTGTCATTTTATTCTTTAGATATTTCATGATAAAACAAAAAAATTAATTCTATCATATATCCTAAATTAAAGGGTAAAAACCATCAATAGTGTGGTGTGTGGATCAAGTGGTATGAGTTTATTTCAGCTTAATTTAGAGTTTTTATGCATTAAATTTTCCAAATAAGAGTTTTATGTCCAACGTGAGATTACCTCCTCCCATTGAAGATCCATGTGATCCTGAAAAATAAAGAGTAATAAAAAATTAAATAATTATTCTATTTTATTTTAAATATTTTAAATAATGAGATGTATTGATATAATATCATTCCTTTTTTTCACTTTGAGCCATTATATTTATCGAAACATATTCATATTTTCTAATTTCAGAAATTTTTTAAGTAGAGGTATGGCATGCTAGTTTATTTAATAGA